>OY987327.1:79986352-80452749 GCA_963920685.1 Polydrusus tereticollis
GAACAACGTTTTAAAGTAAAAAAAATTGTCTTTGTTTTTGTATTGTGAGGCTGGCCCATCGCTGAAGAAGTGGATGACGTCAATATTTTTTGATTTAAGTTCCAATAATATAGGCATTAAATGAGCCCACACTGCTGCTGGATTATGTCTCCTGGAATCAGAGACGGTGCAGTAAGACTGATGTTCTCCGTTTTCGAGGTAAACCACTACCGTTTGTAGAGTAGCTTGATTATGAGAAGCACCGAAGTGCATAGCTTGAATTTCCGTACCCAGTTTACATATGTAGTTTTCCGAGAAGTCGATATGAACAGCAGCTTCATCATAGCATAACTCTGACTTGCATATTTGGCTTTGTTTAAATTGGTGTCTGATTCGAAAGACATGCGGACAAAATTGCTCTTTAAATTCCTTATTAAAAACTGTAATTAAATCCTGTAAGTATCCTTCCTCTTGGTTCTTTACTGTTTTTGAAATTTGTTGTGTTTTTCCTTCTTTTTCTATTACATTTCTTTCTGTTTTCCAAACAAACCATTTAACTTTTTTATTAAAATAAATTTCTTTAGTTATTGCATTTTTGTCCTTACAAACTTGACATTTATTAAGCATACATGATATAGAATTAGTATCACATTTAACAGTTCCACAGAGCGTTTCTAGATCTGCGCTATCAACTAAATTTTCTCTGGTTATTGTATCCAGTTTTTTTTGTAGGTTATCATGTTTCTTGCATAGACATGAATCCCTTTCTGACAATTTGGCCTGGACTACGTAAAAAGGGCGCCATTTGAAGAAGGTAGATTTTCCCAAGTTGACGTTAAATTCTTTACAAAATTTTTTATGGAGATTGATAACTGATTGCAAAAGAAAGCGTTTTTGCTTCTTTAAGCCTCGAAAGGTGACTGTCTGTTTTTTTCCAGGAGTTTGCTGGCTATTATCATCACGGCAATAAAAGTCCCTTACTTTCTTGCGTAATTTATTAATACGGTTTCTCTGAATATCTTTCTTACTATTATTGGATCTAAATCCCAATTTTTTAGAAGCTTTAGCTACAAATTTATATTTTTTCACGTTCGGTCCTTTGCAAATTTGCGAAAGTGTTTGCTTTATTTTTTCACTTGGGGTACACTTGTAGGTGTTTTTTAATTCTGTAAGAAGAACGTCTTGGAATAATAATTTTTTTCTTACTGGCTGCGGTACTACTAGGTCTGCTAGTTCTCTATTTAGTTTAGATAATGGAGACTTAGATGTACTAGGTGTGTCAGAGACTTTTGTCTTTAGGCGTTGAACTTTTGACTTGTATTTGTTGATTTTCTTTCTTGCCCCTTCTAATGCCTCTTCTAACTTCGCAATGCGTCTGTACGCTGCTGATCGATCTTTTCTCAATCTTTTTCTTCCTCTTATTGACGCACTGTTCTGTAAAACTGGTGGTAATCCAGGAGGTGGAGTATTAGGAGGCGTATTTGTCATAATATGATCCAATTGCCGTTGTTCGTCCTGTTTTTTTTGACGACATTTCCTTTGCTTATCTTGCCAATACTTTCTTTTGCGCCTTTGTTCTCGTCCAGACAACTCTTTTATTGGCTTATCCAGTTTTAAATCTTTTCGTTTCCTTGCATGGTCTCGCATTTTTCTAAGAAATTCATTCCGTCGCTCCGGGTCTGCATTAAGCCGTTCTCTGTACCGCTTCTGCTTTTCTGCTGCGGTTAAAGCCATATTCTATAAAAAATAAACAAAATTGTAACAGGTTTTATAATTTATTATTCATAAATAATAATTTTGTCATATATGTTACCTTATGTCACATATGTTACCTAAGGAGTGGTAACATATTTGACGGTAACATATTTGACATTTCACACATTACAATTTAAAATTGCCGCCAGGTTCAATCTGATCGGCGCGTTCAGAGTAATAAAAGAAGTATTCACATTTGAGGTTATGTTTGCATAGTTTGTATACAATTTGTTATAAAAATACATATGATTGCTGGAGTAACATGTTTGACTTATAATAAACATACGCACCTGCTTTGGGTACTATATTTTTCAAACACTTTCTTGTAAATTCACAAAACACAGTAAAATTATTATCAACATCAACCCAAAACACTAAACTTACGTTTACTGGTCGACTGGTAAAAAACAATGTTGTCACGTCGCACGTTATTGTGTTTATTTCTTGGGTAACATATTTGACATCGTTCCCAGATACGCTAATATTTCATAAAATTATGGCAAATCCTTGAATGCATCTCACAAATACTTACCTAGTAATAATAAAGCGGTACATAAATAATTATTTGCTGACGGAAAAGAGCAAACAATATGAATCTTAACAATATTACGCGTTCATCAATTTGAAGGACCATGTCGGTAACTGGTAACATATATGACATTTACCTTAAAGATAACCGTTTTTTTTTGCAAATACGAAAAATTTCTCGATCTTTTTTAATCTCAGTTTTAGATAAGGTTAAATAAGATTGACAAGGAAAAAAATTGTGGCAAATTTTTAAACATTACCGGTAAAATGCTTTGAAACGCAATTATTTCAACTTATCTTGGAATTACCCATATACACATTTATCGATTGTCAAAAATATTTAAAGAATTTTCATAAATCGTCGAATTTTAAAATTTATTTCTTTAAATTACAAATTTTTGAATTGTGAACTCTAAATGTAAAATTCATAGTTCAAATAAGAATTTTAGAAAATCTTCATCTTTTGGTTTTGTTACTTATTGAAAAAAAAAATGATTTGCATTTATCAATTCTGAAAAATCCATTATTCTAAAATTGGCAAATTGAATAGTCCGAAAATGCACGTCTTGGAATTTCTAAATTTAAAAATCTTATTTACAAAACGTTGTATGTAGAACGAATTTGAAATATCTGACGAAATCCACGAAAATTCACATAAATGCTAGCAAACTTTACATACATTTATCAGACAACGTATTTTCAAGACTTCCTCAAATAAAGGAAGTTTTTAAACATTTTTATAAACGCTGAATAACGCCCAAAAGAATTGCCCACAATCTTTGAACATTTCGAAAAAAAGTATTCGAAAATGCAAAACAGAAAATATTTCAAACGTTTTATGAAAATAAAAAAAAACTCCTTTTCATTTAACATGATCAACATTACCTTTGTC
Organism: Polydrusus tereticollis; assembly: GCA_963920685.1. NCBI lineage: Eukaryota > Metazoa > Arthropoda > Insecta > Coleoptera > Curculionidae > Polydrusus > Polydrusus tereticollis. Next base: position 79,989,507 of record OY987327.1, read on the forward strand.
CAAATTTTTAGTGCACAGAAAACACTCTTTACTTTCTTCGTTTTTGTCAAAAGATCACCCATTTTGCTGGCAAGAGCATACCGAGTAGAACCAAGTCCTCGGGAAAACTGCGATCTGAGCACATTTTCTTTCCAAAAAATATTGTATCATCAGTATCGCGTGACTGCAGGCTACATTCCACAAATCGTTAACACTTAAAATGCGGCTTATGTTTGTAAACGAACGACGAAAAACGGTCATTAAAAGGTAAAGATAACATAACGAATCCTCGTCCTCCAGCGATTTTCAAATCGTGTGCAGAGCGACTGCAGGATCATTGGAGTTTGTTGAACATTTGGCGCGGTGTACAACAAAAAGAATTGGTTTAACAAAAAACAATGTTCGGACATAAAATGTAGAGAATTCGCTGCTCTACAATGTTTTTTTCAGGAAATTTTCCAATCAGAGTAACAGAAAATTAGATATAGCGGAAAAACTGTTAGCATTATGCTCATTTTATTTAAATAATGAAACTTTCAGTATGAATAAAGGAGTTAATGAATTTTTCAGAGGCACGGTTTTATAGGTATTATTTTCCCTACAAGATGCTTTTTTATTTTTTTTTTCCTAGTACAAGAATTATAGAAGTTACAAGCCAAAATCCGATTTAACCCTTTGATTCAAGATGACGCCGAAGTTAAGGGGGTAAGAACCGTGCAAATTCAGAGTTAAGCTTTTCTAGTGGTACCCTATACCCATGCAAAATTGCAGCTTGCTCGCTTTTAGTTCCCAGAAAAATTACAATTTGCCTGGACTACAATGCATGCTGCATAGAGGCGGCATTTTTTGCTAGAGTTTTTATACAAAAGACAGAAATGTAAACAATAATGTTATATTTGTGGTGGTTACTGTACTGTCAATCTCAAACCGCAGAACTAAGATATGAGTCAATACAAACATTAGGTATATCGTCAAACAGAACATTTTATAAAAGTTTATTTTATTTAAATTATTTTGGACATAATGGCATGCAACAACTTTACAGAGCAAGTAAAAAAATCATGATAATTACAATTTTTATTGTCTAATTTTTATGCATATTTCTTGGCATGAATCAATTTATTTTTCTCAAGTAGGTTAGGTATAGTATTTTTAAACCAAAAGTAATTTTCTTGTAGCAAAAATGCGACAAGTTTAATTTTTTTATATTTAATGAAAGTATGTTTTTACTTCTTTTACGTGCTTAAAATTGGCATTACTGTAATAAGAAAGTATCCAATCTTTTCTAAATTAATTTTAAGAATTATTTGTGTTTCTTTATCTACATCTGGCTTCGTTCCGTCTCTTTACTTTTTTTCTAAAGTAACAAGTGTGGAGAGTTGTAAATAATGTTTGTGAATTGTTGTTTTGTAATAATTATTATTACTATAGATTATAAAGGTAGTAATTATTGTTGTATCATAGTATTCCTGAATGTGTTTTGTTTGTTTTTATTATTTTGTGTTTTTTATTTGCATGACAGTTTGATCGTCAAAGTTCTATTCGCTACAGCTCTAGAAGAGCAAGAACGCTGGAGTCTCTAGCATCACTCTATGAGGTAAGCTTGATACATAAAATGAGACCTTTCAAATTTAAAACTTCTTTGTGACTTTGTTTGAAAATCTCTAAAATACTTTTCACAGTATTTTATTTCAAAACCAGAAGTACTAACACAAACGTTTGTAGTATATTAATTGTCATATTATAATGTCTGACGAAGCAGGATTATTATTATTATAATTATTATCAAGTATTAACTACTCGTAGTACTAATCTTGTAATAATTTCTAGGAAGAAGACTTAAAACGAGCTCTTGAAGATAGCGCATGCATGCAAAGAACGTACGACAAATATATTGATCAAGCTATCACAAACAATGATTTTGACATCACATTTAGGGAAATTATTGAAGCACTGGAAGCTTTGACAACTGAACATCAGTGGGTTCCGGTTAACTGGATTTATTAGATAAGGTTCTACTTTATTTTCATCACACTGCCATATAATGTTCGCCTGTGTAGGTAAAATAGCAATCATCACATTTCGTATATTTATTTCTATTCTAATAATCGTTAGAAAGCATCTTAAAATTACGTAAATGATAAAAAAAATTTTTAAACGACTTTATATTAACAACGTTTCGTTCTGATATTTATATTTAAATTATTAGAGACAGCGATATTCAAATATAGAAGTACAAACTAGGTACAGCTATTTTAAATTATTGGGAATACTAAAATATAACTTATTAAGGTCGCTAAAAACGAATGCTAAAGTTTTTTTGCGGCGGTCTATACTCTCTACTGTTTAAGTATTTTCAATTAAAACTTGTAGGTTAATTCTTTGCATCAAAACCATTACATCTTGATAATTCAATTAAAATAATACTTGCATATCTCCAAATATATACATCTACTTTTCCTAATGTGCGGTGCAATTGTGATAAAAATGTATTTAAAGTTAGCGACAAAAAGGAATGATTAAAGAGTGAAATTGAGAAACTAATTAATATATTATTATATCAAAATAAAGTATAGTTGTGGGATATTAAAGGTAAAATCTATAAAGAAGAAACGAAATGCTCTACTAGAAATTTCAAGAACAGGAACAAGAATTAACCAAACCGAATCAACGATTAAGAAATGTAAAAGCTTTACATTTATAGTAAATTGAAAAGGGTTTGCTTTTTCCTTCTGCCAGAACCATCCTCAGACGCGTTTCGCTGTATAACAGCTCATCAGTGAGGCTATAGGTTCTGACAAAAGGAAAAAGCATCGGCGTCTGTTTTAAAACAGAAAAATCGGTATAATACTTACATATTTGTGGCTTGATAAGTCCATGTCAGAGGGCGCAGGTATGCTTAGAAATTGGTATTATTTACCAGCACCACGAGATGGAGCCATCTGGCTTCATTCTCTGTATTATTTATAGTAAAGGTTCGTCTTTTCGGGTTAGTTCAGGTTCAGGCGGCGACTTCTGCATGTATAAGTTTCTGATATATTGGGTTTGGTGATGCGTTTGAAAGCCACAAGATGTCGCTTTAAGATACATCTCACCGTCAGCTCGATTGCAGATCGAAAATAATAGAAACTATGTATAGTAACAATACGAAAAAATACCACATTTCATTGCTGCCTCATCGGCTGAAAATTCTTGCCCATATAATCTCGCATGCGTTATTTCTATAATTATTATCATGGCCTTTGTTGTGGCAAAGGTAGGAAATTTTTTTCAGAATGTCCTCCTGGGTCCGCAAACAATTTGGAAAACACAAATTAACTTTCAGACTCTAGACACTTATTATTCCTGATTACAGTGTTAGATGTAGACGTTTCTTTTGTGTGAATTCGACAAAATTTAAATCTTGATTCAAGAACATACCAAAGAAACTTATAGCTACGCAAAGTTTCTTTGAACATACCCAACCTGTGTAAGTGAACACATACACTGTGGCTCAAATTAAAGGAGTACACTTTTTAATTGTGAATATTTTTTTCATTTTGCACTGATTTAATTTATTTTTGAAGTGATGATGAACTATATCGTCTCAGTAAAATGTGTTATTTTTATAAAAATATTTTGAGCCGGATTGACAGGGTTTTTCCACAAACGTGCGCTTATGTTCGTTGCCAACGGAAACTGATTTATTAATTTTATTAAAATAATAAACAATGTTATTTTTGATGTTTTGTACGCTTCGTGACAGCTAATCCGTACACAATGGCAGTCGTAAGTGAAGAGGATCGAATTCTTATCAAATATTTTAGACAAAAACATAATTACGGTGCAAGGAAAATTGTAAAGGAGCTTCTTGAAAAAAATTGGTATCTTGGAACAGTTGGAAAGTTTTTAAGACATCTTAGAGAAAATAATGGATCCATAAAAATAAAAGTTGGAAGGGAAGGAAGAAAACTTCAAGAATTCAAGGAAATATTTCCATGGTAAGAAATATTATAGAAAATGTACTACCTGAAGAATCTGTAGGTACCAGAAAAATGGCAAAAAGAACAAGAATTCACCGTTCTACAGTTCAAAGAATTATAAAAAGTTATTTCCAACTTAAAATCTTTAAAAAAGTTTGCAGTCAAAAACTTAATGCCAATGTGAAGGAGAAACGATTAGAAATATGTAATCTATTACTACGACGATTCCGTTCTCGGGAAAATATCGCAAATATATGGTATTCAGATGAGAAGATGTTTTACTTGAGGCCGCCAAAGAATACACAAAATAATCGGGTATACGCAAATGTGCGAGTAAAGAGGGAAATCCCTTTGAAAAATCTTTTAATCGAGAGAAGTCACTTTTCACCTGGCGTAATGGTCTCTGTGGCAGTTTCCAAATTGGGGAAGTCAAGTCTCATTGTTGTAGATGCCGGAGTAAAACTCAACTCGGACGCGTATCAACAACAAATATTACATCACTTGCTTCCTGAAATTGAAGCAATATGCGACGTTTACGTGTTCCAATAAGACGATGCTTCTTTCTATACCTCTCGGAGTACGAGAATGTTTTTGTTTGAGCAATGCCCCGATTACATCGAACCGAAGATGTGGCCACCCAATAGTCCAGACTTAAACCCTGTTGACTATTCCATATTATGGGAAATTTTAGAGGCAAATGTTCACAATGGCCAAAGGTTTAAAACCATCAAAGAGCTAAAGGAAAGGTTACAGTTCTGTTAAAATAATTTTAACCAGGACATAATCAATGCAGCTATTGACCTATGGCGAAGGCGACTGCAGTCGGTGATAGAAAATCATGGTGGTCATATTCATAATGTTATCCTGTAAATATTTAGACTACTTTTGATTTTAAGTGATAGTTAGTCTTGATATCATTAATTGTTAATATTATTAAATTTGTTAATTAAGATTGAACAATATAAATTGTATTTCTTGAATTTTAAAATCTTTCACAGTGAGAGTTAAGCTACCAAAAAAACGTATCATCTGAAATTTAAATAAATCAGTTTTCGCTTGCAACGAACATAAGCGCACGTTTGTTGAAAAAAACCTGTCAAAAATTATACATTTTACAGAGACGATTTCAGTTCATCATCACTACAAAAATAAATTAAATCAGTGCAAAATGAAAAATAAATATTCACAGATAAAAAGTTTACTCCTTTAATTTGAGCCACAGTGTATTAATAACTTTAAGGGAGCTCAAAATAAGGCATGTTCAAAAAATTTGGGCTTTTGGTATTCCCAATTATTGCTACTTTTTATATATATACACATTACAAACCATTCTCTTTAGCAAGACCTAAAATTCGGTAAATTACTGTAAAAACTAATCTTCGATTATACTAGTATGCTTGTAAATGGATATATTATTGCATTATGGCTTCTTGTTATTAAAAATTTTCGCTGCCTTCTCGCGTGTCGATTAAATGCCTATAAATAAGCTTTAACTCCTTTGTAATAAGTAGTTCAGGTTAGTTTTACTTAAATTTAAATATATTTGTAAGCCCATCTATGTTAATTTCCTGCTCTCATCTAATATCAGAATCTACTTTTTACTGGTGTACTTTTTGCTCTTAGCTACAACATTGTAAATAAAATAACATATGGTACAAAATAGACAACATCGAAGGAACATTCACAAATCACACATAGAAAATAAGCAACCGTCATACTTTTTGCCTTACATAGCAGTAGAAATAGTAGAACAGGATAAATTCTCGACTTAATAAAAGGGTTTTAAACTCCAGTAAATTTGTAGTAAGTAAATCTTTGTTTCTAACAAATAAGATGTTATTTTCTACGATATTACTAAGCAATTGATTTTTAATTAAACAATCAGCAGTAAATTTAAAGGACCGGAGATAAATTTGTTTTTTTTTTGCATTATTTTATTTTCTCGCAACTTTCAAAAGAAAAAAAAGGTAATCAATAGTTTCACACATAAAAGCATTAAAAACAGTAGACGAAAAATAGCGTTTGTACAAGAAAATTACTTTAACATTTTGCCCTGTTTTAAACATTTTCATCAAGCAAATTCACAGGGATTATTTTTTTTAATAGCATGTATTTGGCACACGAGCCGTTATGTTATAATATTGTTCAGTTTAGAAAGAAATTAGTTGAGGATAGACTTTTCTCCACGACCATTACTGAATGCAATAATTCCAAAATCATTTTTGATAATAGAATGTAAAAATTCTCGCTCTTGAGTTGGAATATTTATTCTGAAACACTTGCTTCTTATGCGTTTTGCGTGTATTTTCATTCCATAACAAGATACGGAATGAATATTCTGTAATTGATCTAAACGACATAGGTTGCCATGAATTTCGAAACTGTCAGTGTCAGATAAAAATGGCCGCGTTGTAATAATTATTTTCAGACAAATTTTAGTGCAAGTCAAAAAATGAGTGAAAAATCGGATGAATCAGATATGGAACTGGATAATACTCCACCTGAAATTACGAATATTGCGAATAAATAACTTAGGTAATTGATTTGTACAGATTTTATTTGTTTTTATTCGTACTTTTTGGTCGTGGAGAAAATATAGTCTGCTACTCGGTTAGAATGAAATCTCGATACTCATGGTTCCTCACGCTCGCTACGCTCGCGTTCGGAATCTTCCACTTCGATCGAATTTTCATTCCAACCTCGTTACAGAATCTACTATTATGACATGTGTCATGTGAACATAGTAATCGTGTTCCATAATTTTCTAATTGTCACACTAACTATATTATCACACAAAGAAACTATCTCAAAACACCACCAAATGCAATAAAAAATGCATCGAAAATCTGCGGAATGCTGCCACATGGAAACAATCAATGTGACAGTTTGGTGACAATCAACCAATCAAAGCAAAGATAGATCACGCATCTCATTCATATGTATACGTACTTTTGCGCGGAGCCTACAACTCACTGTTTATAGGAGGACGATAGCATGTGCACTAATGTGCAGCCTACTACGAGGTTCAATTAGCAGTGGCGTATCACTTTCAAAGCATTTTTAATGTTGTGTTAAAATTATCAATATCATTTCAATAATAATTGTACAAAAATAGGTAACCATGATACAGGCCAAATGGTTTCTAAAAACTGGCAAGAGCATTGCTGTATTTAGGATTAAAATAATAAGCGAGATTTTAATAATAACTCCACTTTTTAAGTTCTTTACTCCGTTTTCTTTAATGCAAAAATTGTCTTTATTAAAGTGCTTCGAACCTTTGTGGTAATGGTTTATCCACTTCAAACCCGACTAAAGTACCACCATTTTTCTCTACGTACGGGATCACTTGGAAACCTTAAATATAATAATAATTGAAATCTATTTTATTGATTGAACATTTTCCTGTAACAATGTATAAATACTGAACAATTTGTAAATTATTGTAATGTTTAAAATAATAATAGGTAAATGACTTGTCCACGGGTATCTCCGGAAAGGCCGGCGGCTCTTTTATAGGTACTATGAAAGACAACTAAAATATGTAGCCTACAACTCACTCACAACATAAGTTAATAAACATAAACCTAAACTTTTTTAGATTCTGCATGAATGTATTTTGAATTAATAATTCTACAATTTTTGCCAATCTAACCTATTTCAAACAATACTGACTTTGTTGTTCAAAGCGCAATATTTATAATAGCCCTGTTAAAATAAATTAATATGCTGTTTAATATCGATATTAAAAAAATACCTTCGTGAACCGCTACTGTTGGTCGAATTATCAATGAAAGGTTTATGTCATAAATACTTGTGAGAAGAAAATCCAGGCTCTAAATTGGTTATTTTGCAAACCTGGCACTGTCTCACCATATTGTGATATTATAATTTATCGTACAAAACCATAAAACACAATAATCTCACCACTAAATTATTTTATAAAGCCTAAAATGCTTTATAATAATTATTATAATGTCAAAATTGTGACATTTCATTTTCTTATTTTCGCTTACTACCGCTAGGCAGACGTTGCCACATTGCGCAGACTCTACACCAGTGTCGAATATTCCGAATTATATTGGTACTGTTCTAACTTACTGTAAAGTTAATTTTTGATTGACTGCCAGCCAACAGGTTTTCTTAAAATCGGCATTATGCTCAGCCATAGCACTAGTAAATACCAATTTGATTTAATTTAAGCTGAAATAAAACCCAAGTTTTGGATTCTTCGGCAACAGTGTATAAATATTTTCACCGTGGAACTCGCGAGGAACCTGGCAGGCTTTTGCATTTGACGTCTTGTCTGTTTGTTATGATAAAAGAGCGTGCAGCGTCTATCTTTGCTTTGTCCTCATTGCAATCAACAAACAAAATCAATAAAATACGTCCGACCACGATTTTGTTTTTAACAGCAGTTCTTTTGCTTTTTAGGTTAGTTAGTAACTTAAAAGTGACACATGTCATAAAATTTTAACCTCAACTAACTTCTTTCTAAACTGAAAAATACTATAACTTCCCCTACTTCTAATGGCATTGCCCATCACTTTCTAAGGCATATTCTCTTATAGGACTGTTAGGGTAGCTCTGATATAAATGACTGTCTGTCTGACCAAGCCTTGGTAAATGTAGGAAATATACCTACGCGTTTCATATGTAGGAACTAGCGGGGATATTTACATGTTGACTTAGGCATTAACTAACATAATAAAAACGTTCAGAAATCCATTATAGCTGTGTGTACTTATGCAGCAAAATAATAAGCCTTTAATTTCATAAAATTTATCTCCCCTCCTTTAAATCTTCCAGTCTGTACTTATATGTTTTATTCAAATTACTGGATTTTAAAATCAACTCCCAAAAATTGTCGTTTTAGGTAACAGATTAACATACAATGTGATCTATATTTTAAAAATATAATATTGATATTGATCTATTTAGATACTGTGCACTATTACTGTATAGATATAAGAAGTAAATTTAGATGTACATTAAAAATGCTTAAAGCGTTAAAACACAGAGTTATCCCGTACTATGACTGTAGACTGTAGAAAAGGCAACTTTATAAGCGTTAAACAAAAAGTTTAATTGTTATCTGCTAGTAGTAATTGTTAATATGAAGCAATTTTCAAGTACGACTAAGCTATTTTAATGGTTGTGTGAAGCTTAGTGAAGCAACTTGGTTTCTGTTCATAGAAGTTTATATTTGAAAGACTGGTTCGGATCATTATGCCCAAGTCTAACCACTCATCTGTGAGCATTATAGCTTATGGTTAATGCTTAGTTTAACTGATAAAATGAGTACCGTTATTGGCCAATCCTCGGGCAAACTAAAACCTTGAACGCAATACGAACCTATAATAACCGACAGTAAGTCACCATCACAGGATCAATAATAATATTGTTATTAATTAATTGCCAATCATTTTATTTTCCTAAAACCGAGCGCAAAGTACAATTTTGCGCTTCTAAAAGAATGCACAAAGTATATAGCACTTTTCCGTAGAGCGAGCGTTTTGTTCACTTTGCCGCTCGTTGAGAATTTGGACGGCAATGTATGTAATTGCGCTCTTAATACACAAATAAATATTTCAATACCTTCAATGAGCCCTGGCTTGATCCATATGTGTATGAACGTAGACTTGCGTATCAAAACATAAGAAGAAACAATAAAAGCAATGAAGAAAGCATGTGCTATTGCTATTATGTTGACACAAGTTACTGACTAACTGAGGCAAATATTGTCAATATCGCAAAGAAAGGATCAATATGATCATTTCAGGATTTCGAAAATCCATGAATTTATCAACAATAGGATCATGTTCGTTTCTTGAATCGGTCTTAGACCCCAATTTTTAAACAGAGTTGCTGCTGGGCGGATCTTGAACCGAGGGGTTGATTTCAAATGTCTAAATTCACATTTTATTGAGGTAGAACAGGGGAAGGGGCACCGAGGAATTTACTTTCAAATCGTTATTTTGGCCATTGCTGGATCGAAACTATGGTGGTAGAGGCGGGAGCTGGGGAGGAGTGAGCCAGTCTCTCAGCATTCTATATGGTTTGAGTGGACGTGTGATCGTGTGATAAGGGGATTCAGGGAATCGTTCATCCGTTTATAGTAATCAATAATTAGTTTGTCTATATGTTCAGTGATTGTCGCTATTTGTAGGTCATTATGTAAAGTATGAATCATCGTGAAGCGTGACGCATTTGTCACAATTTGGAGCACTTTATTTGAAATGTTTGAATTTTTCTAAACGTTGACTTATTTACGCTACACCCAGTAACAACACCGTAAGTAAGTACGGGTCGAATAATTGTCTTGTACAAGGTCTTTGTACGTAAATTTAGTCTACTTCTGCTGTTAATAAGTGAGTAGATGGCACCAAGTTGACCACTTGCTTTTTTTAAGCGTTGGTCTGCGTTATCTGTCCAAGCCAGCCGCTTATCAAACGACATACCCAGATATTTAACATTATTACACCAGTCTAGTCTGATGTTTCTGACTTGCAACTTGGTTTGCGGTAATTTCTTTCTGGTTCTCAAAAAGTAGGTGGCTTGGATTTTGGCGTCATTGAGGCGAATTTTTCAGTTATCTAGCCACGCTTCGATAAGGTTTATGTGTCGTTGTAGCTTTAAGACAACCAACCTCTGCTGTTTGGCGGTGACGGTGATCGCGGTATTGTCAGCAAACAGATATAGTTCCGTTTCAGTGAATTAAGGAATATCGCCGGTATAGATATTGTTCCGAGCCGGCGCAAGAGGGGATCCTGAGGTACCGAGAAAATCCTGTCCGTCAAAAAAGGATGAATAACCTTTATTAGGTAGTTCGGCATTCCTGCCCTTATTAACTTTAAAATTAGTCCGTCATGCCAGACCTTATCAAAGGCCTTGCTGACGCGGAAATAGACCGCTCCCGTGCTGAATCGTCTGGTAAGCCAGTCTAGTCGTTTATATTGACAATAATATTGATCCTGGTGATGGCCACTTTAGATATCATGCTTTCCAAAAATACTTAGTACAAACTATGTAATTTATAGCAAGTACTGTTTCAAAACTTGCCCCATCAATAGTTTTCATGTGAGTAACAACTCTAATTACTTTTCCAAAACTTCCATGTTTCATAACTTTGTTCATTCACTATTTGGCAACAAAACTGTTTAAATTCAATCTTTTTTATTACGGATTCATGTAAATATACCTAAAAACCTGCGTAAAAGTAAAGTCTGTTCATGTTTACCAAGTATGAAGTGTTTAACTTATGTCTAGCCTAATTTACAAGTTTTTGGTCTTTCCTGGAAAAACTGTTCGGGTGGATTGAGAGTTTTGACGCCTCAATTATAGTGTAACCTGGCACAATGGTCCACCGAAAAGCTTTAATATTTTCTCAAAATTATTTCAATATAATTAACTAGAACTTAAAAATTGCTTCTTGTGATCCTTATTTGTAGAGGTTACTTAATGTTAGTTTTTTTTTATCAAACTAAGAAATATTTCCATTTCTCTAATAATTCAATATTTAAATTGCAAATAGCATATTATTATATCGTCAGTAATATATCACTGCTCTAAATTTATTGTTTGGTAGAGATAAAAATATAAGATAGAATAACGACTTTTTTGGTATAATTTACCACAGGCCCTGTGAAATGCATGGGACTTTTCAGTATATATTTTTCACAGGTCGCATGACGTTATATTTAGTTCATCCATTGCCAGAATGGGTAAGGTAAAAAGGGCACGAGAATTCCATATTAATAATTTTAGAACTCATTTCTCCCTAATTCAAATTGACGTAATTTTCAAAATGTATATCATGATACACTCTGATATCAGTAAAGTTGATTAAACAGCAATATTATGATATCTTGGAATCCACATGTTATTATGAAGGTCAAACAAACTCATACCCCAGTATGCTACCTCTCAGTATCAACTTCATTCCTTTACCACAACCACCTATTTGTGAATTCTGCTACAACTAGGTATAACGCCTTTTTTTATACCGTGTGTACATAAAGTAAAACAAATTCATTATTTAATAATCTAAAAACATTTCGTAAAAATCCTCGGACACGTATCTAATAATTTTTAATTGCGCACATTTTGACTTATAACCCCTATATTTTAGTTCAGATCTGCAATCTCCAAGAACAGCTGATTTCAAAAACATAACACACTTAGGGCCTAAAATTGATAGTTTCGTAGCTACAGGGTAGACCAAATAATTTTATTTAAGATACATTTTTTTAAAAGGAGGCTTATTTGCTGTTATGTTTTTTTTAAATAGGCTTATTGGCTGTTATGTAACTATGGTATTTAGATAATGACATTATGCTGTCATTATATTGAATTTTTCTAGTAAGTTTAGTATATAGAAGTAATAAAATTAATTCTAATATTTAGTTACTATGCGTTTTTCTTCCACAGAAAAAATAGAAATTCTTATGATGATTGGATATGGTGATAGGATTCGTACCCAACAAGAAGTTTGCATTTTGTTCAACGCTAAGTACCCAGAAAGACCAATCACTAGATCAACTGTCAGTAAACTTGAAACAAAATTTCGAGAAACGGGTTCTGTGGAAGATCTTCCCAGGAAAGGCCGTCCAGCTATTCCGGATGATATAAAATTAAAAATGGCACCCGTTTAAAATCCGACTGGTTCATGAGTTGAATGAAGCTGATCCAGATCGTAGGATGGAGTTTTGTCAAATATTAATCGAAAGATGTAACGCAGATCCCTTGTTTATAAAAATATCCTATTTTCGGATGAATCTACTTTTAAATTAAATGGTGATGTAAACCGGCAAAACTGTAGATATCGGGCACAAGAAAATCCCAGGTGGATGCGTGAGCATCATACTCAATATTCTCAAAAAATTAATGTTTGGGCGGGTATAGTGAAAAAAAAATTATTGGGCCATATTTTTTTGACAATAATGTAAACGGGCTAAATTACCTTCAGTTTCTTCAAGACTGTCTTATCCCTACGCTAGTTAACTTATATCCGAGCAGAAATAATCCTGCATTTCTAGATGTAAATCTGTGGAACCAACAAGACGGCGCACCTCCACATTATGCAGCAGTAGTGCGCCATTATGTCAATCAAGTTTCTCCGAATAGGTAGATTGGAGGACGTGGGCCTATTGAATGGCCGCCTAGGTCTCCAGACCTTACACCACTGGACTTCTTCTTGTGGGGTCACTTGAAAAATGTTGTAATAATAAGTAGTAATAAGACCTGCCAATATTGACGATTTAGAAAATCGAATAACAACAGAATTTTATTATTTTACTTTTTTACGGTTCGTCGGCGTATCTGAGGCCATCTTGAACCGGTCTTCGACCGTACGGTCTACCGACTGGGGAGTGTGAAACAGCACCTTCATCCAACGAGATATCCGATCTCATCCGGCCTGTCCGGCGTGAATAAGATGGTTTTGATGTCGATTCATTTTACACTCTTCCCTAAGACAAGAGCACGCGGTGTTTCCCAAGCGGTCACCCATCCAAGTACTAACCGCGCTCGATAACAACAGAATGCAGGAATATTTTAAAAGAAACCATAATAAAAGTCCAACAAGAGTTTATTGATCGCTTGGGGTACTGCCAGGCACAAGAAGGAGGACAATTTCAACACTTAAATAAATTAAATAGCTTATTTCTTTTTTTTTTTTTTTTTTTAATTAAAAATACTTTTAAAAAAATATTTTTTTTTACCCTGTAGCTACGAAACTATCAATTTTAGGCCCTAAGTGTGTTATGTTTTTGAAATCAGCTGTTCTTGAAGATTACAGATCTGAACTAACATATAGGGGGGTTTCCATTCAAAAAAATCGTCGATAACGTCAAATCTACTACATGAATTACCCTGTATAATAAATTTATAAGTCAAAATATGCGCAATTCAAAATTATTATATACGTGTCCGAGGATTCTTACGAAATGTTTTTATGTTATTAAATAATGAATTTGTTCCTTAATTTACGCACACACTGTATAGCGTTACCACAATTTGTTCTCGTGGCGTTATCCTATTGATATTTCTTAAAAGGAAACAAATTTTTTTTTTTAAGTTTGGCTTGTTCACTTAAATTTTTACTTGAACTTAAATATTCTTTTTTACAGGGTGTTTCAAAAGTACGGTACGTAACTCAAGGGGGTGATTTCTTATGATATTCTAAGAAAAAAAGTTCGTATGAACATGTGTTCAGAGTTGCCCCGTTTTCTATATACAAGGTGTTAAAAATTAAAAAAAAGAATCGTTTCTTTATAATTCTCTTAAATATCCTTTTCCCCATTTTATTGAAATTTGGTCCCGTTAGTGATAATGATAAGGGGCTTAGTTAGCTCTAACTAGGTTAAAATTATTAAGTCCAGTGGCGTCCCGGGGAGCACCTTAACGAATATTATGGACAAGAAAATGTACGCCACTGACTTTTTTCAAATTTTCATTTTTTTTTCCGATTTATCAACTAATAATACAACTTCTTTGGTCCCTGAATTGTTTTCGTATCTTGCTTAGTTTTCAAGAGAAAAAATAGAACCACTTTATTGCATGACCAAAAAGATACCTATGTATTTCAAAGTTAATTAAAACATTTATATTAAAAATAAAATAGTTTTTTTAAATAATGATACAAAAAAAAATGCAACCGTTAATTAAAGCAAATGTTGAAAATGGCCACCTTCTGATAAAGCCCACGATTGCAATCGTAGTAGTACAGGCGTCTTGTATACAATATACTTTAGGTGACCCCATAAATAATAGTTTAGAGGATTCAAGTCGGGACTGCGAATTGGCCAACCTTGGGGACCTGCGCGTCCGATCCAGCAATTAGGAAAAGTGTTGTCAAGGTATTGACGAGCAACTAGGCTAAAATAAGCTGGAGCGCCGCCGTGCCATATTAGTTCTTATTTTTAGAGGTACCTACGTCTTCTAACAGAACGTTAAGTTATTCAGATAAAAACTGCGTATAGGAGTTTCTATTCAATCGTTCACCCAAAAGTGTTGCTGAAAACGACCTTCTCTAATGTTATGAGGATAATTGTCCACCCACAAATGTTTGTTATGAAAATTCATAATGGCATCTCTTGAAAAAGAGACCTCATCAGTAAATAAAATGTTCGGTAAAAAATTGTTGTTATATATGCTACTGTATGCAACAACCACCTACTAATTCAAACCTTGGCTAACAATCACGGGGAAGCAGAGCTTGCACACATTGAATATGGTATGGTTATAGTTGATAAAGATGCAAAACCCTCCAAACAGTTGATGTACTTGTTTGAAGTTGCACTGCTACCTTCTTGGCACTAGTTGAAGTATCATCTTCTGTCCCTCGAAGTATAGCCTTCAAACTCGTGGTTATTGTTGCATGTCTACCAGAAAGTTCTGTACTACGTTTAAAACTCCCAGTCTCACTCAATCTTGCATGGAGCTATCTAAATGCTTTGGCACATCGCAGTACTCTGTTTGGATAACGTTCCTAATAAATTCGCCGAGCTTCTTTAGCATTCCCATTTGCTAGGCCATAATGAAAATGCATCTGGGTCATTTCAGCGTTTAGTAAAGTTATTCATCTTTGACTTGTTATTGACAAAACAGGTAAATTAGACATCAAAACTTACCTTTACCTCATATATTAATTCACTTTCAAATACATAACTATATTTTTTTTTGTACATGGAATAAAGTGGTTTTTATTTTTTCTCTCGAAAACGAAGCAAGATACGAAAACAATTCAAGGAACAAAAAAGTTGTATTATTAATTGATAAATCTGAAAAAAAAAAAATCAAAACAGTGGCGTAGATTTGTTGTCAATAATATTCGTTAAGGTACTCCCCGGGACGCCACTGGACTTAATAAATTTAGCCCCTTATCATTATGAATAACGGTACCAAATTAAAAAAAAAAATTGGACATTTAAAAACATTATAATAAAAAAAAAACATTTTTTTAAAGAAAACTTTAACACCCTGTATATCAAAAACAAGACAACTCCGGACACATCTTGATATTAATTTTTTCTCTTAGAATATCATAAGGAATCACTCCCGTAAGTAACGTACCGTACTTCTGAAACACCTTGTATTCTCCATAAATACAACCCGTCCATTGAGTGTTCATAGAAACTGTATTTTTCATAGTATAAGTTCATTTATGTAAATTGAATATTACTATCGTATGTTTAGTGATTACCCCTTGTCTGTATTATCTTATGGTATTGTTATTCAGGATTTTATTTGTTCTTTGTTTTTTGGATTTTATCAGATTATGATTATACTCAATAAATGCATGTTTTTGACTATTGTTTTTTTGTTTTACATTTAACGTGTAACACGCTAAATCATAGTAGTTATCATATAAAGGAAATTTGTATGTAAATGGGTAATGACTGGTTTTTGACCTCATCCCTTGAAGGGGGCTACTAAAATCCTCAACGGGGTTCGCAGTACCAGCGAGTTACACCAAATACATTCAAATTGTAGCTGAATCAATGTAGTTTATATTTTTCTTTTAAAGGAAGCAATGTTTGGTTCAAAGGGAGCAATATTCACTATTAAATGAGTTTATTTCCAGCAGTAAAACGACAAAGTCATTATCAATTTCACTACTTATTTATTATATTTTTAAATTTCTATCGGAGTCACCAATATTTAACTTAAATCCACAAACAAATCTCTTACTCACTTATTAAAATCACAATAATCCTAACGTCAACACAAACTTTATGCTTAAGTCAACAAGTAAAGGTTTCTGCCGCCGCAACGATACTTTAGTACTATCTCTGTGTGACTGTGGATCAACGCACTTTCAACTTCCGAACTGAACTTTTCACCACTAAACTTGACGATTACGGCACGGCAATTTTCGACGGACGACGGCTTCGACGGTACCTATAACTTTGTAGGTATTTGAACATTATGACGGTTAAAAATGAACTAACTTTTCCTCTAGCAATCCCACCTATTTATAGGGTAACAATGGATCAAAAAAACACCTGAAAGTGCTCGCAGATATTTACACAAGTGTTTTAGTTTCTGGCATCCCTTTGTCGGTACGATAGAAACAAAATATTTTGGCTTTTTACAAATACCATAACCTAAATTTATTTGACAGTTATTAGAAAATAGTTGCAGCTGGTCGGCATTTGTTCTGCAGGTGTTACTTGTTGACACCAACGCGATTCGTCCCCATTCCGCGATCTATCCAGATAAAACTAGTTTAAGTTAGGGTTGTGACCAATGACGATATTTGTCAAAATATAATAAATGGGTCCTAATTTATACAAAATACGCTTGAATTTTTTTGAAAAGTGTCAGGAAATGTATAGTAATGAATGGAGGCCATTTTGAAAATGTATTATAATTATAATTATTTAACTGTTGTTGTTTTAATTGTCAGATTACCTTTTAGATATCTGATTGCCAGATTTAACAAAATTTGATAAACGAAAATGATTCTTTGCTTCAGTTTAAAAAACTGATGTTTCTGCTAACAAAAACTTTAATTCCAGTTTTCCCCTAAACGGTGTAGTTTATCGCCTCGAATAAAGAGTACCATTTTTATTACGTATTCTTTTGTCTTTAAAGTTACATGGTGTTTTTTCAATAACTGTCAAAACAAAAAAGATATAGCAAAAATGAAATTTGAGTTTCAGGTAAAGACCTCTGGAGGCATAGTAGAGTGACTATTTTATAACAGGAAGATAGAAGTCGTTAAGCGTTGTCCCTGTGCCAAATACGACCTTGATGGTTTAAAAACTAACCGCAGGATGTTAAAAATAAGAAAAAAAAAATTGAACTTTGAACTCGAAAAGTATTGAGATTTTGACTTTATGTTATATGACTTACTACCTTTATGTTAACATGTAGAATCACCAATCCAAGTATCCTGATGCATTATTCGAGCACCCTGTATATTTCTACATAGAAATATTGCTACGTGGAATAGAAGTAAATAAGAACATGATATTTTTTTGTATGAACAGAGTCATTAGCAAGAAAATATATTTCAACAATAATTAACATCTGTATTTTAGATTAGTAGATTTGATGTATGTACGCCAATTTCTGTGGTATTTTTAGGAAAGAATAATAATGTAAATGATTAATTTCTTTATAAAATTGTCAGTTGATAGAAAAACGACATTAAACTAATAAAAAGGAAACTAATGCCACTTTTAATTACATAAACACGCCAAGCAGATTCACATGTAATTATTTACCACCAGGGGTATAAAATGTGAAAAAATTAATAGCCATCATTTGTTACGTTTTTTTATTTGAATTGTTACACGTACAGTATTTTAGTACAGGGTTCAACTTTTAGAATATGCAAAAAATACACATTAGTTTAACGATAAAACGAACGATATACCTACCTAAACATCAAATTGATGTTGTGCTAGTATGTGCAAAACTCGCTACCAAACCGACATATTATTATAATCGAGCTGAATATAATTCGTATGATGAAATCATTATTTATATAAAATCGAACTTAAATCCAACTTTTACTAACTCTAAACTCGTAACGTCACAAGTAACTGTAACAAATATTACCTTAAGTATAAACAATATTAACACTAATATACAAGCAATTTATAGATCACCATCATCGAAAATAAAAGACTTTTTAGAAGATATTGAATATTATCTAGTCACGGCCAAGGATTCCAATCTAGACATTATTATAGGAGATAGTAATATCAATCTACTTCTAGCTGACGATGACAATGTTAATCACTACCTTTCTATTATGAATATAAACGGTTATGTGTCTTATTGTCAGGATATCACAAGACCAACAAGTCAGTCTTGTTTTGATCACATCTTCATACGTAATAGATCAAAACATCAGTTAAAAAGCATTTAATATTTCATCATTGAACATGATATAACTGATAATCTGCCGCTAATGATTAATGTAACAGACCCCAAGCATGGCAACATAGGTACAAGCAAAAACTGTTGGTCAAAAACTATAAAACAAATTGATTTTAACAAACTGAAAACTTTATCAGATAATATAGACTGGGATCATACAAATAGTTTTAATGACGCCGAGCAAGCCACTGACTATCTTACACAGAATCTTAGAAATATGATAGAGAAATCTGAATACGAACAGCGTATTAATAATAAATATAAAAAAATTAAACCATGGATTACAAATGGGATAATCAAATCTATAAAAACACGTGACAGACTTAAAAAGGAACTGAAGTGGAACGCTTCTCCACAAAAATCAGAATACAAGGAATATAGAAATAAACTGAACTTAATAATAAAAAATACAAAGAATAATTACTATAAACAGAGAACTGAACAAAATCAAAACAACATGAGAAAAATCTAGAATTTGATTAGCGAAGCGTCAGAGGAGACTACATCAAAAAACACTTGAACTCAAATAAAGGATAAAAATAATAAAATTACAACAAATTAAAAATAAATAGCAGACACATGCAATGAATTTTTTATTAATATCGGAAAAAATATATCCGACAAAATTACAAATCAAAATCAACACCAACCAGAAAACAGCAATTGTACATCAATGTTTCTATATCCGACAAACGACACTGACATTACCAAACACATAAACAGCTTAAAGAACAATAAAATTGTTCATCGGGTTCAGATGGCATATTCTCCAGTGTACTTAAGCTTCTGCACAGAGAATTAACTAGTCCTATAGTGCAAATAGTGAATTTAATATTTAAGACAGGTAATGTTCTTAAAGCATTTAAAGTATCAATTGTCACACCAATCTTTAAGTCTGGCAGTAAAGAAGACATAAATAACTATAGACTCATAAGCGTTATCTCCAATGTCGCAAAACTTTTTGAAAAATGCTTAAAAGATAGACTTGTCGAGTTTTTAAACAGCAATAATTTGTTATCTAAAAATCAGTTTGGGTTTGTTTAGGGCCGCAGCAGTGCTGATGGTATGTTTGAGCTGAAACGCGAAGTAGCCCAAAATTTAGACCAGGGAAGAAAATGTATTGCTTTGTTTTTGGACCTGGCAAAGGCATTTGACACGGTATCCCATTCCATACTGCTTGATATTCTTGAATGTAGTGACATTAGGGGCATCGCGTGGAGAGTTCTGGAGAGCTACTTAAGCGCACGTGTCCAGCACGTTAGGATTGGGGGCGTGCTTAGTTCCCCCGGGACCGTTAGGCATGGGGTACCACAAGGTACTGTAATGGGATCAATCTTGTTTAACTTGTACATAGATAAAATCTGCAGTCTTGGCGTCGGTGAAAGGGTTGTGGCGCATGCAAATGATACGGTTGTTGTTTTCAGCAATGAAAATTGGTTTCTATTGCAGAAAAAAATAAAAAAAGGTTTCTTAAAAATAAAAAGTTCTTTGGACAGTCGCAAACTGACTTTAAATATCAAGAAGTCATACTACATTGCCTTCTCTCTAAATTCTGTAAATCGACCTTATTTTAATCAAACTGCTATTCCTGATATTAATGAACCACTATTTGAGGTCACTCACAATAAATATTTAGGTATAGTCGTTGACAAGCACCAACATTTTATTTATATTACTTACTTATATTATATTATATTAATTATTTTTTTATATTACATTTTATATTTGTATAAAAAAGTTAAATGTTTAATACACAAATTTTATACGCTGAGAGAAATTCTCAACAAAAAGCTCATCATTATGGTTTATAGGGCGCTTGTCAAACCTCTACTACGATATGGTATTCAGGTCTGGGGAGGAATGTATAAAAGTAATCTAAAACAACTCCGAGTTGTCCAAAATGTATTGCAAAGATTAGTCTTAAGAAACCAAAAGTTTTCCCTACAAACCTACTTTATTGCAGAAAACTTTGTAATATTAGAACATTATATATTATTACGGTATGTAATTTTAACATTGAAAATGTTTATATTATCGCACGGGCACGTAGTATGGGTACGGAATTCGAAATTCTTGTGTTGCATTTGTCCCTGACGTCACACCGAATTAAATGATCGGGATCAGACCAAGTCGAGAGTAATCGTATGGTTTCGCTGGAGTCAGCGGGTGCAGCTCTGACATTCGCGATCGAGCGTAGCATCGTATCAATCGGACGTCGCCACAGGGTGGCTTGGCTGGCGCGGCTGGAGCGCGCTTCAGATCATATTCGTATTTCGTAGTGAAAGCGCTTATGTATGATTTATAATGAACGCCGATAACATTAGTTGCATGCTGTTGTTGGAGGAAGAAGACGAAGAGGAGATGTTAGCCCAAATTCCTCCATTTTGACAAACGTCATATTACCACTTGAATTTATACTATAGGTACCATATTTAAACCAAAGCTGCAGCATACCAAGTAAACAAATCAATTTGATTAAGACGTCAAAGAATCAAAACATTTTAAAATTGTATCATTAGTTGGTATATCAAAATATCAAAATTAGAAAAAAGTCAGTGGCGTGCATTTTTTTGTCAATAATATCCGTTGAAGTGTTTCCCGGGACGCCACTGGACTTTATAAATTTAATCTAGTTAGGGCTAATTAAGCCTCTTATCATTATGAATGACGGTACCAAATTGCAATAAAATCGGGAAAAGGATATTTACAGAAATAATAAAAAAAAATATTTTTTTTAAAAAAACTTTAACACTCAGTACATCAAAAACGGGGCAACTGCGGACACATATTCAGGTTAGTTCAGGTTAGTACTTCTGAAACACCCTGTATACAATCAAATACAACGGTCAAAAACACAAATATTTATATCAAAATATTGATAACAAATAATAACACCAAACGATACAATGCAATAATGCGAAAATCACGGGTAAACTAAATTCAACCCTGTCGCCCAGGGCCTTTTAGTTTTATTGCCGCTTGACCAATCGAAATAGAGTTACGGTTGTCATTAAGTACTGATCAATATTTCCTTCGTATGCATAATCTTGGATTTGAATATGGTATAGGGTAGACTGGGGCAAGTGTAAAAATGGGGTAAGTGGAAAATCAGAGCGCCAATCAGGCAATATTGAAAGTTTACTTGTCTGTGTGGTTCGAGGCAACTAACTATACGTTAGCGCTGTTAAATTACCTACTCCCGGCGAGTTACCAGGTGTTTTTTTCTGAGTAGTCATTTGTAACATAACCTCCGACTCGGTCCGTTGAATAGTGTGTGATATCTCCATAAAAAATTGGTCAAAGGTAAAAACTTATAATATACTTTTAGTTTTATTGCATTTTCTTATGTTTAGTCAATTGTTGTAGCTTTAAAATCCTATATACCGACCAAATCTAAAAGCGGTTTTTACTCACGAACAGGTTTGCACTTCCCCCATAAAAAACATAATGTGGGGCATGTGTGAAAATTGTAATGGGGAAAGTGTAAAGGTTAGTTTACACTTGCCCCATTTTCCTGGGAATGCTAAAGTTCGTTGGCACTTATCATTTTCACTTTCACTTGTATTCTTTACAGAGAGTTGACGTCATGGTACGAAATTATAAAAGAAAGTCCGATAGGGCTGCCTATGGGGATTAGCAAGTAAATGCTGCAGTAAATGCCGTCAATCAAGGTCAATTAACCATGTCGATGGCTAGTACCGAATTCAGAATCCCATACATTACAATCTACTGTAGAATAACTGGCCTCCGTGGCGAAAAAAGCAAGACACAGGGCCGACCTCCAATACTTTCTTGGCAAGATAAGTGTCAACTGGCCGAAAATATAAAAACAATGGAGAAGTGGGGATATTGATTAACTTCGAGAGAGCTTCAAGAAAAAGTTCGGGATTTTGTAACTTTAAATAATATTCCCAATCCTTTTAAGAACAATATGCCAGGCACAGACTGGCTAATAAAGTTTAAACAACGTCACTCCTTGAGTATGAAGAAACCACAAAGCTTAGAGTACTGCAGAAAGAAATCTACGGACCCATTCATAATAGACCAATATTTTGTTTTATTGGAAAAGGCTATATTGGAGTTGGGTCTTCAGGATCGTCCTGAATGTATTTACAATTTAGATGAGACTTAACTGTGTACAGATCCTTCTCGTCTTAAAATTGTTGGCGCGAAAGGCAACCCCTCTTCAAGCATTATTGCTGGATCGGGCAGAGAAAATATAACCGTCCAGGCAGGAGCAAGTGCTAGTGGTAGAAAATTACCACCATTGATGATATTTAAAGGCAATAACATTGATAATATTTAAAGGCAATAATATTGCTGGATTTCAGAAAGAAATGAAGACTTCTTCAAAGACACCGTAAATGCAGCCAGCGCCAATGGATGGATGACCTCCGAAATATTTAGAAATTACTTTCTAAAGACTTTTATTCCTTTGATTCGTGATCAGGCACCAATTATTGTTATATATGATGGGCATGTCTCGCATGTGGATTGCTTATTAATTTAAGCCGCAAGAGAAGAAAATATTCATATACTTAAACTGCAGCCCATACAAGTCATTTACTTCAACCTCTCGATTTGAGTATGTTTAGATCCTTTAAGGCAATATGGGAGAGGGAAGTAATAACATGGCAAAGACGTCATCAGGGACAATGACTACCAAAAAGGGACTTCGCCACATTGCTAGTGAAAACCTGGGCTGAAGTAGATTCCGGAATCATAAAAACAGGATTCAGAAAGGGTGGTATTGTTCCATTTAATAGACATGTTATTCCT
The DNA here is from genome assembly GCA_963920685.1 of Polydrusus tereticollis. NCBI lineage: Eukaryota > Metazoa > Arthropoda > Insecta > Coleoptera > Curculionidae > Polydrusus > Polydrusus tereticollis. The sequence continues at coordinate 80,013,119 of OY987327.1, forward strand.
AAAGGAAAGTATGACATCGATGCCCTAAAAATATGGCAGGAACACTTAAATAATCAAACATCTGTAACAGATTTACAACCGAGGCCAGAACGCATTGATATTGAGAGGAATGAACATGATGCTGTAGCACCGAATGTAACAGAAAAAACCGCTACTTTCGATCAGTCAATGTTAAAAACAGTTGAGCCTTCTACATCTGGCGCTTCATTTAAAACGAAACTAGCATCTAATGCAGAATTACTTACAGCTCCTTCAGCATCTAGTGCCACCAATCTCAAAGTAATTGTCAGCTCTGATCAAAATGAAGAAATATACTAAATAATCATCAGGAGCCTATAACTGAACCTGTAGTAGCAGCTACAACCAAAAATCGGCAAGAAAAGAAGGCAAGTTTTGATGATCTACTACTTGATTCGCTCCGACAGAGTCCTTCTTCTAATCCAAGGAAACGAAAGCGCTTAATTTAAGGTGGCCAAACCATTGCAGGTACTATCGCAAGTAGTCAGTCAAAAATCTCTACAAGTTCATCTACTATATCTAAACCAGCTATGAAAATTGACCGAAAGAGTAAACAAAGTCGGCCAAGTCCGTATCAATTTGAATCCAGCTCCAGTGAATCAGATAATGAAAGTGTACCTTTTATGGAATCGGATTAAAGTTTCACTTTAGAATCGGATTGCGAAGATCAGATTCCTGAAATAAACAAAGACAATATTTCCATTGAAGACTGGTTAAATACACATTACCAAAAGCAAAGAAACATTTTATTGGCCAGGTTAATACTGTTGACAACGGTTTTGAAATCAAGTTTACTAGAAAACTAAAAGACAATTTTTTTATGGCCCCTCACCGATGATGTCGATGTAGTACAGCTAGACGATATAGTGACTCGTTTACCTGAACCGGTAGTAACATGCCGAGGAGGTTTTCATTTTAATGTGAAATTTGCGGGATACAATATTTAACAAGTTCCATAAAATTATTCGAATTTTTAAACTTTAAGTTTCTTTTCTGTTTTAGTTTCTCCTTGGGAATAACTCCTACTGTTTTAGAGATTAAAGCCAAACATTGGGGTTTGAACGGATAAATACGTTTATAAAAATATTATTCTTGTTATTAGGAATTTTTTGAGGGTTATTTTGGATTACTTATTATTTTTCAAAGGTACCTTTTAATTTTTCGTTTTTATGATTTGCTTGGCTAACTATTTCCCAACAATAAAAAGTTCATAACTTCCCAGATTTTTATTTTTTTTTAAGTCTGTAAAAAGAAAAATTGGCATGGGAGATACAAACTTCATTTACACTTTCCCATTACCTTTTCTGCGAACATGCATGGAAATTGTATTCCGATTTTACACTTTCCCTTTTTGGGGTAAGTGTAAAATTTCGGTACAAAAAAAAATCATTCAAATCTTAAGATCTCAAAAATAATTCATGAGTGCCCTATGCAAAAAGGGCTTTGCAGTTGCCCCAGTCTACCCTAATTATAAGCTTTGTAATGTAATGCTAAAAAATGAACATAATGGTTTTGTACACTATACCGTTCTTCCCTACACTTGCTGCCACTTTTTTTCATGCATTATCTTTCATTACAACATTTTTGTAATTTTCGTTCTCATAGTTGTATAAAGGGGGGTACTTTTGCACCTCCTCTAACAAACACTCGTCAGCAATTGCCGAAAACGGTGGCATTCTGCTGAGCGATCACGGCTGGACTGGTCTCTCTAGCAGTCCGAACGCAGCCACTGCAATTGACGGCGAACGCTGTGTCGCTGAGCTGCGGCAGTGAAACCGTGTACATACAAATCGGCAAATCGCATTAAACCAGTACCGAGCTACCAATCGCGAACGCCAGTCACGGCCGCTGACTGCTCCAGCCAAACCATACCTTAGAGGCGCGTTAGAGTTTATTACCTTTATTTTACTATTTTTTATATTATGAATCAATAAACCTTATATCAGCTACCTAAATATAACATTCAAATCTATGAGTTTTCGCAGATCTCAAATCTCACAATAGTCACAAGCGTTGCACTCTGCTTCGGCATTTTCAATGTCCTCCCCGGTTGCATCTTTGTAAAGGACTGTAAATTTTTTTCACTCAAATGAAAATGTCAACAAATTAAAAATGTCACACGATCATCAGACCAGAGGCAATACAAATGAGTATAATATTATATATAGTATATAAGTATACATTTATAGAACTAGAACAACAATGATGCAACACTTTGTAACATACTATGGTCCAAAATTATATCTTAATACCTCAAAAAATCAAAACCTTAACAAACAAAAGACATTTTAAAAACCAATTCTGTGACTACCTCTTTGAGACTATTGCTAGATTTCTTCAGTTTTTTTAGTTACCTACCTACCCATTCTGTTTCAAAAAAATAAATAAATAAATAAACAAATAAGGAAGAGAAAGTAATATTATTGTATACTGCATGGTATTTAATAATCATAGGCTTATCTTTAAAATATTACCTAAACAAACACATACAGGTGTTCCACACCTAGGTGTATAATAAAGAGTATATTATATTACATCAAATGTAAATAAACTTTTATATGCCACATTGTATTGTGAAAATGTATTAATGTGAAATTAAATTGAATTAAATAAATAAAATAAATGAAAAATATGTTTGAGCTAAAGCTTAAATACTGAAACAATATTTATACAATCAAAATAATTAAATTATCATATACACAATGACCTACAAATATAGAAAATACGCCATATTTTCGACAAGATCGGAGCACTATAAACGCACATGGACAAATATATTATACTAACTACACAAACACACATTCACGCTCCACAAAACAATCCATAGAAATACCAACAGGACTAACCTGAACTAAAAATAACGAAACTTGATTAGCTCGCTAAAAAGCGCTACATTAGCTGCAAAAAGCCAGATAATCCAAACAAAAATAAGAAACATCAGTGACCAAATGTCAACACATTACTTCCTAATTTCTAGAATTTCAAAAACTGAGACCGCCACGACCATACTATTTTTTGTATTTCATGGTGAACAAAGCCTCCTTTGATAGCACGCTGTAAATCCAGATTTATATCCCCAAAAGGTGAAGAAACTTTTTAAAAATCATCTGAAGGCTAAAGGAAAAGTGGATGGTGTAAGTATAAATTTAGGTGCAACAATACTTCTTGTTCAGATAAAAAAAAATATGTTGCCAATTAGATCAGATAAAGGACTTTCGCTATAAGCAGCCAGAAATAGAAACATTTGAAAAGGATTGTTTCAAAAGAATAGTGAAGAAAATTACCAACTTTACAACATAAAAATATACAGAACTTTCATTTTATAACGAACCACCTCAAAAATCTCTTGACTTTGAAGAAAATAAGATTTGACAAAAAACACGTCAATTTTAATAGCGAAGGGGGAGTTTAATTGTACATTTGATAGAATTTCACTATTGAGCTACACACCTTCAGCCAACCTTACTTTGAAATGTCAAATGGCATTACCTATCGAGTGATACATCGTTGCAAAGGGCAATAAATTGCCTATTTATCTAAGGATTTATAGATATTAATTATAACCGCTCGGTTTAGAATATTCCGCAATTCCTAGAATTTATATACAAGCCTTTTCAATTTATTCTTTACATATTCTGCGTAAGCAGACCATTTCAAAATCTGATCTAAATAAATAGCTAAATATTTCGTATATTCTACTGATCTAACTGTATCATTGCATAAACATTTCTCAAAGAATTCACAATTACTTGAGTAAACTATGATTTTCTTTTTATTATGCAACCCAAACTTGTTCATTGCAAAGCACATAAAATTCGTTTTGTTCACACTAAGAGTTAATCGATTATAATCCAAATTTTTAGGTAGCAACTCTCCCTGCTCTCTTAAAAACATTGTTCCATGTTAACCCCTTAATAAGAAGAACCGTGTCGTCGGCAAAACAAACAGTTCTTACATTAGGTATTGCATTCGCTAGACTGTTTATATAAATAGAGAATTGAATCGGGCCAAGCACTCTACCCTGAGAAACACCAAACTTGACCACTTTAGAAGAGCTACAAACGGTATTTACTTAGTGGCTTTACATAGGGCAGTACCGGTACTACAGGTTTTCACCTAACTCGCAAAGCGATTCCTTGATTTCACTTTTCTTGGCACGGTTAGATACACTGATAAAAATAATAATGCCAAAAATGCCACACGAATATGTGTTAAATTACATCTTGCCCGAAATTCTTCATTTATCATGTACCTATACATTGTTCACGTAAAATTTTATAATGTAAATCACCACTAAGATTATAAATAAATAACTTAGTCGACTTCAATTCATGTATATTTACAATATTTTAGTGTGTGCTTCCACATTATACGTAGGAATATGTAAAATACCTCTTAATTTTTACTATTTATTAAATATATGTTTTTTTTACGGTGTATTATTATACCTACTGTAATAATATTTAATAAAAATATATTCTATAGCTGTTAATGCGTTGTTTATTGGCAAACCTTTTTTGATGTACATGATCTATTTGTTTCATCTAAAAATATTTTGCTAGAAATTTACTCTTTCCAGCAAAATATTTTTGGACAGAACATACAGTATATTAATAAACATATTTATAAGACTTACCTGTCGTACTTTTTCAACCAGATAAATAATTTAGAATACATAAATTAGCACAAAACTGAAAAATTGCAGGAGTTGCATCACCCAAAAGAAAGAACGATCGAAGTCGGCTGCATCGCGTGATTATCGGTGGTCTGGTAAACACGTGACCCGAACCGTTAATCTGACTGGTAGAGTTAACTAAGTACATTGTAAATTTACATTTTTTATGGATTTTCACATTGTATTTGGTATATCTACAATACATAGTTGCGTGTAGTTTCACTGTAAATTTACATGGAATTGGAGAGATATTACATAAAACATTTTAAAAAATAGACTCAAAATGTATTTTTACCATGCACTGTGTAAATATACACTCACTGATATGTTCAAATACATTTTTTATTATTTTTCTATATAAAAACTGTAAACATTGTATAAAAAATTATGTAAAATTACCTCGATTTTTATCAGTGTAGGCAATATAATGCCCTTTGAACGATGTATCGCTCGATAGGTAGTGCCATTTGTAAAACTATTAAAATTAACGTGTTGATGGTCAAATTATTATTTCCCTCAAAATCAAGAGATATTTAGAATGGCTCGTTTTGAAATAAAAGCCCTGTATGGTATCAACACTAATTGAATAAGCCAAAATGCAGAATAAAGTGACCCTTGATTTGACCATGACATGAGAATGAAAATATCTACCAACGAATTAGCCGGAGTAAATGTTCCATAATATGTATTTGCGCAACCCAATTTAAATTTGGTTTAAGTTCGGCGTAAGAATACTTCAATCTATAGCTATACTACTACAACTACTACTAACATCTTCAGTTGGAGGCACCTTTACTAAATATAAATTAAAAACACACATTTAACTCTAAAACAATACAAACTAGAAATAATAAAACTTGATAAGTTCCCCCAAAAGCGCTACGCTAGCTGCGACAAGCCCAACACCCCAAATAAAAAATATGAACATTAAGTGATGCATTGACAACACCTTACTTTGCAGTTTGGAGAGTTTACCAATTCGCGATTCCCATATCCATTCAAGCATTCGTTCCTCATAGCGAACAAACCCTCCTTCCAAAGTACGCTTTAAAAGCAGATTCATATCTTCAAAAGGTGGATAAGACTTTCTAAAGATCGTCTGAATGAAAAGCGAATAACACTCCTCGCCAACATAAAGAAGAGATTCGCTAGTATTAACGTCCACATAGTATTGTGGAATGGCAAAAAGCGATGGTAATTTTAAAAAAATTATTATAGCGTCTTTTTTGTAAGCTATGCGATCGAAACACTCAGGAATATCTGCACATAATTTTACTGTTGCACCTGTTTCTCCTATTTTATTGATATCAGAATTATTCAAATTTAAAATAACTCTTTCATGTAATGTGTACTGTGTTAATCCTGATGCTTCAGCATCGTATTTTGTATGAATCTCCTTTTCAAAGCATTTACTAAAATAAATCTGTTGCAACGTGGTTTTGAAAGTGGCTGAATGAACGATACAAATTAATATGAAAACTGCTAACACTAGACGACCAGTAGCGTTGTTTTGAATCTTATAAATCGGCGAATCCAATATGATTTGGTAAAACCACCAGAAAATACTGGAACTGTTTATGTTATAGAAGCATTTTACGAATAGAAATATTATTCCAATACAAACCCAGAAGCAAATTACAGTAGGTATATTGGTTGAATATATTTGCAAAACCCTTTTCCAAATAGGTACATGGATAGATTTAGGTGCGATAATATTTAAACTATCTGCATAATAAATAGTTGATCCGTCAAAGTCGTTAATGGTGTCTTCAGTCGGATGGAAAGCTCCTAGTATGACATCTACTTTATTTAAGTACAAATATTTTAGAACTTTGCTTTCGTAATTTCCACGAGAATCCTTTTCAATTTGATAAGAAACTTTATCCATTCGAGATTCGTTCTTCATCTGTAAAAATTCGGTGACTATCTTTAGAATATTTTGTTCGAGACCAGTGTTGTTGAAGTTCACATATGGAGGCATATTGCGGTAAAAGATTTTAAGGATAGTGTTCGGCCATTTTTTTACGGTTCTAGGAGCTAAAAATAAGGAAAAATTTAGTGCATGTATATGGAATACTTATTTCTGTTGTTAACAGCATACAGTGTGTACATAAAGTAAGGAACAAATTCATTATTTAATAATCTAAAAACATTTCGTAAAAATCCTCGGACACGTATACAATAATTTTTAATTGCTCAAATTTTTACTTATAAATTTATTATACAGGGTACTACTCATGTAGTAGATATGAGATTATCGACGATTTTTTTAAATAAAAACCCCTATATTTTAGTTCAGATCTGTAATCTCCAAGAACAGGTAATTTCAAAAACATAACACACTTAGGGCCTAAAATTGATAGTTTCGAAGCTACAGGGTAAAAAAAAAATTTTGTTAAATGTATTTTTAATTTAAAAAAAAATTAAAAAAAAAATTAAATAAGCTATTTAATTAGGTGTTGAAATTGTCCTCCTTCTTGTGCCTGGTAGTACCCTAAGCGATCAATAAACTCTTGTTAAACTTTTATTATGGTTTCTTCTGAAATATTCCTGCATTCTGTTGTTATTTGATTTTTTAAATCGTCAATATTCGCAGGTCTTATTTTATGAACAACATTTTTCAGGTGACCCGACAAGAAGAAGTCCAGTGGTGTAAGGTCTGGAGACCTAGGCGGTCATTCAATAGGCCCACGTCTTCCAATCCACCTGTTCGGAAAAACTTGATTGACATAATGGCGCACTACTGCTGCATAATGTGGAGGTTCGCCGTCTTGTTTATACCACACATTTTCAACTAGAATTGCAGGATTATTTCTACTCGGATATAAGTTAACTAGCGTAGGGATAAGAAAGTCTTGAAGAAACTGAAGATAATTTAGCCCGTTTACATTATTGTAAAAAAAATATGACCTAATAATTTTGTAATTCAATAGAATATTTGAGTATGATGCTCACGCATCCACCTGGGATTTTATTTTGCCCAGTATCTACAGTTTTGCCTGTTTACTCCACCATTTAATTTAAAAGTAGATTCATTCGAAAATAGGATATTTTTAACAAACAAAGGATCTGCGTTACATCTTTCCATTAATATTTGACAAAACTCCATCCTACGATCTGGATCATCTTCACTGACCTCATGAACCAGTCGGATATTAAACGGGTGCCATTTTTGTACCGTTAATAGGTTATGAACGGTCATAGCAGCCGCCTCATGATCTATGCCAATCTGGCGGATGCTGTTATGGGGATCTTCTTCTATAGTCAATAATATATTTAATTTTTTATCATCCGGAATAGCTGGACGGCCTTTCCTGGGAAGATCTTCCACAGAACCCGTTTCTCGAAATTTTGTTTCAAGTTTACTCAAGTTGATCTAGTGATTGGTCTTTCTGGGTACTTAGCGTTGAACAAAATGCAAACTTCTTGTTGGGTATGAATCCTATCACCATATCCAATCATCGTAAGAATTTCTATTTTTTGTGTGGGAGATAAACGCATAGTAACTAAATATTAAAATTAATTTTATTACTTCTACTAAACTTACTAGAAAAAATTAATATAATGATAGCATAATGTCATTATCTTAATACCATAGTCAAATAAAATTATTTGTTCTACCCTGTAGCTACGAAACTATCAATTTTAGGCCCTAAGTGTGTTGTGTTTTTGAAATCAGCTGTTCTTGGAGATTACAGATCTGAACTAAAATATAGGGGTTTCCATTTAAAAAAATAAATCGTCGATAATGTCATATCTACTACATGAGGTTATCCTGTAGTCTGTGTCCGAGAATTTTTACGAAATGTTTTTAGATTATTAAATAATGAATTTGTTCCTTACTTTATGTACACACTGTATATTTTTATGTCCCTCAGTAAATTGATAACATAATCAAGCCAGAGGTAAAAAACAGGATAGCTTCAAAAAGGAAGTAGCAAAAACGGAGCTATATTATTAAAAAAAATTTGTATAGAAATAAAAAAATATTTTCATATTATGGTGGGGGTTAATGGAAATTGGTCACACACAAAAGAAAAATGAATATTACAGGGTGACCAATGAAAACGAAACAAAAAAAGTCGAGCTTTTCGTATTTATCGTCCCTTTAAAACAACGCTTTGTCACTTTGTCGGAGGCGGAAACCTTTTGCTCAACTTTAAACCCTCTAACCAACCTCAAACCCTTAGCAGGTATATGTATAATAATACCAATATAATATTTTCTACACCAACATATATGGGGTTAATTTAAAGAAATAGTCCATTCTCGAAGTGGAGTTGAAATATAGGGGAAAGGGGAAAGAAAGTCAAAAAGTCTTTCTCCACTAATTTAATAGTGAGCTATCAAAGGCTCAATTTTAAAATTAAAACGTCTCTACATGTTTCGAAGGTAGTAACCTTTATCTTCAGGAGACAAAAGAAGTGCTGCAGTTATTATTAGCAGCAGAGAGAAAACTGTTGGTGGAAAGTGACGCTGATGGAGCTTTTTTTCTTAAATATTTTGACAAGATATTAAAAAATTGAATGCAATCAGCATACTGAAATTATAAATGAAAAATGAAATGTTATATTTAATTCAAAATTTCTGTGAAGACTTTGTCAATTTGTGGTCGAATTTAAAAAGGAAGATATTCGTCATTTGAAAGTCATAAGTTAGGATATATAAAAAGAATCTTTTGGACATTCTAGGTCATTTTATAAAAGTTTTTTTATTTTATTTTGTAGAAAAAAAGAGAAAGATTTTTGTTAGCGTTTTATGAGAAATTCTGTAAAAAGAAAGAAATTTGTAATTAGTAATGAAATAAAATTATTGATAATGTCTTTTCTTACATAATGTTGAAATTTCATTTGTAAAATTAATTATTGGAGACCTAAGGTCCCGTCAACTTGTGTTATGTTCGTCCCATTATGTAGGGAAAATAATAGAATTAGATTTAAAATAAAATTAGTAAAAAACACACATATCTTATATTTTATATACCCTCAAAGACTAAATAGGGAGACGGACACAGTTAAAATGAGAACGGGAAAACGTGTTCACTGTCATTTTATAGTATTATAGTCGACCGTTGACGGTTGGAAAACAAAATGGTTGACAATGTCAGCATAATTGCAGTTACGAAAAACGTTTGAAAAGCTTAATCATCGTTCTTATAGTGAGTCGGATAAACATACATAAAACTTGAATACAACATAAAATAGAAATAAGGTATTATAATAAAATTTTTTCACAAGGTTGGGGGTCCTAAAAGATTTCTTTTATATTCTTTGGTGGTCTCCAGTGATCGTTAAAAGAAACATCGAAATTTAAGTTAGGAGAAGAACGATTATTGTTAAGATACAGAATCTAGAAGTACAAGTGTTAAGTCAGAAATTTAAAGGTTGAGTACAGAAAATGAATAGATGACAGCACTGATCTTTAAGGCACCTGTTCCCGAAAAAGGGAAGAAGTTTCAAACAAAAAATTTTAATTTCTTGGGTTACTTGTTTGACATAAGTTACACTGTTCTTGGGTGGCAGAGGAAGAAGGCCACCAAGTTCTTCACAGAGGATGAGTACTAATGGAGCCAAACAAACTGAAGAAGTCAAGCTATGTGATGCTATTTGACAACGTCGATACTTTGAAGTCTAATAAAACACGGGAACACTGTTGGATGGAATATTCTAAATAATATGAGGAGCACAGTAATTAGTACCTACATCTTAACCCATAGAGTACAATATTTTCTGAAAATATTCTACTTAGCTTCAGAAAAGTCTCCTATAAATTCTTTGATAATATTATTCTTCTGCATGTTGATTTTTCTTTAACTTTCATAGAGATTTAAAATTTCCGGAAAAATTGAGTGTCGGAAAAAAACCCGTTTTTTCCCCAGAAGAAATTGATAAAAATGGAAATTTTCTATAAACTACAAAAAAGTGTTTTAATTAGACTTGCTTTATATTATTAAAGGTAAGCATTTTAAATGATATTTATAAATCGTTTTGATTAAAAATTGCACGATACGAACAGGCATTTAAAAATGCTCAGGCAGAAAAATACTCAAAAAATAAAATATTAACCTAAAAGTACTAACAAACATAAGATGGGTTGCTCTATATCTGACTAGGGATTCAATTTTAAGAAACAAATAAGCTTTACTAGATCATCTGGGTGTCGACCAAACCATTCAAAAATTTATATAAGACGAAAATTTTTGGAAAAACCTACAACATTTTAAATATATCCTGCTTCTTATAGCAAAATCAATAAACCTGATCATCATTATCATCATTCAGCTCCCTGCGTCCACTGCTGGACATAAGCCTCCCCCATTTCTGCCCATTCCCTCCTGTCTTGAGCTCTCTGTATCCAATTGCCTGCACATCTCCTTAGATCGTCCGTCCAACGCGTTGGGGGTCTTCCCCTGCTTCTCTTATCCGAGCGCGGTCTCCACTCGAGCAGCCTTTTCGTCCATCTCCCGTTCGTCATTCGTGCCACGTGTCCAGCCCACTTCCACTTGAGTTTGCGAATCTGGGTAACTACATCTGTGACGCCGGTTCTTCTTCGTAAGTCTTCATTTCTTATATGATCCCGCAGTGATATTCCAAGCATGGACCTTTCCATCTTGCGCTGTGTTACCATAAGCTTCTTAGCACTTGCTGTGGTTAGTGTTAAGGTTTCGGCTCCATATAGGTCATGACCGGCAGCACGCATTTGATAGAGTCAGATAAATCTCTATTGTCAGAAGTGCCCTTTATTTTTAAGTATATTAAAGATGCAATAACTAAAATCCCGGCAGAAGATGGCCCAATTAGAGAAAATCTTAGAGAAAACTAGTTAGAATATGAAAAAGAGCGTCTCGAATTTTGTTGTAAACCCATTCATTTTGCGGCAAATCTTCTTGACTCCAGTTTTAGACGAAACCATTTAAATGAACACCAAGTTATGATTTGCCATTAAGATTTTTTAATTCTTAATGGCAAATAGCTTATACATTATGAATAGGAGTAACGAGCCTACCTTTGTCACAAGTCACATGCAGGAAGTTTTAGATATAACAGTAGGGACGCAATATATCGGGAACTATGTCAAAAACTGGCATGTATCTAAAGAGGCTAGTTGTTCGGATCATAGATACATTAACTTTGAAATAACATGCGTAAAGCGAAGTACCAATATTTACCGAAACCCTCGCAAGATGAACTGGGAAAACTATAAGTTAGACCTTGATGCGAAGCTTGTGGGGATCAAAGATCCGGTAAATAATACACTAGAAGTCGAGTAATTCGCGGATCAAATAGAAGACGCGCTGCAATCGGCTTTTATAGCAAATTGCCCTCCAACCATAACAGAATCTACCAGGAACGTGCCCTGGTGGAGCAAAGATCTGGAAGTGAGAAGAGGACAAGTAAGAGAAAAGTTCAACGTAGCGAAAATTCCAGGTAATTGGGTTGCATACAAGGCATCCTTGACTGAATACAAAAGGGAGCTAAGGAAGACTAAGAGAACATCCTGGAGGAAGCACTGTGAGGCTATCGAAAGCACTCCAGAATGTGCCAGACTCAGGAAAATACTCTCTAAGGCTCCACAAAACTCCAGCAATTCCCTAAAAACATCCAACGGGGACACTAAATCTGGGAAAGAAACAATGACCGAAATTTTTCAAGTACACTTTCCCAATTTAAGAATTTTAGACGAATCAACGGAGACCTGGAAGCTAAGGGAGGAAAATAGGACTCCTAATAGGGCTCACAGAGGGAAAAGTGGCAGATTGCCACAAAAGTGGTGACAATGGAAAAGATCAGATGGACAATAAACTCATTTGAACCATTCAAGTCATCGGGACCAGACGGAGTATACCCGGCAATGCTTCAGCAGGGAACGGTTCTCCTAATCGATAAGCTTTGCCTCATACTAAGAGCCAGTTGGGCCACAGGACACATTCCAAAATCTTGGAAACTGACAAACAAGGCGGTATTCAAAGATGGTAGGGCAGGAAGGACTTAACATCAGTCCCCAAAATACTGTCATTATTCCCTTCACGAAACGCAGGAAAAATGAGGGATTAGGACCCCTAACCCTGCAAGGAGTAAACATTCCACCGTCGAAAGAGGTCAAGTACTTGGGAATAACTTTAGACCACAAACTGACCTGGAATAAACACGTGGAAAAAACAATCCGAAAGTCGGAAGTAACCTTGGCAGTTACTAGACGGATGTATGAAAAAACATAGGGACTCTTACCTAAGCTGGTGCATTGTCTATACACCAGGGTAATGAGACCTGCAATTACGTATGAAGCACTGGTCTGGTGGCCAAAGACACAGCAGAAAACCAAATGGGGGCCATGAAATCGACAAATCCGCAATGGAAAATATCCTGGACCTTCCTCCACTTCATTTGGTGATTAAAGGAGAGGCAAGAATGGGACTATACAGATTACAGAGTTCTGCGTCACTTTCTGGGTGGCAACTGGACACGTACTTCTATGCGAAATCATAAGGGGACCTGAGTTAGAAAGGAGATCAGACCACACAAACCCTGCATATCGCTATGACATACCATTCAAGACCGTAATTGACGACCGGGATGCCTGGAACAATAAAACACCAGATACTCCTGGGGCAATAATCTGGTACACAGACGGCTTAAAAACCAAAGACGGTACCGGAGCAGGGATACACGGGTAAGGCCGAAGAGAGATGCTAATTTCTTTCTGGGTAAGTCTCTTACGGTGTTCCAAGTGGAAATCTGCGTAAGAAAACAATAGGAGGACTTATCTCAATAAGTGAATCCACATATACTCCGACAGCCAAGCAGCCCTTAGAGCGCTAACATGCAATAAGGTGACATCAAGACTGGTGTTTGAATATCAAGAGGAATTAGTGGCCCTGGCAAAAGCCAACAAAGTAATATTACAATGGGTACCAGGACATGAAGGTATTACAAGAAACGAAAAGCCGACGAACTTGCAAGAAAGGGGTCGGAGAAAACATTCATTAGTCCAGAACCGGCACTCGGAGTCCCAAGGTGCACAGTACGAGATGTCATAAAACGATGGACAGGAGGAATCAACACAAAATCTACTGGAACAACAGACGGTGATTAAACCATAGCAAATCTTTCATTGGGGACCCAGACCCGAACCTAACAAAACAGCTACTTCTGATGAGCAGAAATCAGCTGAGAATTACCACATGAATTCTGACAGGACACATGGCCGTCAAGAAGCACCTGCGCCGTAACTGTACAACGGAGACCTAAGCTGCAGGTTATGCGGGCGAGAAAGTAAAACGGTACAGCATATTATTTGCCACTGCGAGTCATTGGATCGGAAAAGGCAACAAATACTTGGGCAACCAAGACTAGAACCAGAGGAAATTCCTACACTCTCCCCAGTTGACCTACATAAATTAGTGCAAGGAACTGGAATCAATGAGTGGGTGTAAGAACAAACACGTTCTGATAGCACCATTGCGACCAAGGCACAGGAAAACGCAAACTTATTGGCGGAACTGTTCTCTTCACATTTAATGGTTAATTTTTAGGGAAAAATTCCACCGAATATTCCCCCTGTAGAATCGAGAATGGCCGAGATTGTATTCCGGCACCGTCATGCTTATGAATCTTGAGGAGTCTTGACACCAAAAAAAGCTTCAGATCCTGACGATATTGCAGTCATCGTATTTAAGACATGCGCTGATGAATTAACACCGGTATTTTGTAGGCTTTTTAGCTTATCTTTCAAAAAAGGAATATTTCCTTTTTACTGGAAAACTGCGCGAGTGCAGCCCATATCCAAAAAAGGCAAGAAGAGCTTGCACCTTGCCAAACAACTATCATCTAGTCACATTGCCTTAAGTTATATCAAAAGTTATGGAGAAGGCTATCAACGAAAAATTAATAAAGTACCTGGAAGGCTTCAACATTATCAGTGACCGCCAGTATGCATTCCGTAAGTCCTTATCAACAGAAGACTTTCTTGTTTATGCTACTCACGTTTGGAACAACGCAATAGAACATCATGGGTAGTTTTCAAATTTAAATTTTGCTCTGCTGATATTTCATCAAAATGCGCCTCGCCGAAGATGAGCAAATTGAAATTTTCATTATGTTGGGTTGTGGAGATAAAAGTAAAAGTCATAGGGAAGTCCGTGATATGTTTAATGAAAAATACCCAAATCGCCCGCCTATTGGCCAATCAACAGTGTCTAGGGTAGCAAGCAAGTGGAGAACTTCCCGTACCATTAAAGATAGTGTTAAAAGTGGTCGTCCTGGTATATCCGAGGAGAAATAAATAAACATATTATTATCACTACAGGAAGATTCTCATAGCTCAAGCACACAACTTGGACGGGACTACGATATTCACCGAACCACCGTATTTAAATTTTTACGAAAAGAGAAGTTTCATCCATACAAACCAGTATTTGTACAAGAGTTATTGGACGATGATCCTGATAGGCGAAACCAATTTTGTGAAATAATGATTGAGCTAACAGATAATACCGCAAGATTTGTCCAAAGAACTTGTTTTTCAGATGGAGCTACGTTTTGTTTAAATGGTCAGGTTAATAAACAAAACTACAGATACTCCAGGGTACAGGAAAATCCTTACTGGTTCATAGAAAATCACACCCAGTATAATGAAAAGGTTAATGTTTGGGCGGGCATTGTTGAAAATAGGATAATCGGACCATTTTGATCAGGGTCTCACTGGAGAAAGATATCTAAATTTCCTTCAAAATTATTTGGTTCCAGCTCTTGCCACTATGTTTCCAGATAATAATGATCCTGATTTACCAAGTTTAACCTTATGGTTTCAACAGGATGGTGCCCCCCGCATTCTGCTGTTCATGTAAGGAAGTACTTAAATACAATTTTTCCGGGGCGGTGGATAGGTAGACGGGGGTCAATAAAATGGCCACCCAGATCGCCTGATCTTAATCCACTGGACTTTCTTTTATGGAGCTACGTCAAAAATTTAGTATTTAAATCTAAACCCATCTCGATAGATACACTGAAGGAGTCTATTCGACGAGTAATAAGAGAAATATCTCCACAAGTAGTACTGAATGTACAACATAAATTTCTAGATCAATTGATCTACTGCAGAACAGTTGGTGGAGGACATTGTCAGTATCTTATAAAATAGTTTCTTTTCATTCTTTGTTGTATGTTTATTTTGTTTTGAAATTGTTAAAAAATTTAAAATTGTTAATATTTTGTAAACGGCTGAATATAAGTATAGGGCATGATTATTGAAAAATGTTTAGAAATGATTGTAGAATACAAAAATGTAAAAATATACAAAATGTTTTATTAAAAAAATTAAAGTTGACACATGTAGCACTTTTATGATCTACCCTGTACAACATCTTTTCAAAAATGCATTTCAAAAAAATAAATTTAATAGGTCCGAGCGATTTTTGATTAAGTGGGCGGTTCTCCATATAAAAGGCTGATCCGTTTCTTTATCATAACCCTGTATACAGGGTGTTATCCAATAAGTGTTCGATATTTTACAGCACGATTCCTTAGTTATTTATAAGGTGAAAAGGTCATATAAGCATGGGTCCGAAAGCTCTTCATTTTTGAGATACAGGGTCTTACAATTTTTAACAGGAACAAAAAATATGTAAGCCACTGCCGTTTTCTCTTTCGATAACACTTTTATGTAGTCACTTTATTGGGTAATGCAAAGTACATTTTCATAATTTTTTTATTTCGGCTTTGTTTAGGAGATGAACGCTATTTTATCAAACTCTGATATGGGCACAGTGATATGCAAATAAATGCCAATTATTTCTTTATTATTCTTTTTCTCGAGAACGATTGCTCGTAGCGACTTCTACCAAGTATACCTCTTGCATGTAAAAATGATGAAAAAATTTGCCTAAAAATGTAGAAGCACGTATAAAAAAGTTATGACTCCCCAAAAGTGTAAAATGACAAGTAGGTAGCGCTCTTTACAAGTGGGAGCCATCCTAACATCAAATTCGAATTTTGCATTTTAAAAAACTCCTAAATACCAATTTTCGTCCAAATAAAGACATTATTTCAAAAATTATTTACGAAAAACAAAAATAAAAATTGATTTATAACACCCCGTATTTCAAAAATGAAGGGCTTGCGGACCCCATGCTTATATGAACTTTTCACCTTATATATAACTGAGGAATCTGTAAAATATCGGACACTTATTAAATAATACCCTGTATAGCTTCGATGATGACAGTAGATTCGTTTCATCTTTTACCTTGGATGCTCGGACATCGGCTGCCAATACACACCTCCATAGGCAGCAAGAGGTCTTACATCTCAACAAAGACCTGATAAAATTACTGGTACAACTCGATAGTCCCCGAATTTATAAATGTAGGAAAGAAAAAAGTAGGTTATATTTTACGGTTAATTTAAGACAGCAGCATTACTCATAAACAACAGAGTGAAACGTGGCTCTTTAAGATAGAGGAATATAAAGCTATGCATACTTGCAGGATGAAGAGAGGCGGAGGAGCATCCATTTATATTAAAAGGGGGATTAAACATAAAGAGGTATGTAGATCACACCCAGAGGATGACCTAAGTTGGATCTGTGTACAAATCAAGGGCTGTTTTACGGGGGGGACAATAGGGTAATTACCCCCCCCCCCCATGAATTTACAATTTTAAGCATCATCATTGAAAAAAGGGCGTGGCACCCAAAAATTTTTCGTCTGCGGCGCTATTTTTCCCCTAACTCCCCTTCCCAAATTTATTTTCTGGTTACTTTTTTTTAAAAAAAAATTGGGATTTAAAATTACCCCCCCTATGTTGAAAACCTAAAACCGCCCTTGGTACAAATAGGTACAATGACAATAACCACAATATATAAACCACCATCTTATCCATATAATCAATTTCTTGAAATCTCTGAGGGCATACTTGCTCAGCACCCAAGAAATCATCTCGTTGTAGGTGATTTTAACATAAATCTGTTAAATGTAGCGAATTATAATGTAATATATATTTACGTTATAAGTCCGGTAAATCAACTTTTACAGTATGAGCGAAATGTTTCGAGACGAGGCGACGAAGGAGCCGAGTCTGGAATTTTGAAACGAATAATGTAAAGGATTTGCCGGACGAATGACGTACAATATTTTATTTCATACTGTTCTATTGAAAATTATAATTATGTTTTGAAATTATAATGAAGTTTTATTCTGCGTCGTATATTTGAAAAGTGCTTATATTTACTGGTGGAAACATTGTGTGTTTGACATTGATTAAACTAAAACTTACAAATTTCAGTCCGGTAAAGAAATTTTACAGGACTAGTCCGGTAAAAAAATTTTGCCGGACTTATTGCTGTAAAACTTTATTTTCTGGACTAAATTCAAATATGTAAAGGTGTGTTTTACAATACAGTATGAAATAAATAACTTTAAAAACTTGATTATGTTGAATAATTATGTTATTAGGAATATAGTAAGTAAGGATTATGCTACTCGGGTTACTCCTAACACTAAAAGTTTAATTGATTTGGTAATAATTGATCAAGCAGGTAGTAAGCATTGTTCTTCAAAAATTATAGTAGAATGTAATGACCTATCGGATCATATGAAATTGAGTTTTAGTGTTGAGACTAAGGTAGAAAATTATAAACCAAAAGTAACATACAAAACAAAACATATAAATTATAAAAAATTCAGAACATTGTTTAGTCAAAGAATAAATGATAGTATAAAAACTTTTCAAGAGGTAATTAACTTGATTGGGTTATGTAGAGAGGAAGCTGAGTATGAGGATGTAGTACGATGTCAAGAAAATAATATGTGGATGAATATGAATAAGGAACTTTTAAGGTTATTTAAGGAACGAGATAAGGTATTTAAGAGAAAATGTACGTATCCCCAAAACGATATAATTAACAATGAATATAAAACATTAAAAAACAGAGTAACAAATAGAATTAAGATATTAAAAAATCAATATTTTAGAAATAAATGGTCTGAATGCGGAAGTTACTCTAAAAAACAGTGGCGTTTTATCAACTGTCTAGTAGAGAAAAAAAAAACATTCTACAAATATTGAATCTTTAAATGTGAAGAATAGGGAAATAGTAAATCAATTAGATACAACCAATGAACTTAACAAACACTTCTGCACTATAGGTAAAGATATTGTAGAGGAGCTAAATACTGAAATAGATAGTTTAGGATCTGAGGATCGAGAAAATCTTAGAACTTATGAAATTTACTGTGATAAAATATCATTTTTGAGTCTATGTAGCGAACAAGAAATTATTGACATTATACTTGATATGAAAAAATCATCTGCTCCAGGTCATGATCAAATTACTATTCGTGATATAGTTAATTTGAAGGATGATCTCATTGTAATTCTAACCAAACTAGTCAATAAGTGTCTTGCAACCGGTGATTTTCCTCAGGAACTGAAGATAAATAAAGTAAGTCCTATATTTAAGTCTGGATGTAAAACTTGCATGAATAATTACCGTCCCATTAGTGTAGTCACTACCTTTGCGAAGATTTTGGAAACTGTGATAAAGATTAGGATGACGTCTTTCATTAATAAGTATGTGCCGCTGGATCGATTTCAATATAGCTTTGTCAAGCAAAGTAATACGCTTAGTGCTGTTGCTGATCTTATAGATAACATTTCAGTACAAATAGATACAGGGAAAATAGTTGTTGCAGTGTTTGTAGATTTGCAAAAGGCCTTTGATGTGGTTAGTGTGGATATATTGCTTTTGCTACATAAATTGGGTGGGATGGGCTTTAGGGGCAATTTGTACAATATTATTAAATCATATTTATCTGACAGGAAACAGTATATGTAAAATTAAATTCGTACATGTCAGTGTTTGGGACACACGTCATATTTCTGTCGTGACGCAGCACAAAAGTTAAAGTAAATGCGTGGAACTCAATTCTAGGAATTAATGTAACGTAATACTAATCTAAGCGGCAACGCCGCATTTCGTGGTAAATCATTATGTGTTTATTTAATACCTAATGGTAAAAAATAGAGAAAAGTACATTATATTTACATGCAATATAATTGGCAATACCGCATATTACAGTAATGGCAACGTTGTACAAATCCATGAAAATATAAGTTTAAATCAAAACCTTATGCATAAAAAATCTGCCTGATTTTGTATTATTCTCCAGCACGCAAATGTAAGTGCGATATAAGCCACGTGCATGGTAACAGCAGATCTGTATTCTCATTGGCTAGCAACAGTATTTTGACGTGAAACAAGCCATTTTGGATTGTGACGTATTACGACCTGATTGGTCAAGATGTCGGGATGGGGTACGACACTGATAATGTTTTGTCAACAAAGCAGTGTCACACTGAAACACAAAGAGTTAAGTTGCGCTCCGTGGACCGGTACAAACTCCACGTAAAAATGGTCGAAAGTATGTGAGAATAATAGTCTACGATATTTAGAGTTAGTTAAGTGGTTGTTTGACGAGTCTAGTTAGAAATGTGTTAGTAGGTCATACCCATGCTAGGGGATAAAATGACAAAGTGATTAATCTGTTAATAAATAGTTTATGCAGTAAAATTCAGAAGAAATTTTATTTTCCAAGTAAAGCAAAGTTTTGAACCAGTCGACTTGTGGATACACAGGTTAAAGTTTTTAGTGTCGTTCATTGTTATAAACGTGTTCGCGCACAGTCAGATTGAAACAAATGAATGTGGTGTACCACAGGGTTCTGTCCTTGAGTCCTTGGCCCATTATTTTACTCTCTTTATGTACTGAGTCTGAGAAATTCAGGTCTAGTGGCACAGTATTATACTTTTGCAGATGACACGGTTCTGGTATATAGTTTTGAAAACGCGAATGAGATAGAGAATATTCTAAATGTAGACCTTAAAAGGTATACAGATTGGCTCCTGAGCAATAAACTAAAAATTAACATAGACAAGACTAAATACATGATATTAAAACAAAAAAAATTAAATTGTTGAAACACCAATTATAAAAATAAATAATAGACTAATCGAAAATGTTTTAAAAATTAAATATTTAGGTTTAATCATAGACAATGGATTAAGTTGGACGGAACATATAAATTACTTGACCAATAAACTATTGCCAATGATAAGTGCCTTATATAAAAACAGACATTATCTATCACATAAGAGCAAGCTTAACGTGTACAATGCTTTATTTCTGTCACATTTTAGATACTTGATTCCTGTCTGGGACATGTGGGGTTGTGAATCTTAACTCAATGCAAGTGTTACAAAATAAAATATTGAAAGTTATATTCAATTACGATCGATTAACACATACTGTTGATCTATATAGAGAGTTAGGCCTTTGGCACTTAGATAGGATACTTAAGTTTGAACAATGTAAGCTAATTTACCGAATAATCAATAAAACCCAAAACTCAAATATTAATATTGTATTCTCAGGAGATATCCATACGCACAGCACCAGATCACGTGGTAATATTTTTCAAAGTAATATAAGAAGTAATAAGGGGTTATATAATCCTATCTATCAGGCATCTAGAGAGTATGATAAATTACTCGATAATATTAAAAACAATAGAAAATACACAGGCTTTGCTAGGTGCCTGAAAAATGACATGAATATAATTTAGGATGTAAAAAATGTAAATACAGTTAAATGAGGACATTTATAGAAGCAGGCTGTTGTAAATTTAATTTGATTAATATTTTATATTTTCCTTAATACCAGTGTTTCGAACACTGACTAGAGGAATACTAGTATATTTGTAAAAGTAAATTTGTAATTGTATTGAATAAAAATGATTTTCAAAAAAAAAAAACAAAAATATTCGGAAATTGTGACGATGCCCTTTTTTTGATGTTTTTTAGTCATACTTACATTTAAAGTTCTTAAAATGTGACGAAGCATTTTCGCACCTCCCAAGATGATTCGATGATAAAATACTTTCACTTGCATTCCCATTTTTATAAGGATTAAGAAAGTAAATATCCAGGTTTTCAGTTATAAAGTACACAGATGCCAAATAAAAGCTACTAAGATTTTCCAAAATAATCGAATCCATTTTTTGTTGTAAAAATACAACAGCTGATCTTCGATTAATAAAAGTGTGCCACGTCATATATTGCCGAAAAAACTGCCCGTGATTTATCAGGTCAAAGAAATATATTTTTTCATGGCTGTAGCTGCCTTGATTTTGCCCCCATCTTGCATTTATTTTAACGAACTTTTTATGTTTTAGATCAGAATCTGTCACAATATCTTTATGGCAGTAAGACGTACCAAGGGTTACACCAAACTTGGCTGAGCAAAGTCCATATAAAAAGTCTGAAACGCATTTATTTAAATCTTTGTTTACTTCGGGTTCCAAATTTTCAATAAGTTTTGACAAATTTCCGCTAATGGATCTTGCCGGCAGAAAAATTATAAGGTACATCATATTGAAAATCATTATAAACAACTCTCTTGGTTGGTGCTGCACCTATTGATTATTACTAAAGGTATACATTACCAGAATACAAGAATACTAAATTATAGCTTATAAGCTTGTTAAATAAATACATTTTATATTAACGACCAATAAAGTGATATGTATAAATAAAGGGCAAATAAAGAGTTGTGTTTTAATTTACCAAACAAATACCTAATACTCTTATAATTTGAAGTAGGCACGTTTGAATTAGGTATTGATCAGTGTTTTACGGGCTCATTTTCGCTATTTTTTTATTTATTTATTTTTATTGGCAACTAAATTTGATTCGAAAATGGTTGGGTTAAGTCGGGTAAAAATGAAACAAATTTAAAATCTTTTATGTTTTTTATAACAAGAAATTATCGTAGATTTTTCAAAAAGAAGTATTTGTGATCTAGCTTTAATATCTTATATGTCTAAATACGCAATTTAATGATACCTAAGTCAAGTCCTGGTCGAAAAAAATTTAAAAAATTGTGTCTCGTTTTTTACCTTTATTTTGGTAAAAACCAGACGTATGAGGTGCAAAAACAAGACATGTGTTTTCTCCTATGATTCTTATTCCACAAGTGTTTCCAAAATACGAGACACTGTGGACTAAAAATAAAACTAAATGCAATTTTTAGAAATCATTTATTTCTCTAAATTTAACATTCATAAAACAAGTTTATAAAAACTGTATATTTTTAAATTAACATTAAACGAGAAACAAGGCAATTTCACCCAGCAACACTAACTTATTGGCATAAAAAAGAGCAAACTCAAAGAAAGGAAAAGCTTGAAACGTTTTTCTTAATCTATAGCATAATATTAATATTTTATTATTTTATCTAACTGCATATTTCATATTGTTGTGAGGTATACGTGAAGTTCCACCTTTCATATGGAACTAGCAATTTTTTTTTCAATATCCGTTTTTATTATTGAGTATTTTTCTTCAATGGGTGGAAAGACAAATATATTACCTTTACCCGAGAAAAGCCAACAAACGAGAAGCGACTATATGACATTTGGCGAAATCAATGTAGTGGGAGGTAACCCGGACAACTGTCATAAGTTTAAGCCGGCCCGTTAGTCCGGTAGTCGATGAGTTATCGTTATCGAGTTTAGTTGTCTTTTTGTTGAAAGAAGTGTATTGTTTAACTGTTTATTTTTGTGAGTGCTGTGCTAATATAAAACTATGACTGGTAATACCTGTGCGTTTCGAGGGTGTCACTCAAAAGAAGGTCAAGGAATAAGCATGTTTTCATTTCCAAAGGATCCTGAACAGTAAGTACATTTGCACCGCTATGATACATTTGTTTATATTTGTTTTGTTGTATTCATCTGCTGTATTTTATTACGTGAAAGGTATATGGAAAAGACCTACCATTATTTATTATGTTATTCAAGTGAAGTTGATATTAAATGTATAAAAACAAGTACCTTTTTAAGGAAAGGCGGCGGGGAAGGAAAAAATATCAAACTAGTCTAAAAGAACATGTTTTTATTTTCCTAAGAGATCTTGTGTTTTTTTTTTTAATATTCCTGAAAGCACAAGTACTTACATATTTTCATTTACGAATGAGAGTTGCAGCACGTGGCTACATCTCGTGGCAGCCACACGTATCAACCCAACCAGGACAGCGAAAATCCATATAGGTTAACGCAGTTACCTAGTTTTGGTCTTTAAAACTTGTTTTATAAATTATTAAAAACAAACATATTATTATGGTAAATTTTGACGAAATGGAGTTTTTTGCGAGTATAAATTTATAAACTCAAAGATTTAAACAGAAAACTGTTCGTAATTGTTCCCTACAGACCAATATTTGGCCGACTGTCGAATAAAACTAAGTATTGATTTTTAAAAAATTGATCGGCTAAGGCGTCACTAGCCTTTCATAAAGCGGCTTGTATCCATCGTACCATCTTTAGAACGTAAATAAAATAATGTAAATGTTATAATAGAACTATATTTACTAATCAAAACCTATCAAATGCTCCGTAACATCCTCTTTTTTACGTTAACGCTGGCAAGGCGGCCCATTGCGGGCAAACTACGTTGGGTGTCGCTGGAAGCCAGTGTATCGGTTCAGCCTACCGAAAGCATGTAAATTGAAAAACACAAACTTAAAAAAAAGTTTAAACTTGCATTTCTGTGTTAAAGCACTTTGAGGTCCCTTACCTTTCCGTCAGACCCGGAGCCTTGCTGAGGAACCGTAAACGGCGAAGCGCGTCCAAGGATTGGGTCTGACGGAAAGGATAAGGGACAACTCTATACACGAACTTATTTGTTATTATAGTTTGTGTTTTTCTATTTTCATTTAGTTTTTATCGAATAATATCATATTTCTAAGCGTAGATCAGCTAAAATAAGTAAAGAGTAAGTAGTACTAGATAGGTACATTATAAAAAAATCATGGGGTTTTCCAAAATTTACAACGTATTTTGTTTAAATAAAATAAAATATCATATTATCTACCTACCGTTTAAATTCTAAGTACCTATAATTATTGTCCATGTACCTATCGGAGAATTGAAAAATAGCAGATTTACCTGTAAAAAATATCCAACACACTCTTTACAAAAAGAAAATGTAGTTTGTAGTTTTCGAAATCGTGTGTAATAGGCTTCTTACCACTCTCGGTATGTAATATACTATTTCATTTCCTTTCTAAAATGTACTATCAGTAAGTAACGCACAATTAATAAAACATTTCAAAAATATTTTTTATTTTATTTAATTTTTTTTTTATTTTACGAAATTTGCTGGAAAGCCAATTACATGAAACACAGAAGATAATCATGAAAAAATTACTTCTTACTAGGTACCCACATTTTTTATTTCAGTGTAAAGCATTTTCTTCATCGTTTTAGTGCTTCTTTTAGTGTAATAACCCGGACAACTGTCAAAATTTCAAGGTGAAGGACATATAATTTGGTCGGTCCCCATTTAATCAATGCTAAACTCGGGATTTTGTCGCTTCTCTTTGTTGGATCTTCTCGGCCTTTACGCCTTAAATACGTAACCTCGAATTCGTCTCCCGTAACTTTCTTAATCTGAGCGGCACAGAAAATGTGTTTGATTTTTGAATTAAATCTTATTAAAACGTAATCATTTTCTTGAAATTCTGATTCTTTTCCAACATCGGTGTCAGAATTACTGTTGTATTCTACCTCATCTTGTATGATTTTCTCCAATGTACAGGCTTCAAAATTAAAAGTCACTTTCATCTTGATATAATGGTTCTTCATCTATATGTCACTTTCACTGTCACTCGGTATTTTATTTATTTTACTTCTCTTCGCGACCTTAATTTTTTGCATGGCCTTGTTTTTTCATTTTCTCTTTAATTTGCTTCAGGTATTCCTCTGATGTTACAACTTTTGCCATGCTGTCTATTTTCCTCCTTTTAGTTGGTGTATTTGAAGTCCTCTTAACTTTTCCAGCAACAAAGATGAACATGAGGGACTAGAGCCAGTAATTTTTGAATGTGTGTCCACTTGATTTTTTTTCGGTTCCATTTTCATTTTCAATTTCATGCCTGGTGTCATTTTCAAAAATATCGAATGGTTCCACTGTAGTGCCCAGCTCGTTATATTTTTTTAACTTTTCAGCGATGGACTGGATATTTATCTTTATTATATGGATATAGACCTCTTTTTCAAAAGATGACTTTATATTTTCTACCGTAATCCTTCCAGATATTGCAAATTAAGTCACTAAATTCGCTTCTAGTTGGCTTCCTCTAATTTAGACGTTGCCAATATATTAAAGTTTGATTCCACTTAAGTTTAAGCGGTCCAAAACAGCATCTATCCAATTGTTGTAACAAGTCTGTGGTATGAGCGGGAAGCTTTAGTAAAGTAACATTTTCTCGTATAGCCACCTCTATTGTAGACTTATCTAAATGTGTCACATGGCCATCCATAATGACAAGTAATGGGCGCTGTGGAACCATACTGCAAGAATTCAGGAACAATTCTTGAAAAAGTATGGATGTCATCCAAACCTTTTCTGATGTGGTATAGCAAGTCATCGGTAAGTTCTGAGTCGCTTGTTCTAATTTCTTGTGACTTAAATTATTTATTTTGCAAAATATTCTAAATCAGTCCTTCCCTGGTTTATAATCTTTAAATTGTGTGGGCAGGCCGTTCTCCTGAACAAAGCCTTGAACTGTTTCTAATATTTTTATCCTGGTAAGGGCAAATCCCCACTTAGCCACTATTCTAATTTTCTCACTTAAATCATCTCCCATTTCCTTACTGAGAGACGTTTTTCTTCCTTGTTTGTCAATGTTCCTGATTTGTCTTCTATTTAAAACTGATTGATCAATATTAAACAATTTTGCAGCATTTCTTAATGAACAAACGCCGTCTTCTATTAATTTCAATGCTTTTTGAATATCTTCTTCTGTGTACGGCCGTTTTTTCGGAACATATACTTTCGGCATTATGCTAAAAAATCAATAAATTAGTCTCGTATTTCGCCATCATACGTCTCATTTTTAGACTTCACTATGTCTCGTTTTTATACCTGTTGCAAATCGGCGACTATATTTATCCACGGTTAAGACTGTTAAGACAGCACTGACACGTAACACAAAAAGTGGTGGTATATATGAATTCTTTGAACGGCTACTTCAAACGCGGCAATCCGATAAGCAGATCCTGCGTGACAACAAAAGTTAGCGGGGTTGATTTAAAAGTGTTCAGTTTTCCGAAAACAAAGAGAAATCAACACATTTTTAAACACTGTTTTCCCTTAAAATATGCCATATATTAAAATGGATATTAATTGAATACATAAAGTACCAACTTTTAGGAACCTATGTGATCGCGGCAGAAACACTGTTTTTTTTTAAAAAATTGATGTCTCATTTTTACCCGACTTGACCCTATACATCAGTTTAAAAAATCGTGCCTGTACTCCACCTGATTATTAAGTCGTATAGGCCCGTTTGTACCAAAGTTTCACTAGAAAAGAATAAATAAGGTTTTTCGAAAGGAACCCTCTAATTTTGATTGATTGATAAAATTGATTGCACCTCACGGAATTTGGGAATGACTTGCTAAGGCAGAAATAAATATGACAATATGGCAATGTTTTCCGTTATTTTGGTTTTCTAGGAGGATTACAACATTACATAACCTTACTGTGATCATAAAGTAGCAACCTATACCTTTTTAGGTATTTTTCACTTTTCTCGCCTTGAACCTACAACAAAAAGAAAGAGAAAACAAAGCCAGCAAGAGTTCCGTTTTGGGGGGATTTTATACGAATTTTCTGGATACTTTCAAGCACCAATCATATCGAATACCCTATTTCAAAAAGGTGTAGAGTAATAAAAGCTCATTAGGTATGCAAAGGGACTACAGAGTGACCGAACGAATATTTAAGCCACTTTCATAATTTGGCATTGATTTCATTGCAAAATTCTTTCTTTTCATCAAGGGCAGGTAGTGCCACCCGGGTTTGGGTCAATTTATGGGTTTTGCCTATTGTTATCCATTCACAAACACTAAAAATGGTATGACAAAGGCGTGCCGGTAGGATATTCGTAAAAAGAAAAGAATTTTATTTTAACAGAATAAAAATTAGACATTATGTACATAGTATTAGCTACACTTATTTTTTATTAAACATTTTTAAAAAAACACATAATACAGAAATTAAATTATACTCGTAAAAAGGAAAGAATTTTATTTTAACAGAATACAATTTAGGCATTATGTACATAGTATTAGGTACACTTATTTTTTATTAAACATTACAAAAAAAATACAAAATACAAAAAATACATTATACAGAAATTAAATTATAAAAAATCATAATACTCTTCGTCATCCGAGGAACTGTCTCTTGACGTTATAATTAACGGGTCGACGGTCTGATCGATCAGGTGGTCAAGATCCCACATTTTCTCCTCTTCTTTAATGACATGATGGACTGCTTTTCGCCAGTTCTCTGGTGTCACTTCCTTAATGGCTTGATCAAACAGTAGCTTAACGTCTTTCATTTTAAATGTCGTGTTGTGTCTTGCTACAAATCTTTTCACTTGCGCCCATATAAGTTCTATAGGATTTTGTTCGCAATGATACGGCGGTATGTGCAGCACAGTTACACTATGTTTTTTGCTATATCTTCCACGGCATATTTCATAAAACGATGTTTGTGTAAATTTGCTATAGCTAATAGTTCCTTCTTTATCAATTTATCTTCAAATTCAATACTTTTGGTGGTTAACCAGTCGATAATTTCTTGTTTTCTCCAAGATGAAGTTGGAGTCTTCTCTGTGCGTCGTGAATGATAGCTTGCGTTATCCATAACTACTACTGAATCAGCTGCGGGGCCGTAGCCAGGCTTGAATGTTAGGAAGGACCGTTAACATTTCTGGAAGGGCGAACTTATTAAACTTTTTTTTTTATTTTAGTAGGTAGTACATAGGTAAGTATTTTATATAAAAATGAAAAAAGAAACAAAAATAACATAATAAATAAAAAAATATTCTAAAACACGTTTAGATAATTACAACACTATAGGATAAATAGTAAGTATTGAATGAACATTTTATAATGTAGGTATAAAGTTAAAATAACCAGAAAGGGTTATTGTCATAAAATTGTTGTTTTTTGCCAGGAAGGGCGAATTTTTCTCTAGGAAGGGCGGCGCCCTGCCTGCCCCCCCCCCTGGCTACGGCCCTGATCAACTGGATGATATTTTATAATTTTACCAAAATAGTCCTCAAAAACATTCGAATTCATGTCCTCGTGGTAACCTCCCGTATTAAACGACTGAAAGGTTAGCAAACCTTCTCAATTCTCTAAAATTTTTGGTTAGTTATCATAAATAATTTAATGCACAAAGTTTACCTGCGCCTATGGCCGACACCGAAATTGAGCCGAACTGGACGGAATTTCCCATTTATTACTCTACACCTTTCTGAAATAGGGTATCAATCAATATATTACGTATTGCTGAAAACAGTTTACAATGTTTACTTAATTCTAAATATAAGTTTATCTAGTTTCTTAAGATTTTAAGTTTTGCACCTAGGGAACTAAATCCCTGTATGTGCAAGGTATTAAACTAAATTATTATAGTAAATTAAATCTAAAAGCAAAAGTTAAAATAGGCAAAAGTTATTGTAAGTAGGTAACCATAGAGAACCCAAGTATCGAATTACACAATAAAAAGTCACTCTATGATATTCTAAAGAATAATTTAAAAATAATGAACTAAATTTCTTTAAATAGAAATAAAGGTCTGTCTTTACCACCAAATAACTTTATTTGCCCCTCTAGGGTAGAAAACAAGGGTTATAAAAATACATAAATGACGATGAGTTAAAATAAATTTCTTAATGAATGTGTTGTACTAGTTTCGACTTTAGAGAAAGTCATCCTCAGCAACTAACCATTTAAGAGATTTTTATATGTAAAGAAGTTAAAACAGTTGGGGGAACAGAGAGGTGATTCAATAATACAATACAATATAATGCAGATTATGCAACCTTTGGAATCGACAGGAGTTTAGAATAAGAACGATGTATCTCCATGTGAAGGTAGGGGTTGATTTATACGCAAGTAGAATTAAGGATCTTAATCATAGTCGAGTAATTTAAGTAATGTTGAAGTAAAAACGTGTTGAAAAATAAGAATTGTAACATATCAATTCGTTCTCTTTTAAGTGAAACTAAATTGGCGAGGGGACATGATTAATGTTATGGTGGATTGTATATTTGTTAATGAAATTAAATGAACTTATTATTCTAAA
The DNA here is from genome assembly GCA_963920685.1 of Polydrusus tereticollis. Classification (NCBI taxonomy): domain Eukaryota; kingdom Metazoa; phylum Arthropoda; class Insecta; order Coleoptera; family Curculionidae; genus Polydrusus; species Polydrusus tereticollis. The sequence goes on from OY987327.1 coordinate 80,043,029, forward strand.
AAGGGGGGTTGTCAAAATGAGCATATGTCATCTCAAATAAAATAGGAATGCATAAAGTGGTCACCATTCACTTGTTAAAAAATAAATTTTGTACAAAAAGGTTGTAACTAATAGTACCAATTCTGGGTACCCACCATTTATCGACGCCATTTCCTTCGAATAGCATGCTGAGGCTAAGATTAAAATTAATTTCTTCACCTGGCAATAAAATGAAACACAAAAAGTCGTCAATTTAATAATGTTCCAATAATATTAATTCAATTTTATTTTTATTTTATTTTTTAACAAGTGAATGGTGACCACTTGATGCATTCCTATTTTATTTGAGATGACATAGGCTCATTTTGACAACCCCCCTTTTTAGAATAATAAGTTCATTTAATTTCATTAACAAATATACAATCCACCATAACATTAATCATGTCCCCTCGCCAATTTAGTTTCACTTAAAAGAGAACGAATTGATATGTTACAATTCTTATTTTTCAACACGTTTTTACTTCAACATTACTTAAATTACTTGACTATGATTAAGATCCTTAATTCTACTTGCGTATAAATCAACCCCTACCTTCACATGGAGATACATCGTTCTTATTCTAAACTCCTGTCGATTCCAAAGGTTGCATAATCTGCATTATATTGTATTGTATTATTGAATCACCTCTCTGTTCCCCCAACTGTTTTAACTTCTTTACATATAAAAATCTCTTAAATGGTTAGTTGCTGAGGATGACTTTCTCTAAAGTCGAAACTAGTACAACACATTCATTAAGAAATTTATTTTAACTCATCGTCATTTATGTATTTTTATAACCCTTGTTTTCTACCCTAGAGGGGCAAATAAAGTTATTTGGTGGTAAAGACAGACCTTTATTTCTATTTACAATCTCGCCACAGAATATGGACTACATCTTAAATCTTAAAAAAAAGTTTCTTTAAGTTGCTACTCACAAAATGCTTACATTTTTGACGAAAATGTTTATAGCTTGTAATATTTCTAATTTCTAAGGGTACAATATTGTATATTTTTGGAGCTAAGTAATGAATAAATCTTAAATTAATATTTTTATTACTATTAGGGATTATCAATTGTCTGTTCATGTGACTGCGTGTCGGATATGGGTGACTAATGTAATTTTTCAATGATGGGGATTTATGCGTTAAAACGGCAATTGACAATATATACAGTGATCGTACATTTAGGATGTCTGAATTGTAGAGTAAATGTGTGGAGTAGAGCTTGTTTTTTTTGTTAATTATTTTTAGTATATAATTTTGAACAACATTCAGAGGTTTTAGAGAGTTTTTGTAGCTTCCACCCCACGCACTTATACCGTATCTTATAAGTGATTCTACTAACGTTTTATATATGGAGAGTACTAGATTTTTTCCAATAATTTCCCTTAAAATGTAGAATTTATGAATTAATTTTCTAATATTTTTGGTCAAATAACTGATATGTTCTCCCCACTTAAGATTATTGTCAATAATAATTCCCAGATATTTTGTTGAGGCGACCTCACAGATGGCTTTAAGTTACTAAAATTAGGACGATTAGCAGAAGTAATAGAGAATGCTATGTAATTAGTTTTGGAAGTATTCAAAGTTAACCTAAAATAATCTAGCCAGATCTTTATTTTTTTTATGCCATTAATAGCTAATTCTTCTACTTCATTCCAAGTTTCACCATGGAATACTACGGCTGTGTCATCAGCATATGATATAACTGTCCCATTATGAATACTGATATTGGCTAAAGAATTTATATATGTTATAAATAAGATTGGTCCTAAGACGGTACCCTGAGGTATTCCAATTTTCACAGTTAAAGGATCACTGTGTATATTATCGATTTTCACTACTTGCTGACGATCCCCGAGGTAGCTCTGAAAGACATCTAGCACGTTACCTCTTACGCCATATGAACTTAACACATTCAACAGCAAATCATGTGGCACCGTGTCAAATGCCTTTGCAAGATCGAGGAACATTGCAATGCACTTTCTATTGTTATCTAATTGGTTAGTTATCTTTTTGGTCAATTCACATATGGCGTTTTCAGTGCTCGACCCATTTGTAAAACCGAACTGATTAGTGGAGAGGATATTGTTAGTTTGAAGAAAATTGATGAGTCTTTCTTTCAGACATTTTTCAAAAATTTTTGCAAAGTTGTTTATTACACTTATTGGGCGATAATTATTTATATTAGTTTTATCGCCGGTTTTATAGATGGGAGTAACAACAGATGTTTTAAAATTTTCTGGTACTTTACCTGTTTTAAAAATTAGGTTTATGATATGACTTAAAGGTTCCAATAAATAAAGGTGAAATGACTTTATTAGCCGGACACCAATAGAGTCTATACCTGCAGAACAATTATTCTTAAGAGAGCTTATTTGTTTAATAATATCATTTTTATTAACAGGCTTTAGAAACATTGATGAAAGGGCATCAACCTTAATATCTGGTGCAACTAGTGGCGGTATAATTTTATTGTGCATTTTAATTCCAATGTTTATAAAAAATTCATTGCAAAAGTTGGCCATAGCTTTGTCGTTAGAGATATCTTTGTTATTGTTTTTAATTTGAATTTTTGTATTTGATTTTGATGTATTTTGATCAGTTGCTTCCGCTATAATTTTGTATATTTTTTTAATGTTATTTTTATTGTTTTCTATTTCTTTCTTATAATAGTTATGTTTACATTTTTCAATTATCTTATTAAGGCTGTTTCTGTATTCTTTATATATATTATTATCTAAATTATTATTATTTAAAAGTAGGCGTTTTTTAAGTTTATCTCTATGTTTCATAGAATTAATAATGCCGTTGGTGATCCATGGTTTAATTCGTTTATTTTGTTTTAATTTAATAATTTGCATTATTTGAGATTTCTTTAGAATATTTAAAAACGCCTCATAAAATTTTTGACATGCAGTTTCAGAATCGCTTGACTCCAAAACAGTCGACCAGCTTTCTTTTTGGATTAAATTTTCAAATTTGTGATAATCAGTCTTGTGGCTTGTGTGTGTCGTATATTTTGGAGTCAAGGTTGTCTTAAGGTTTTCTTTTTCAATATTTTATCATGACCGGATAGTGATCTGTAATAGCAGAATTAAGTATAAATGATGAAAATTTCAAAGAGTTATTTTTTAATTTTTCTTTAATAAAGATGTGATCTAAGCATGAAGCAGACTCGTTTGTAACTCGTGTAGGTTTATTAATCGCAGATAAATATCCGAAATGATTTAATATTGACATATAAGAGTTAACTACATTATCCTGGAGATTACAAATATTTATATTTATATCACCTATGAGAATATCAATATGATTAGTTGGTTGGTTTAAAAAGAATGTCTCTAAATCTTCTAAAAATGATTTTACTTGGGTAGATGGAGGTCTATATATACAATTCACTCCAATTTTAATCTTTTCACTATTAATATTAATTTGAGTAACACTCACACTGGTTTTATTAAGTTTAAAATTAGTGATATTAGCATTTAAGTCAGACTTTATAAAAATTATTACCCCATCACTTCTGTTAATGCAAGCATTGTCGTAGAACGTTTTGTATCCTGGTATATTATATTGACCATTATTGTACCAACATTCACTTAGCACAATTATATTACAGAAATTTAGCTTATAGGCGTCGAGAAAGGTTACAAATTGATTAAAATTTTTTCTTATACTCCGTATATTAAGGTGTAGGATATTAAGCAGTTTTGTATTCAAATGAACTTTGTTAATAACTTGGTCACAGTCTATACTTTCTTGTTGAATATCAGATTGTAATATGTCTAATTCTTGCAGTATGTTAATTTCGTGACAATCAGTGGCCATATCCGTAGTCTATTTTACTTTTTAGTATTTTTAGAAAATATTGATAGGAGGGACATTCTGGGTCATTATTTTCGTGTTCAACGTTGTGGTTAAGTTTATATTTAATGTTTGCACTTGCACAATGTTAGAGAACACTTCTGTGTTATATAGAGTATATTTAGGAACGTACTCTTATTAGTATGTTGGCAGCACTTTTGGTTGAAAAGCGTAATATAACTAGGTGTAACTAGCCTGGTAGTGCAGTTCGACTCGATCAGAAATGGTGTCTAGTTGTTCCGGTTTTAAATTAAAAGTTTAATGTAATGTACGGATTGGGTTTACTTAAAAGAATAAATACACAATTAATCAAGCTTCACGTGTTAATTATTTGGCCACTTCATCACGCAATCGAATAGGTTATGGGCCCAGTAACCTGGAATAAAGTGGCTTGAAGTTTGTAAATTGGAAAAATTGGATCTTGTTGTGTAGTGGAAAAAGAAAATGGCTACCAATAATTTGTTGAACAATTTGAAACCGTTTGATGGAAATAATTATTCAAACTGGGAATTTAGAATTAAATTGGCGTTAGAGCAAGCTGGCGTGTTAGATGTCTTAAGCAAAGATCCACCAACTAATGAGACAGAATTGGCCGCATTCAATAAAAACGATGTTAAAGCGAGAAACATTATTGTCCAGTGCCTAGCGGACAACATGTTAGAAACTATTAAGCCGAAGAAAACAGCTAAAAGCATAATGGAAGGTTTGCAAGGCATTTTTATAAAAAGGGGTATTGCAACACAGGTACAAATGCAGCAAAAATTGCGTTCATTGAGATTTACCGAGCAAACCTTGCTTACCAGGTTTTTTTTGGAATTTGATCAGGCTGTTTGTGCATTGAGAGCAGCGGGAGGGGAAGTGAAAGATAATGAACTAATCTGTCAGCTGTTAAGTGCTATGCCAGAGACTTACTTAGCAGTCACCACGGCTATAGATGTTCTATTTGATCAAAATCAGTCTGCAGTAAGCCTAGATTTTGTAAAAAATAAGCTGCTACTGGAAGAGTCAAGAAAGTCCAAGAAAAATGAAGAAGAGAGTAAAAATATGGCATTTGCAGGTTTTAAAAATAAAAAATGGATTAAGAGAACAGGAAATACACAAGGTAATTACTCAGGAAATACACGAGGCAATTACTTAGGAAATACAGGAAGTAATCACTCAGGAAATTTTCCATTTAGATGTCATTTTTGTAAAGAAGTAGGACACATGAGGAAAAATTGTCCGAAGAATAAATACCGAGATAAATACCAAACAGATAATAGTGGAAGACAAACAAATGTAACAGAAAATAGTGACTTAAAAGAAGACGAGGGAATATCCTTCTTGACAGAAGAATCTGAACATTTTGCTGTGAGAAACTTCGACACCCTTATCTCGAAGAGTGTTCTTAACGAAATAAAGTTTGTTGTAGACAGCGGTGCAACTCATCATTTGCTGAAAATAGACAATCAAGATGCAGTCACAAACCAAAAACTGGTTAATCATCAAGTTAACGTTGCCAAGAAAGGTCAAAATTTGGTTGTAGTACAGGAAGGTGATCTGAATGTGATCAGTGATGAGGGAAAGAAAATATCAGTCAAAAATGTATGGGTATGTAAAGAGCTATCACACAACCTACTGTCAGTTCGGAAGTTAGAAGAAGCTGGGTTTGAAGTGACATTTAAAAATAAAGAGGTACTAATTTTAAAAGAAAATAATGTGATCTTGAAAGGAAGGAAATATGGAAATTTGTATTTTGTAAACTTTAAAATTGCACCTTTAGAAAGTATAAATTTAACAGATCAAGAAAACCAGATACTTTTACATAGAAAAATGGGACATTCAAGTAAGTACCCAATATCTGAAATTTGTGAAGTATGTCTGAAAAGTAAGCAAGCAAGATTACCATTCAGATTGTTGGAAGAAGAAAGAAAATCAAAAAGAGTGTTAGAGGTTATCTCTACCGACGTATGTGGCCCGATAAAACCTACTACACATGATGGGAAAAAATACTTTCTAACGTTTGTAGACCATTATTCACATTTTACTGTATGCTACTTACTTGCTAATAAAAGCGAAGTATATGAAAAATCTATGGAATACATCAAGTATGTTGAAGCAAAATTTAATTCAAAAATATCAATAATAAGGTGTGACAATGGAGGGGAGTACTGTTCACAAGAACTAAAAGAACTCTACAGAAAGCACGGTATTAGAGTGGAGTATACCGTTCCAAGAAACCCCGAACAAAATGGAGTAGCAGAAAGGCACAATAGAACAATTATGGAAAAGGCAAGATGCCTTATATTTGATTCAAAGCTTGATAGGGAATTTTGGGGCGAAGCTGTCAGAACAGCAATTTACTTGATAAATAGAACTGAAACTTCGACGTTGCCTGAAAAGAAGTTGCCTGCTGAAATCTGGTATGGTTATAAACCAAATTTGGATAAAGTAAAGTTGTTCGGTTGTGTAGCATACAATTTTATACCTAAGGAAGATAGAAACTCTAAATTGGATAGTAGAAGCCAAAAAATGATAATGATTGGATATGCAGATAACGGTTATAGACTATGGAATCCAGTTGACAAAAAGGTAGTTCATGGAAGAAACGTAATATTTAATGAAGCAAAAACTAAAGAAGATATGGTCACTGTTGAAACGGAAGAACCACAAAGTGACATAGACACAAAGAAAGAGGAAGAATCAAGTGAAGAAAGTAGGAAAGAAAATATAAATTTGAGAAAAAGTGAAAGAATAAAGAATGTGCCTAAATATCTACAAGATTATGAATTGGACGATAAATATGATGAGGTAAATCTAATAACAGCACTCTCAGCGGGAAACTTACCCATGGAAGTACCACAAAATTACGATGAAGCAATAAAAAATGAAGGATGGAAGAGGGCAATACAGGACGAGTTAGACTCTCTCAAAGAAAACAACACATGGGACTTAGTGGAACTTCCTGAAAATGTGGAAGTGATAGACTCTAAGTGGGTGTTTAAAGAAAAAGAAATAAATGGTGTCATTGTGAAAAAGGCTCGGTTAGTGGCTCGTGGGTTTCGACAGTGCGTGCTAAGTGAAGACGTTTATGCACCTGTGGCTCGTATGGTTACAATAAGGGTATTACTATCATTGTATTTGGAAGAAAATCTTTATGTGCAGCAACTAGATATTAAGTCAGCATTCTTGTATGGAACGTTGGATCAACCCATTTATATGTACCAGCCTGAAGGGCTTGAAAGTAACAAATCAAATATGGTATGTAAAGTTTTAAAATCTTTATATGGATTAAAACAAGCTCCTAAATGTTGGAACTCATTATTTCATGTTTTTTTTTTAATTTCTCTAGGGTTCCATAGATCCATAAAAGATCCTTGTTTATATTTTAAGGAAAATTCAACCTATTTATTAATGTATGTTGACGATTTGATTTTGTTTTCGAAAAACATTAAAACTTTGGACTGTATAAAAATGAGTATTTCTGAACGCTTTAAAATTAAGGAATATACAAATAAAAAGTTAACATTTTTGGGTTTGGAAATTGAAAAAGTAGAGAATGAGCTTTTTATAAGTCAGGTTAGTTTAATTAACAAAGTTTTGAATAAATTTGATATGGATAATGCTAAACCTTCAGAAATACCATTGCAGCCTAAAGTTCAGACGCTTTTAGGTACTGCAAGTGAACCTAAAAATGATAAGTTACCCTATAAAGAACTGATCGGGTGTCTAATGTATATCATGCTGGGATCCAGACCGGATTTAAGTTTTTGTATTTCGTACTTCAGTCAATACCAAAATAATTACACAGATGTACATTGGACATATCTTAAAAATGTTTTAAGATATTTGAGCTTAACAGCTGATTATGGTCTTAAATTTGTTAAAAGTAATAATTCTGATATTAAGTTGATTTCGTATGTTGATTCGGATTTTGCAAGTGATCCCACTGATAGAAAGAGTGTAACAGGATTTTTAATTAAAGTAAATGATAATATTGTACAGTGGAAAACTAGAAAACAAAATGTTGTGTCACTCTCAAGTGCAGAAGCCGAGTATATAGCTCTGTCCACTTGCATAACTGAAAACCTATTTTTGGCTCAGATGTTGAATGAGATTTTGAAAATAAATATGTACCCTATAACAGTATATGAGGATAATCAATCCTGTATAAAGATGGCATCAACACTTGAGACAAAAAGAAGTAAACATATAGATATTAAACATTATTTTGTAAGAGATTGTGTAAGAGAAGGTAAAATTGTTTTAAAATATGTTAGTACACATCTACAACAAGCAGATATGTTAACAAAACCTTTAGCAAGTACAAAATTCAAACTGTTCAGAGAACTGATGAATGTAAAACAGATTTAGGTTTATTTGTTTTTTTTTGAGTAGGATGTTTTGAGATGTTTTTATTTTTTTTATTTTCTGTTGGAGTGAACACAGAATTGCAAGGGGATGTTAGAGAACACTTCTGTGTTATATAGAGTATATTTAGGAACGTACTCTTATTAGTATGTTGGCAGCACTTTTGGTTGAAAAGCGCAATATAACTAGGTGTAACTAACCTGGTAGTGCAGTTCGACTCGATCAGAAATGGTGTCTAGTTGTTCCGGTTTTAAATTAAAAGTTTAATGTAATGTACGGATTGGGTTTACTTAAAAGAATAAATACACAATTAATCAAGCTTCACGTGTTAATTATTTGGCCACTTCATCACGCAATCGAATACACAATTCTTACATTTTTTATTATTTTTTGGACATTCATTTATTTTGTGTTCCGCTGCGCAGTATGTACAAGCAGTCTTATTGGTACAGGAACTGCCATTGTGATAATATTCTTGGCAATTGTAACACCTTTGAATGGTTAGGTCTTCATATACAGGACATCTTTCCCAGCCAATGTAGATTTTTTTAACATACATGATTTTTTTAAATATATTTGGTGAGCATTCGCCAAAAATTGTTGAAGTTTTTTGATTTCCCATTTGTGGTTTTTTTATAAATGTTATCTTTATTACGTCATTTTCAGAAATAAACTTATTTTGTTCTCTAATGCATATTTCAAGTTCTTCTTTATTCAAGCCACCTTCGTAGCCTATTATCTTAAATCTGGGCAATTTCATTTTTGTGAGGTGTATGTCATATTCAGGTAATGTGGCTTCAGCTTCGTCTTTTAACTTTTCTATATCTTTTTTATTATCACATTTAATAATAATACTTCCATTTTTGGAACTACGCGTATTTTTAACCCCAACTTTCATTTTATCTAGCTTAATTTTATTATTGATATCATACTTGGTTTTTTCTGCACTCTGTTGCTGCTTGGGTTTGATAATTAGACTTGGTACATTATTATGTGCTTTTATTAGGTTGTTTTCCGATTTTTGCGTTATTTCATTGTATGTTAATGTAGTCTGGTTTAGAGTAAGATTTAGATTTTCTAGCTCCTCTATTTTCTTCTTAAGCATCTGTATTATTTCATCCTTGCTAAAAATAATACTTGTTTTGTCTTCAATTGTATTCTGTAGTAGTTGATGTGTATCTAGTTGGAGACATCTGTCGCAATGAAATTTTAGTACTCTCTCTTTTTGTTGACAGAGCACTTTTACTTCAGATGAAGATAGGTGCGCGCATTGCTTGCATAGTCCCTTTTTACAAACATCACAATGGAAGATGTTATTTAGCTTGGGTTCTTTGGTTTTACAGACATCGCATTCCATTTTTAAGTTGTTTTTTAACAAATTTAATCATACCCTATGACCAGGATGATCCTGTACCTGTAACGTTTAAATATTTTATTAAGGCCAATAATAGTGGGCTCTGGTTCTTGCACCCGCTACACAGATGTTGTTATTGTTGGGACGGTAAATCCATTTTATAATACTGTTTATTGCACTTTTTTCAACAACTCACGAAACCTTTCACAAGAACACCGACCCGACCTCACTCTTGCACGACTGAAAGAAGAATAGTGGAATATTTCCCGAATAAAAATGAAAACAAAAAATTAGAACCAAACAATATATTTTCCTTACTACTAACTCCATAAACAATCACTATTGATCGTTTATTACCTTGAAAAGTTATTTGTATTTACTACCATGTATATAATGTTGACATTTCAGACTTTTTAAAAGTTTGAAGAAAACATATTTCTAACTTTAACATCTATCCAGGCGGTAAACCATCGTTTTCTATCGACAAGATTGAAACACTTTCCACCTCGGTATGTAATATACTATTCCGAAATCAAATAAGAGAAAAAAAATACAGTGTGTCCCATTTAAAAAATCATATGTTTGCTTTAAATCTCGAAAAGTAAGACTCTCAGAAAAAGAATAAGCAGGCCATTGAATTCTACTTAAAAAAACTCTCTTGGGCACAGTTTCCAATTTTTTAATAAGTTAAAGGATAACCGATATACAGGGTGTGGTCAAAAAGCAAACATTTTCTAAAACGGCTTAAAAACTAAGAAAGCTATGACAATTCTGTTTGCGGCATCTTTTGCTTCACGAAAAAGTACCTAGCGAAATAATGTAAAAACCGCAAGTCTCTATCTAAGTAAGTAAGCACAACAAATACCGGCTCTACGCGGCATGCATTACGACTTAAAATGTGAGGTTTCCAAGCTTGGAACTTAAAATCTAGATGCTGCCGAGTACGATTTTGTGCAGACATGAGCCGTCCCGCTCCCGCATCTATCTCTTTTTAACGTAGTACCTATAGATAAGAGCAGACCGAAGCCATATCGGCGCTTCGCTACTAGCGATCAAAAATACTGGCAATAGGTCGAGTTTTACCATGTGATATCAATTTCTAACTGATTAAGACAATGAGAAGCGGAAAATGGGCTTTGAAGGCCAATAGAATATTCCTAAGAGGAAATTAGATAGAACTCTCTTAGTCTCTTAGCGTTCGCGTTGACTTCCAAAGTTTATTGTCGCTTCCTTTAATACATTTCTTGTTGGAATTTTAAATTTTTGATCGATTTATCTCGAAAACGACGCCCTAAATCATGTCTAACCTTTTTTTGCAAAACACGTTGAAGTTTTCTAATTTCTCATAAAAAAGTAAAAAATTCGATTAGTTGGGTTATTTTAAGTTCGTCATCCTGCTGCTTGTGAATTATTGTTGTCATTTTAACGACAACAGTTCGATTCTCCGTGAAAGACTTACTAGAAAACCTAAATATCAAGTATGTATCTTTAGTGGTTTCAAATAGGTATATGAAGAAAAGAACATCTTCGAGGTCCCCTCTCTGCGAGGCTGTAGCTCGGGGGTTAGGGAGACACACGACGAAATGTTACATAACCTTCTTACCCTATTTTGACCCGCTCTACTCGATCCCTAATTTTTGACCATACCTTTCAGGATACCCTGTATACTAGGTATACCTACTCATACTGCTGCTTACGTTTTGCACACTTTCTTAGCTAACTTAAAGAAAATTGTCTAAAAGTTGCTGCTCAGTTTATTGGACACATTTACATGATAAATAAATGAATCTTACTTTCCCCCTTGCCTTCCTCTTGAACAAAGCCTAGCAATAACTCCTACAGTAAACCAAGTCAAGTTGTTAAAACCACAGAACAATGAAAGGTTAGTTCAGGTTAGTTGTTAAAACGTAAACAGCTATGTATTGTTCCTGAATTCAGTAGAACTGGAAGAACGGTTTTCTAATGATCTAAATTTGCCGCCTGTTTGAAGAGGTTCTCGGACAATTCGTTTGCCACGACAACGTCGCTTGAACTTCGCAAGATCGATTGTAGTGTTTTGAATCGATATCAAAACACGTGCGATTTCTTTTGCCGCTATTTGTACTATTTTGATGTTTAATAACTGTTGTATTCGATCGGTAAGTAAATTTTGTTTAAGTAGAATACTAAAGCATTTTATAAAATGTTGTGTTATGACAATAAGGTCGGAATTAAAAATCAGTCTAGAGTTTGTTTTGGTTGGTGCAGTAAACATAACCTAGTTCATTTCTACAGAGACATTTTCAACTCACTATCTTACATCGATGTATCAGTTTTAAAATAAATACACATAATTATTTAATAAATCAAATAACCAATTATTTACATACCACTCTCCCCTTTCTCTATCAGAGAATTCAGAGAAACAATTTTTAGGAACGAAGTTGCTCTGCGCCTGCCAGAAATAAAAGAAACGAGAGATTTAACATGGCCGAGGTTGCCACCTATTCTTTTAAAAGTTTATTGGTTAATTTTACAGCACAAGCGTGATCAATAGTATGTTTTAATTTGTCCTATCCTCTTTGGTTTTAATAGGAAAGAAATGTTATTGTTTCAAGAATGTTTCAAGTTTCCAAATAATATTTAAGAATTTTATATTTCATTACTATTTCATTTTATTACTCTCTGGTCTGGCGCATTCGTCATTGGACATAATTGTTGAAAAGTAAATAGGGCTTTATTATTATTCAGCACACGTTGTTTAATAGACCTTTAAATTTAGATTCTGTTAAGTTTTCATATTTAAATTTAAAAAAGATACCTAGAAGTTTAACCAGAAAAATATATTTAATAGCGATGTTTTTCTGACAGAATGGTTAACGTTATTTATTGCATCTCTCTCCTCTCTGTAGTTCACTTAAGTTGATATACCTAGAAATTGGCAATATCATACGAAAATTAATTATAAAAGTTTTCTCACCATTGTCTTATCCACTTGGGAATTTCTATACTCTGTTGCTTAATGCCAGAGAGTAATAAAATGTACATTTGCAATTACAGGACTCAGGAGCCGGGTGGACAACTTAAAGGTTGCATTGTAAATTTCAGGTAAATTGCAATGATAGTTTTTAAAAATTCCGTATTTAAGACATACACACCCCGAATCGGTCCTAAATTAGGTCACCCTAATTTGTATATAATAGAAAGACAAGTTTGGTGAATGAAATTAATTTGACAGCGGCGTTATTACAAGTAGTTTATTACAATATAATAATATTAATAATAATAATTATACTTGATTATAATTATACAGTGCGTCCATAAAGTCTTGCACAAATTCATTTAAAATTCAGGTATTTACTTTTTAAAAACGCTCGGACACGTCAATTAGTACTTTTGTTTGTGCATTTTTTAACGTAAAATGTTTTTATACAGGGTGTCGCACGTATGAGGTATGAGGTCATCAAGGATTTTTTTTAATGGAACACCCTGTATATTATATCAATTTTGAATTCTATGATGAACACTTAACACCTCTGGAAATCACGGTTTCCGAAATATTGACGTTTGAAAATTTATTTTAAACACATTTATTGATGACCTCATACCTCATACGTGCGACACCCTGTATAAAAACATTTTACGTTAAAAAATGCACAAACAAAAGTACTAATTGACGTGTCCGAGCGTTTTTAAAAAAAGTAAGCCCCTGAATTTAAAATGAATTTGTGCAAGACTTTATGGACGCAGTGTAGAGATAGGCAGGTAATTGAGATATTAATTATTTTAATATTAAGTAGCTATAAAAACTGATATAAAAGTAAGAATAATATGAAAATAGATAAATTAGAATAAATACTAATATTTATAAAAAAAATCTACTATGTACGTACAATACAACAACTTCATTTTTAAATTTTAGTCATGTTCCGAGTAGTCCGATGAACTATCGTCGTTGGGGTCCAGAGAAATAATAAGGGGCTCTACAGTGTTTTATAGCATGTTATCAGCTTCCCACATTCTTTTTTCTATTTCAATCACATGTTCGACGCACTTACTCCATTTTTCACAATCCACTGTCTTTATTCCCTCTTGCAAGAGGTTTCCAACGTCTCTCATTTTAAAAGTGGTGTTATGCTTTGCTACAAACCCTTTTACTTGCGCCCACACCAATTCTATAGGGTTTAATTCACAGTGATATGGCGTAAGGCGAAGAACCGTTATATTTCGTTTTGAAGTGGTTTCGTCGACAACAAATTTCGTACAAAGAGGTTTATTCAACTTTACAATCTCCAGTTGCTCCTTTTCAGCATATCTTTATGAAATGGTTTCTTATTTACAGTAAGTCAATGAATGATGCCACTTTTTTTCCAAGAAGACGTTGGTATGTGTTCGGATTTTCTTGAGTGGCAGCTGGGATTATCCATGACTATAGCAGACCCAGGAAGACTAAGATCTGGCATTTGCTGGAAGTATTCTTCAAAGACATCAGCGTTCATGTCTTCATGATAGTCTCCAGTCCGTTTTGATTTAAATGCTTGTAAGCCGCCATCGACAAATTCATTTTTGCTACCAATGTGAATAATTATTAATCTTTTACCTTTTCCCGAGGGTGCTTTTATTCCAGTGGACCATCCTTCCATGGAAGCTGGCCTGGCGCTTTTTATATGTTTATCCTGCCATATTTTACCAAGGGTATATTCTTCATTTAACCAAGTTTCGTCCATATAATAGATATTCCTGTTTTCCCTTCGAAACTGCCCTCAAATATCGTCGTCGTCAGCAGATGATTTCGTCTTTCTCTATTAAAAGTGATTTTCTGTTTTGAATTTTTTCATAACAAAAATGCATTTCCTTCAAAGTTTCCCATAGTTTCTTCTTACCCATTGGTGGAATGAAATCGTCCTTTTTCATGTCAGACATTATTTTGTCCAAGGTAGGTATGTATTTCTTTTTTTAAGTAAACCTAGTGTATTATTCTTCTGATGGCAGTCTTTTCATCCTTATTTATGACAGTTTCATTTTTTCCTATACTTCTCTTTGGTGACCTGATGGGGCCTCATTTATCCTCGTGCACAAGTCGGTATATTGTTGACGGTCTGACTCCAGTCATATTTGAACACATTTCAACTATTTTTGCAACTCCGAATGTTGAATTTGGGGGGCAAAGAACGTTAACACATTGAGAATAATAATTTTCTCATTTTTATAAAGCTCAGTTTTACTAATCCGTTTCTTAGCAACAAATTCAGAAACACTACTAGCCATTCACGCAGTTTTCCAACAACTACCGGAAAGTAACTAAACATTTCAAATTTTTGAAACAGGGAGGCCCAGGTTGGTAAACTACCCTAATTAAGAACACTGAAGGCAGGGCTGTATCAAATGCATTTGCATCCTTTTTTAGCTCGGTTTATGTTGAGGATAGTCCTGATAATCTTAAAAATATTCAACCGGAAATATGCGAGACATTTGAGATTTTTTGTATTAGGCAGGTTAGTTATGATTATGTTTGTGATGCTATACAGGGCCTAAAAATTGACAAAGCTGTTGGACCTGACAACATTCCGTCATTTATTTTTAAGGATTTAATGGGTTTTCTTGATGTCCCTCTTATTAAGGGCAACTACCTTTCCACAAGTATGCAAGGAGGTCAAAATATGTCATATATTCAAAAAATAGCATAAGTTTAACCATACAAAATTATAGACCAGTTGTTCTATTGTCATGTCCGGCTAAAATAAACGAATCTATAATATACAAGGTTTGTAAACAGTTATGTCGGAAAAAAAAATTACAGATTGGCAACATGGATTTTTAAATAAAAAGTCCTCTGCGTCTGCAAGTAATCTATGTAATATTACATACATATAGCTGAAAGCCTGGACACTAGATAGGTAGATGTGATTTACACAGATTTCGCTAAGGCATTTGATAAGGTTCGATCCAAATTTGGAATTCATGAGAACCTGGTTAAGCAGCTCGAATTATACAAAATAGGAAAGAAAGAGTGGCTGTTAGTGTTATTATTCTGATTATTTTGTGGCTACTTTCGGAATCCTGCAAGGGTCTAACCTTGGGTCATTGTTATTTCTTTTATACATCAACAGTCTAGTTAAAAAAATAAGTCAATCCAATGTATTAATGCTTGCCGATGACTTAAAACTTTATATAAGAGTCAAAGATGCCAATGATTGTCAAAGTCTCCAGGGAGATTTAAATAAACTATATCAGTGGACAATTAAAAATCTGTTGTATTTTAATATAAGTATAAGTGTTATCACAGATCTATATAGCTGCGTAGCTATACCGGGTGTTGCATCGTCGAGCGGGACATAGGAAATCCCATGTAATTTTAAATGGGGTCAATTATTGGCTTCCCTAATTATTTTAGAGAAAAATTCTATTTAGGTTTATTAAAGAGCACTAAAACCCACATTCAAAAGAATAACTTTAGATATTTTTGATGAGCCCGTTTACGGGTTATCGCCGATTTCTTTTTAACTATTTCTCCTTTTTATGGCCCCGTATTTGCGGGCACCAGTCAAGGTAAAAGATGACTGTCAAATAAAGTTGTCATTTTGAAATGTGTGCTTTATTGTTATAAAAACTCGTACATCGAAAATATTAAAGGTGTATTTATGAGTACAAATTAATCTGAATAAAACTAAAATAAAGTATCCAATTACAAGGTTAATTATGATATTTTACATGTTTCAATATTTTACTAATTATTAGGTAGGTACTATTAAATTGTTAGAACTTTAGGATTTAAGAAGTTGTTCAAATATTCCTCAAAATGACAACTTTATTTGACAGTCATCTTTTACCTTGACTGGTGCCCGCAAATACGGGGCCATAAAAAGGAGAAGTAGTTAAAAAGAAATCGGCGATAACCCGTAAACGGGCTCATCAAAAATATCTAAAGTTATTCTTTTGAATGTGGGTTTTAGTGCTCTTTAATAAACCTAAATAGAATTTTTCTCTAAAATAATTAGGGAAGCCAATAATTGACCCCATTTAAAATTACATGGGATTTCCTATGTCCCGCTCGACGATGCAACACCCGGTATAGATCTGTGGGCGGGTGTATTTTCCTCACCAGAAATCTTGTTTTACCTGCGTAAATAAAAGGGTCCGATAATCCGATAGGTATTTTGCTCACTAAAACTTTCGGCCCCATATTGGGTAAGGTACCTGCTAGAAATTTTAGGTCAAGTAATCTTGCAAGAAATTTCGGCCCCAAACATTGCAGGTAATGCGAATTGAACCAAAAAGGTGGATTAGATGCCTTGTTAGCGCTGTTTAACCAATATAAGTCTATAAAAGGGGCAAACAATTAATAATAATATTCTCCGGTGAACTTGAAAAAGGCGAATTGGAACCAAAAAGGTGGATTAGATGCCGTGTTAGCGCTGTTTAACCAATATAAGTCTATAATTAATATAATATATAATTAATAAACAAACTACCTAAGTATCATAGTTTATTATTAACGAGTGAGGAAAATACCTATAGGATAAATACGTCTTCATATTTCTGGTGAGGAATATACCTATCCAATTTTATGGCCTTTGCGGTTGGTGAGGAATTTACCTCCGCCCAGATCTGTGGTGTTATGTTCTAAGCTACAGCAGAAAAAAAATCATAATAAGTTATGAATATTTAAGTGTGGCACGACGTTGGTCCAGGTTATGGAGATGCGGGATCTAGGAGTCATTTTGGATTCTGAATTAACTTTTAAAAATTCATGTACCTTAAATAACAGAAAAAGCCTCTATAATTTATGGTTCTGTAGTTAGAAATTGCAGACTGTTTACAAATATGAAATATATAAGAGTTCTCTATGTTACGTATGTAAGAAATGTTTTAGAATATTGCTCAATTGTACGGAGTCCGTTCTATGCAATACATAAATATAGCATAGCAAGAATCCAAAATAGGTTTCTAAGATATATTCATTATAAAGTAACTGGAGTTTACCAAATGTATATACCCAAAACGGATGTTATGAAAACGTAGAAACTTAAGATGTTAGAGGATCACAGGAAAATAGCATGTGTTCTTTTTTTACACAAGCTAGTAAATAACTTAGTTAACAAGACATCCTCCAACGCCCGTACAAATTACTATTGGAATTCACCTATTACACAAATGTCCATGGTATATAATCAAATTTAAAATAAATGTGATTTGTTACCACCATGCTTGAATCAAATTATCAGGAAAAAGGAATTTTTTGTAATTCTTTATTACAAGGCATGTCTCGCAGGACAGAAAGTGTCGTGGCACTTTTTACCCCCATCATCGAAAAGCGTGGTGGCTTATTTTTATTGTAAAGTGCGTTAAAATACCGGGCTGTATTTTTTTAGGATGCGCAATTAATTACACTAGGAAGACAACGAACCCCCCCTATAAGCAAAATGGGGCGTGCCGCCGAATTGGTTATGTAAGAAACTCAGTCTATAAGATTAGCTGCTACAGTATTTAACTTGTGTAGAGTGTCCCTAAAAAGATTTACAGATTGTCGTTAAAATGACCTATAAACGGCATTTTTTGGATAGAAGGGTTTTTACTATTTTTTTCCTGCACATTGTAAAACCGCTTCCTAAAGCAGGGTCACGCACACTGATGGCAAAGGACAGAATTTGTAAAATACACTGCAATACTTATGGATAAACCAGAACCTGGAGCAAGAGTAGGCCCTAAAACAACAAAGGAATGAAAGAAAAAGTTAGTTTTCAGAAAAGTGTTTTCTGAAAAGAAGAAGGTAATTTTGGATACATCTGTCACGAGGGTCACTGGGGGCTTGATTAAATGATGGTCATCATATTTATTGCAGCTTTTATTTATGTTAAAATCAATCAAAAACAAATAAATTATTAGGTTAACCCAGTCCCACCTTGTACTTAGTTTTGTTGACGTCGCGGGGGAAGCGTCGGTCTAAATTTGGGGCGCTTGCCGTCGTTCACGGAGTTCCATATCCAAGTAGTTCCCGCGACGCCGAACTCGGCAGGCCGGCTGACACGCACGACCGCTGCACCCCACTGCCGCCCTGCCATGGGCGCTCTCTGAACGTGCAGATGCAGTGTCGTGCGTGTGGGAATGGAAAAAGTACCTCATGAGTACTCATGACACATCGACAAGTTTTGAAGAAGAAAGTTATTGCCTAGTGTGCTTCGACGTATATTCCCACAGCTTACCGTTTTAACAATGGGTTCAGTCTTTACCATGCATCAGAATGTGGGCTCACGAAAAACGGGGGTGCTATACGTGTCATAAATGCGATAGATCGTTCTTTTTTTTTGTATTGTAATAATATACCTACTATACATTTCTATTTTTTATGTATAAAACTTTTACTTGTTTTCGTTGACAGGCCAATGGCACAAAATGGTGCTTTTTACCCCGTTAGTGTTTGGTTTACCGGCGCGTGATATTTTTTGTTGTCTTTGTGTTAAAATGAGGCGTCCATGGGCTTGTGCTGACAGTGAGACATCTTGTAGTGTCGCTTTCAGAAGAAAGCCCTAGCCTCCCGATGCGAAAGAAATCATTAAAAATGTGTACCAATCTTTTCTAAAAGGAGAATATACTTCAAGGAATGCTTCAGCCGAGACGTCTGTTTTAATAAGTACTTCCTTATCTTCAGTAAAGGATATAGTACTGAAACGTATTATTCCCAGAAAGGAGCGAAGCGACTGTGGCACATTTAGAAGTATCGACGGTAATGATTTGGATTTATTACCCTGGTTTCCCTAAGGAAGAGGCTTGCCAACGACAAAAGAAACATTTCTTCTAGCATTTCGAGCCTAAGAGAAATTTTGCTTAAAATGGGTTTTAAATATCACACAATTAATTGATAAAAGACAAACCATAATGAAATCTCACGGGAATGACGTCATAAATATTTAGGTGCTATTAAACAATATGGAGCAGAAGTTCGACCAATTATCTACCTTGACTGAACATGGTTCGATACACATGACACTGCAAGAAAAGGATGGAATCAAATATCAAATTAAGGCTCCCTTAAATACAGGCAAGGCAAAAGAGTAACAGTAATACACGCAGATACCCAAAATGGATTTCTCCGAACTGTCTGTTGCTTTCGGCTTAAAACATAGCAGATTCTTCTCTGGATTACCACCAAAACACTAACGCACAACTTTTTGAAGATTGGTTTGACCATCTGTGATAACGTTTATTTCCTTTGAACGTTAGTTTCAGGTTCTAGTCAAAGTTCAATGAAAGACGGCGGGTTTGCGGACACAATCTATTGATACTTGTCTACACTACATCCCATCAACAACTTACTTGTACGCTACCTCTTTCTCCTTGCCTAGGTAGCTAACCTACTTTCCACTTAAAATAATAAAATGATGATACCTACAGCAATTACCAAACATCGTACAAAGTAGGTAAAAGCTAAGCTGCACAGTTTCGTAATATCAATAACTATTACTAATTATGGAATATTAAATATAGGTACCTATACTAAGGATATATTACACATCGACTTCTTGAAAATATACCCAAAAATAGCGTTATTGTAATAGACAATGCTAGTTATCACAGTCGTCAAGTAAAAATGGTTCCTAGTTCTAGCAGTACCAAAGTAGAAATCCAAAATTTTATGATAAATAGCAATATGTATATATTTTGAAGAAACTTACAAAAAACGGGACATTTTAGAAGTAATTACAGGCTTTTAAAATTAATAAAGAATACGTGTGTGATAAACTTAAAACAGAAAATGTACATACAGTGTTGCGTCTTCTCCCTACTATTGTGTATTTAATCCGATCGAAGTAATATGGCACTAAGTAAAATCAAATATTAGAAGAAATAATACTTTCCCTACACTAATAATACATCTGTAATAAAATTATTAGAAACCATAGTAAGCAACAATTCTGCAGGCAGTTGGAAAAACTGTATACAATATGTATCTAAGTTGAAAAATTGTTATAATATGTGTATGATAATTAATGTTTAACGCTAATAACAGGTTTAGATGAAGGAAGTGATAGTGACACAGGTGTACAGGGTGTCCAGTTTTCGATGGTTTTACGGGGTATATCCGTTATTAGTAAAGATAGAATTTAAGGATACAGTTTTCGCAGCACACTGTGCTACTTGTTTGGAATAAAAGATGCCATAATCAGAATTTCTCTAGTCCTCCTTGTTTTTGATATACGGGATGTTTTTGGAAATTTTAGATTTTGGGACATCTCCCATATTCAGATTACCCTGTAGCTTATCAAAGAGAAAACAAATGTACTTATTGTAATCTTTTACGTAGAATCCAGTGACGTACTCAGATTGTTCATACGTTCAACAGTTTCCGAGAAAAAAAACAGACTTGTTTTTTTTTAAATGTATTTTAATATTTTTTAATAATATAATTTAGTTCATAACAAGCTTCTCAGAAATACATAATACCTTATTTTTATTTTTAATATTATTATTATATTACCTAAGCACGAAATTTACGTTTTATCAAGAAATACATTTTTTGTTAGTAGGTCATGACGGGTATTTAAAAAAACTATTACTGGTATGATAATTACTGCAGAAGAAATATATTTTGGACTCCTTACTCTAATTAGCAGTTATATTTCAGTAAAACTCCCTAAATGCTCTTTCAGTGGCATTTCTTAAATATACAATTGTTGGGTATTGAATAGAATAAATTTTATTTTCAAGGTATCCCCACAAGAAGAAAACCAAAACCGACAAGTCGGGTGACCTTGGTGGCCATCTTACAGGTCCATTAGCTCCAATCCAGTGGCCTGGAAAATTATCGTTTAAGCAGGCCCTGATAATTAACGCATTGTGAACGGGTGCTACATCTTGTTGCAGATGCAAGTTATTAAGACTCGCTAAGGGCACGTCTTCTATTATTTCCGACACGTTTTCCAGAATTTCCAAATATTTATTTGCATTAAGGCTGCCTTCAAATATATTATTAATTATTTTGCTTTCTAGTATAAAACATGAAACGTTAAAGCCAAACCTGCCTTGCGGTTGAGTGAAAACATTACGTGCTGATTTTCCTGAGACCAAAACCTCGTATTGTGCCGATTACATATACCAGCACTGGTAAAATGAGCCTAATCGGACCATATAGCGGTTCTTTCAAAATTATTTTCCCTGTTCATATTTTGTAAATACCAATTACAGAACTCTATTCGACGCTGTGCATCACCAGGATGTAAGCTTTCTACTAGGTGGAATTTATACGACTTAAAATTGTGTTTTTTTGGGATTGTTTGAACTCTTGATTTAACTACTCCGACCGAACCTTTAATGTTCTGCAAGAACTAACTAATTGGATTTGTTTCAATTGAAGCTAAAACATTTATTTCATCAGTCTCGCGGTTTTCCTTGTTGTAGAGTTTAGGCCGAGGTTTAGAAAATGAACCGTGTTCAATTAAATTTGATTTCATCATTAGACAAATTCTTTTATCCGGCTGTCGTCTTTCGGGATATCTACAAGCAAGTTAAGAAATTTAATAAATCTTCACAAAGATACTAAAAGTGGCGTATATTTACCTATTGAAATACACTTCTAATGCTTGATCTGCATTTTCAATACAATGATCGTAACAGACGGGCATGTAGTATTTTTCATTATTTTCAAAGTTTAGATTTTCTGCCATAATTAGGACAAAGTGATTTTTTACTATTAATTAGATATTTTAAAACAACTTAGAGAACATGAAACTCTGATAGAAACTAAAGAAGGTTTTTTTTTTTTTCTTCTTCTTTTGGCCTTGAGCATTGCTCATTTAGCCACAGCAGAATATATTATTGTTATTATATAAAAGTTAAAATATGATTACTCAAAAGCTTATTTTGAAATAAGGTAGGCAGGGTACATGACATAGGAATATGCACGGGGACACTCGCTTCACGCCACTGGGGCCTATCAGGTCGACTTTTGGTTTACACGGGACAGTAAAGACCACTTCAAAAGGAAAAAACATATAACGATAAGCAAGGACTGTGTAGGGAATTTTTTAGATTAAATAGTTTACACTTTAAATCTGGATAGTTTAATGTAATTAATAAATATACTTTCAATATCTGTATTTACATTAGCCATCGACATTAGAGAGATAAAATTGAGGGGCAAGGTTAATATGACCTAAATGACTGTGTTCTTTTCTTTTCATAAATACCCGTCATGGCCTACTAACAAAAAATGTATATTTTTTTAATAAAACGTAAATTTCGTGCTTAGTATTAAAAATAAAAATAAAGTATTATATATTTCTGAGAAGCTTGTTATAAACTAAATTATATTATTCAAAAATATATTCCTAGGGTGACCCATTTAAAAAAAAGCAAGTTTGTTTTTGTTCTCGGAAACTATTGAACGTATAAAAAATCTGAGTACGTCACTGGATTCTACGTAAAAAACCACAATAACACATTTGTTTTCTCTTGGATAAGCTACAGGGTAACCTAAATATGAGGGGGGTGTCCCAAAATGTAAAATTTTCAAAAACTTGCCGTAGGTATATCAAAAATAAGGAGGAGTAAAAAATTTCTGATTGCGGCATCTTTTGTTTCACAAAAAAGTAGCACAGTGCTGTAAAAACCGTATCCTTCTATCTTTACTAATAACGGAGATACCCCGTAAAACCATCGAAAACTGGACACCCTGTACTGTATTTAAATCTTAAACTTAATTTTAATCTTGTATTAGTGTGTGGTCTAAATCGTAACATTGTAAATTTTAATCATAATAACTTGTAAAAATCATTTTTAATATACCTAGTGTATACTTTGTTGACGACTGCTTACAGTCTCAAACTTAATTTTTATTGTACTTATTATGTCTCAAAATATTATTATTATCATAATTGATCTTAACTTTCATTTGGTTTAAAATGTTTCTTTAATTTAAAATAAAAATACATCAATATGTAGATAGCTATATTTTTAAGCCGACCCTGCATCCATTTATTGCTGTTTGAAGATGTTGGGACCGACACAATGAGGTTTAATCAGGCAGTTGATTTGTTGCAGTAAAGGCTAACGATATAATGTAAACTTTACTATACTGCAATTTTCTGGGCCACTGTATACCCTTTTTTTAATATTGCAATGTCTTAGCTATCATTCGAAAAGACAAAAAAAATTAAACAGGGCAAAATTAATTGTTGATAAGTATCTACATTAACTAAAAATTACACTTTCATCACCAGTCTACCCTACTATAAATACCTTATTCCTAAACCTTTTTGTATTGTTTCAGGCTTGTGTTCGTCAAATTAAATTTCTATTACATCATTATCCCATATCGCGTAACAAAAATTCGCCGCTCTTTCTCTTGCCGTTACCGAGACATTTAAGTTTCAAATTAACTATGTCCAATTTAGTGATAAAGGAAACTTTATCTGCAGCTCCGGATAATTCGGAGACCGACAATAATGTAACGAAGGAAGGAAAAGCAGAGGTAACGACGGAATTACCACTGGAGTCGCAGGACAAGGAATGTACGGAAATTAAAAAAGATTTCAAGCTTGTTAGTGAACAAATGACTAAAAGCGTGGAAACTCAGTGCGGTAGTTACTTATATCCAGACGAAGAAAATATCGTCGTATTTCACAAGAGTTATTCTCCTGTTAGAGAAATCATAGAAGATGCAGACACCGTGGATTCTGATCAGGTAGGATTTTCATATTGTATATAATATATATGTACTAACCTAAACTATACTGTGATTTTGGGTTACAGTGTGAACATATTATTTTTATACTGAAATTATATCTTTTCAGTTATAATAAAGCTAGTTTTAACATTGTATATATCGACGCACCCGTAATTCAATTTTTTACAATAAGGTCGGAAAATTATAACAATAAAGCAAGCCGATAATTAGGATAAATCTTACGACAGTGGTGGACGTTTGGGTTTCTAATAATATGTATGTACAGGGTTGTTCCTTATATTTTGACAGCGTGTGGCGACTTTATGAAAAGAGATAGAATATAAGTTTAATTGTAAAAGTTGTAAAGCTTCACTTATATCGCAAGAATTTGTTAACCACAAAAACAAATAAAAATCGCAAAGCTGTCAAACACTCATAACTTCGGTTTTTTAAATTGAACACCGTGTATATTATTTTTTAAAATGAAGGAACTTTTTTCTCTGATTTCAAAAATATATAAGTTGTTGATATTTGTATAAGCCGTTTTCGAGATATTTAGGTATGAAATTAATTGATTTAAATATATTTTCACTTTAAATATAATAAGTCAAAAGCTAGTATGTCAATTATAATTATTTGGGTGACAGTGACACAAACGCGACATAACTTCGTATTGTTGCGTATCTGCCGCGTTGATGTTACCAAAATGGAATATAGCGAAGCTGAAAAATTTGAAATTGTCCGGCTTTTTTATAAAAATAAGAATAATGTTGTCGCAGCGCAAGAAGAATATATTCGTTTACATCCTGGAATGCCAGTTCCATGTCGAAGCACGTTATATTATGTTGAAAAATGTTTTAGAGAACAGAAAACTCTTCAAAGAAAAAAACGTATGGTCGCCAGTAATGAAGATGATGAATTACAAATACTGTTGTATTTTCAAGGTAAAATATTATGTGCAAGAGCATAATAACATAATAACAAACTAATATGTTTCCTCTTTAGAAAACCCAAGACAATCGACAGTGAATGCTAGTAAATATTTGGGACAAGATAGGAAAAAGGTTTTAACAATTCTCCATAAATATAATTACCACCCATATAAAATAATGCCGGTGCAGAAACTTACAGAAAATCAAAAAATTCAAAGGGTAGCATATTGCAGACAAATGGTAAATATATATAATGAGGATAATCACTATTTTGAGAAGATTTTATGGAGTTATGAAGCTTCTTTTAGTACTGCAGGAATTTATAATCGCCGAAACACCCATATATGGAGCACTGAAAATCCTCATGGGTATTCAGAAGTTCAGTTTCAAGGACGCAGAACTACAAATGTTTGGTGTGGGATTCTTAAAAATAAAATAATTGGTCCTATTTTCTATAAAGGATCCTTAACAGGCGCGAGATATATTTTTTTCCTAGAAAACAATATTGAAAATCTTTTGGACCATATACCACTAGCAGAATACGGAAATTTAGTATGGCATCAAGACGGGGCTCCACCTCATAACGTAGCTCCAGTTACAAATTATTTAAATAATAAATTTAATTCATGGATTGGAAGATATGGACCAATAAGGTGGCCTGCCAACAGCCCGGACCTTACACCTTTGGATTCGTTTTTATGGGGTTTTATAAAGGAGCAAGTTTATAAAGAGCAGAGTGCTACTTTGAACGATTTAAAAATCAAAATAGAAGACTGCATAAACATTGTCAACAACGAGCATCCTGAATTTATCGTTCACACCGTTGAAAAAATATACGGGGACTATAGAAAATGTATAATTAATATCGGCGCACACATTGAACATTTGTAAAATATTGTTAAAATAAATTGAATCTTATAGCTTTTGACTTAAAAAGAAAAGAGATTTAAATCAATTTTAAACCTAAATATCTCGAAAACGGCTTATACAAATATCAACAACTTATATATTTTTGAAATCAGAGAAAAAAGTTCCGTCATTTTAAAAAATAATATACACGGTGTTCAATTTAAAAAACCGAAGTTGTGAGTATTTGACAGCTTTGCGATTTTTATTTGTTTTTGTAGTTAACAAATTCTTGCGATATAAGTGAAGCTTTACAACTTTTACATTTAAACTTATATTCTATCTCTTTTCATAAAGTCGCCACACGCTGTCAAAATATAAGGAACAACCCTGTACATATGCAATTTTTATGATTGACAAAAAAAGCTATATATTGACCTGTATTAACTTTAATTTCCTAATATAAAAACTATACAGATCACATTCACAAGAATTTACAAAATAAAGGTCTAAAAAGTGTCTTCACCATCACGATATTCTAAGGTATTTTCAAACCAGTATATAGACAAACCTTTTATAAATGCTTGATAAAGCCTTTTATAATTTTTATTCTGCTATATCTTTTGCAGTGAATGTCTTTTGTTGAGCCACGGTGCGTCTTTTTTTGAAAATCATTTATTGAATACAACTTCAAAAATTACAAAATATAATACAGTATTATTCCTCTAGACAGTGTTTGAAACACTGGCATTAAGGAAAAATGCTTATATAATAAATTAACAACAGCCTGTTATAGTTGTTCCAAGCCTAATTTGATAACATAAAAAAGCATTAAACTCCTGACGATAGGCGTCGCTTCTACCAAATAATTAAAATGCGGATTGTTGTAAATTTTTAATATGATTGTTTAGCCCTCAGAAAATATGTATATATCGTTATGTAACCTGTGACAACGTCGCATTTGTAGGGATAAAAAAAAATGAATATTGACATGAATGACAGTGGACAAGTGATCGCCAGGCCAAGAGCGTGTTGTTGTAAAGGCTCGAGGCGAGGCAGAATATCTTTCTCATCATATTTCTAAGTTATTTTCATTAGAATAAAAATACAGTCCACTATGAACAATTCTAGTTTAATTTAGCTGCTAACAATGCGAACATAAACATGAAACAAAACAATGGTTAAATAGTATATATTACAGCTTGTTCATTGTAGTTTATATCGATGAACGGTTTGTACCCGTGACTTCGCCTGCAGAGAATATTTTTAAAATGATCTTCCTGTAAACTGTAAAGGAAATGCTAATTTTGCCAAAAACAATTTATAAATATAGTTAATATCGATAAGAGGTTTGTACCCGTGACTTCGCCGGCAAGGAACACCTGCATTTAATATTTTTAAAATGGTCTCTGGGTAAAATAAATGCTAATTTTGCCGATTGCCAATTTAAAAAGTAACTGTCGAGCTGAAATTCTATGCATTGTGGGTTTGGTGATAGAACACGTACTCAAATAGAAACAGCTCAATTATTCAATGAAATCCATCCTGATTGTCCTTCCATATGTTAAAAGGTGATAAGTATATAGAATCGAGGCTAAATTTAGGGAATTCGGTCATGTTAGAGATTTGCCTAAAACTGGTTGTCCTGCTCGAGATAAAAATGAACAACTTGACGTATTGCTTTCCTTGAAAGTAAATCCATGTATTCTATCGCACATTGGGGCTAATTTACACATGCGGAAAGTTATTGTTCACCGAAAGGCACAAATATAACCCATGCAGAGTTATTCCAGTGCATGAGTTATTTGAAGATAGGCGAAATGAGTTTTGTGAACGCATGCAAAATATGTGCCATCTATATAATAATTTAGTAAAAAATATTATTTTTTCCGATGAAGCTACGTTCTGTTTGAATGATAATGTAAACAGACAAAATTGTCGTTATTGGGCAACAGAAAATCCACATTGGATGATGGAGGTTCACAGTCAGTACCCTCAAAAAGCAAATGTGTGGTGTGGAATAGTGCGCGGAAGATTGATTGGCCCATTTTTCTTTGAACGGTTAGTTCAGGTTAGTTCCAGCAAGTTGGTGCTCCTCCGCACTATGCTGCCACCGTGCGTATATTTTTGGATGAAACCTTTCCCAATAGGTGGAGAGGAAGAAGAATACTTATCGAATAGCCTGCTAGTTCGCCAGACCTAACTCCGCCGGACTTCTTTTTATGCGGTTACCTCAAATCGAAAGTATTTGTTGACAGGCTAAACAATCTGCAGGAGTTGAAAGATAGGATTCGAAAAGAAGTGCGTGCCATAACTCCGAAATAGGTTAAAAAAGTACAAAGAGAATTTATTGATGGCCCTGTATATTTTCAAGCCGTAAATGGCGCACATTTTCACCATTTAATTTGATTTGTTGTTCTGTTCTTTTTAAATAAACAGGGCTTACTTATTGATATATTCAATCGTAATTTTTTCGATAACTGTTGAGTTTAGGTATAGGACATGGTATATGAGGCATACCTACTTAGAATTCGATCAGAGGCGTAGCTAGCCTACTTTGTGTAGGGGGGCTTAAGCCCCTGAAAGAATCGTTACAAGCGTCAAACGGGAAGCGCCGCAGGCGAAAAAATTTCAGGGCCACGCCCTAATTTTACCAAGGTTTAACCAAAAGTGCCGAACGGGAAGCGCCGCAGGCCCTAATTTTACCTAATTTTACCAAGATTTAACCAAACTAGTTTTTTTACTAATAATATGCTTAAACCTATAAAAAAAAACGAAAGCCAGGAAAAAGAAAATTTTAATCTAAGCAGCTAGGTGTATTTTAATTATTATTATAGCGGAAAAATATTAAAAATGTCGGTAAAACAACAACATAAACAGTATTAGGATTACAATAACATACTAAAAAATCTGAAAAAAGCTACCATCAATTGGGTAAAAATAGCTAGGTACTAACAAAAATAATCATTACTCTTGATAAACTTAAAAACAGTTAATATATTGAAATTGGGACTAAACACTAAAGTCTACTTTGCGATTTTTTTGCCCGACAAACTGCTTAAGAATATCTTCTAAATTCAAATTACTCATCATTTCACTTTCTATGTTAATTAAGGATAGGTACATTTGAAAATCGATCCTGCGACATACGACTCCGTAACCAATTTTTTATTCTTCTCATCGTTGAAAAAGATCTTTCGCATGTCGCAGAACTGATTAGTATTGTCAATGCTACTTGCATTAATTTATATAAATTTGGAAAAGTCTCTTTTTGTACAGTTGTTCGTATTTCACTCAAACTCCACTCAGAAATATCAGATTTTAGACAATTTTTTGCAACTAGCAGTTCCGCTTTTAACACATCTTTGTTTATAGCAAATGAATCTAAATAATGACGAATAAATAGACTACTTTCTTCAAAATCTAATTTAAAAAAGTTGTCGACAGACAATGCAAACTGTTGGCTCTCTGGTGAAAAACGAATTTTCATATGGTTAATTATGCTATCCAGAATACGATAATAAGCATTTATTAACCAGAAATTACTTGTTATATCCAAACCTGACTCTGGCGTTTCTATGTCAATGGCAAGTTCATTTTGGTCGGCGCCAATCGTTGACAAAATAGCAAAACCTTCCAGTAATGTGGATTCTGTTTTTTTTCGTTTAGAGATCGCAGTGATTCTAGGCTAATATCATGCTTGTTTGCTATTTTTTTTCAATCTCTTCCCATAAAGATAGGAAAGACTTCTCGTTTCGTTTTTGCTCTAAAGATGAAATTGTCCCATTTATAACTCCAGTAGATTTGGCCAATGTACATTCCTTCCATTGCAAGTGTTTACTAAGAATATTCGTAAGATGAAGAACATCATTAAGAATAAACAAGTTAATAATAAATGTTCCTTTTGACATACTAGATAAAAGTCCAACTGCTTCAATCGAATTTTTATTTGAGTTTTCTTCAATTTCAAGTCTCAAGGCTCAAGTTGATTCCAAAAAATAATATAATAAAAATAGAAGGTAGAATTTGTCAGAGGGGGCTATTTTTATACCAGGGGGGGCTTAGCCCCCCCCCCAGCCCCCCCTTAGCTACGCCTATGAATTCGATGAAAAATTTAAAAATGAAATAAAAAAATAGATGTTTTCATTTGAAAAAAATGAAGTTGTTGGTCGTAATTTATTTTTGGGCTACCCTGTATACATGAATTTACCATAAAAACACATTAAGAAATAAAAATCGACGGGTCCCAGCGTTTTCCAAAAACACACCGCTGGATTTTAAATGAATTTAGACATTACTTCCTGTATGTCTAATTGACTCTATAGAACTTTCTAAAATGTTCATAACATTTAATTTAAATATTTCTGAAATTTTACATCACAGTAGCATGTTAATAAAAACTTTAACAATTTTTAAAATGTCTTCGCTTCAAGTAAAATATCAATCATCCTCATAGCCCTCTCGAATGCATAAAAGCCGAAACGATCAAATAAATTAAAGTAACTGTTGCATATAAAATTTTCAACTGGTGCAGGATTCAGATTTATGGTCCCCTTCAACCCCGTTTTAAATCTGTTTGTCAAATAAGCAAATGAAATATAGGCCGCTTCTGAAGTAATAACTCGAAATGAGTGCAATTTTTAACGGAATTTTTCTGAAGATCTATTTTGGTTGGGGGAGTAACAATTTAAAAAATAGTTCAAACCTATGAATTGTCAATTTTAAGTAAACAAAGAACAAGAAAATAATATGAAAATATTTTTGTACGACTTTTGGATGTGTAAATTTACTTGCTGGGGAGACCTGTATCAACACGTCAAAGAGAAAAGGTTGGTAAATAATGTGTGTGTGTGCGACTTCAATGTCTGCTATTTTTGTTTGTAAATTAACGCAGTGATTGGCATTCAGTTACGTAGCTAAGTTGAACGCGCTTCGCAATAGAACGTGTAAAACGTCAGCATTGGGGCGCGAGCTTCCTATTGGACGAAATATGTGGTCAGATCGTACCGCGCGGCAGTAGAGACGAGACCGCATGGCGCAATGGTCAAGAGAGAGTAGTCTTCCAAGATGGCTCGGTGAGGCAAGTGCTGTTGCGTGCGCTACACGATTTTAAGGCCTTTCTGGGCAATTAAGAGTAGCCTTCCATGATGTCACCATGACGCAAGGTGCTCTTAGGCAAGCGGCATGAATTTAAGGTCTTTTTGGGTAATTAATGGTTTCTTTTTAAGTAAAACTAAGCAGTTAGCGAGTCCGCGTTATCTGATGCGCAAAGTTGAACTCCCTACGATATCGGGGCGGTTTTGTGATGTATGTTCAAGTGATAGTTAGGAAAACAATGTAAAAAAGCAGTGAGTAATATGAAAGTTAGTATACAGTAGTAACAATTGTTTGAATCAAAGGTAGCAGAAAATTAACGAACTAGTGAGCAACTCTATTGGCCACGCAGTATAAATTAATGTAACAACTAGGGAATTAATACCAATAGGTACCTATTCTGTGGCAGGACAATACACGTGTCGAGTGGGATTTTCATTTATGCCCATAATTATGCTTTCTGTGTCTTAAATCAAAGAAAATTGAGAGCATTTTGATGATGTGGCAGAAAGATATTATCTCAATATCAGACATTTGTATGTTTTTTATGTGTGTACTGGACTCAAAAATATATCTGTTTAAGCCAATTTTAAGCAATATTATTTGTATTTAATATTAAAAAAATGAAATAAATTGAATATGAAAATGAATTCAGCATTTACTTCTTGTTTTATAAAAACTGATGCACTTCTTATGTTAAAACGTAGGTACAAACCTGTAAACTAAAAAACACGTAAACGGATTGAAATATCTTTAAATACCAAAAATACGCCTATGAATAAATTTATTCCTATAGCATCACTGGACAAAACTGAAGCTTATATGGGTTTATATCATAATGATGGTGCAGGCAAAATTTGAATTACAAGAACGTCATCAAAATTTTTGACGAAAATATATGATGGGTTGTAGGTGAATGGACGATAAACGCTATGAGTAGTCAAGCTTAATTTTGCTTTTAGAGGTTTTTGAAAATTTTAAAATCCACGCTAATGATCAAATGAATACGTCAATGACAATTATTTGATTGATGTGATGTTATTGTAACAAGAACAAACTTGAACCTAAAAATGCTTAGACGTGTTCAGACCATATTCGGCCAGAGAAAACTTTGGCCGCTTCTCGCCACGAAGTTACCAGTAAAAAATTCTCCAGTGATTTTCTGGATAATACCTGCGGAATACTTTAAGAATTTGTAATATAAATGTACATACAGAGTGAAAGGGTTTCGGAATAATGTAAATAATTTTTACAAACTTTTCCAGTGTGTTTCAGTAATATAATGACCTATTCTCTACACTCTAGCTTCTTCAGATGTAACTTTAAACTTCACACATCTGAAGAAGCTAGAGTGTAGCGAAACTGGAACCCGATGCCGATGACACAAAAGAGACGTTAAGATTACTGTTTTCATCACTATTTACATCTGATATGTTAGGTGATGATGGTGGAGTCTTTTTTGGAAGCTTTCCAGAAATTTTTATTTCTCTCTATATCGGGTAGAAGATTCTCTCCAATTTTTTCTCTTAAATCTTTGTTTCTTCAGGGTAAGATCTTTATGGATTTGACAAGACCCTTTTTCTTCCCTGATTTGTATCGTTGGGTTTTTTTATTATTTGTTCTAGTTTGTACCTCTCAGGATCATCCTTAATTTTTTGTCGTCTTTGACGCTCACACTCCTTTTTTTCTTCTTTTTTCATCTTCGGTCAACTTCTTACGAGCCATATTCTGAAAAAAATAGCCGCATTTGTCAGATTCTCATTAGCGTAGATTATAGTCATTAGCGTGGGTTGAAAGGCCACGCTAATGAGTAAAAAATGACAAATTGATGTTTTTTAATACTATATATTTATACTCATACTGAACCAAATAAATTTAAGGATGTAGTGACCGAGAAGAGCCAACAAACGAGAAGCGACAATATGACATTTGGCGAGATCAATGTAGTGGGAGGTAACCCGGACAACTGTCATAAGTTTAAGCCGGTCCGTTAGACCGGTAGTCGATGAGTTATCGTTATCGAGTTTAGTTGTCTTTTTTGTTGAAAGAAGTGTATTGTTTAACTGTTTGTTTTTGTGAGTGCTGTGCTATTATAAAACTATGACTGGTAATACCTGTGCGTTTTGAGGGTGTCACTCAAAAGAAGGTCAAGGAATAAGCATGTTTTCATTTTCAAAGGATCCTGAACAGTAAGTACATTTACACCGCTATGATACATTTGTTTATATTTGTTTTGTTGTATTTACCTGCTGTATTTTATTACGTGAAAGGTATATGAAAAAGACCTACCATTATTTATTATGTTATTCAAGTGAAGTTGATATTAAATGTATAAAAACAAGTACCTACCTTTTTGAAGGAAAGGCGACGGGAAGGAAAAAATATCAAACTAATCTAAAAGAACATGTTTTTATTTTCCTAACAGATCTTGTGTTTTTTGAAAAATATTCCCGAAAGCACAAGTACTTATTTTCATTTAGTAGTTTTTATCGAATAATATCATATTTCTACGCGTAGATCAGGTAAAATAAGTAAAGAATAAGTAGTAATAGATACATTATAAAAAAATCATAGGGTTTTCCGAAATTTACAACTTATTTTGTTTAAACAAAATAAAATATCATATTATCTACCTACCGTTTAAATTCTACGTACCTATAATTATTGTCCATATACCTATCGAAGAATTGAAAAATAGCAGATTCACCTGTAAAAAATATCCAACATAGGTACTCTTTACAAAAAGAAAATGGTTTGTAGCATTATAGGAGTGGGCTAAGAAAGAATTTCTTCCTGCATACATATCAAATTAAAGCGACATAATGGATCAGAATGCTAAAAAATAATTTATAAGGCAAATTAAAATAGCACTTTGTTATACAGGGTGTCCCACGACGATTTTCCCAGCATATTGCTCGAAAACGGAACCAGATAGAAAAAAAAGCTTAGGAACAAAAATTGAGGGCTTGTAATGGAGCATCTAGGAAGGGTAATTTTAGATATACAGGGTGTTTTAAAAATAGTAATATTGCTGCCAAGTCAATTTTTTTAAATGAAACACCCTGTATATTGTTAGTTTTTCGAAAAGCTTGTGTCAAGAGAAATTCAACCATACCATACTTGTTCCGTTACTAATTTAAAATGACTGAAATATGAGCGATTTATAACACTTTATTAAATTATGTAACAATCAATCGAAAATAAAAAGATAATTAAACAAAATTAATTACGACTTCTTCTCAAAATATGTTCAAATTGGTTACCACTCTCACTAATACAATATTCAAATCTGTTTATAAGATTTTTGGTACACGCTGCTGTAATCATAGCTGAAGTAACAGTTCGACAAGCTGCTATGATTTTGTTTTGCAAATCTTCGACATCTCTAGGTTGGTTTACATACACAATTTCTTTAAGATATCCCCAAAGAAAAAAATCTAAAGGGGTCAAATCCGATGACCGTGGTGGCCACCGGATCACACCATTTCGGCCAATCCAGCGCGCAGGAAACGTGGTATCCAAATAATTTGTAACTTGCCTGGCAAAGTGAGGGGGAGCTCCATCTTGCTGCTACCACATAGAGGCTCTTTCATTGATTGGGATTGAGATTTTCAAGTAATAAGGGAAGTTCGTTTTGAAGAAAATTTAAAAATCGTTCTCCATTTAGTGTCCCTTGGTAAAAGTAAGGACCTATAAGATAGCCATTAAATAAACCGCACCAAACGTTAACCCCCAAACTACCTGAAAATTAGTCTCCTTCATCCAGTGAGGATTTACAGATGACCAGTAGTGGCAATTGTGGCGATTTACTATGCCTTTGTTATGGAACCTACTTTCATCGCTCCATAAAATTTTGTTGAAAAAAAGACGGTCTTGTTCAAATTATATTGACATCTCAGCAATGAAATTTAGGCGGCGTTCAGGATCTTCAGGTGTTAAGCCCTGCACCAGATGAATTTTGTAAGGGTGGTATTTATAATCTTTTAGTGTCCTTTCAACTGTACTTTTTCCAATACCTAATTCTTCCCCGAGGAGTCGGGTTGAGACATGTGGATACACTTGAACATAGGCCAAGATGTTAATATTGTTGTCTTCTGTTCGGACTCGTTTTCTTCTTGGTGTTTGCGCCCTACCACTGGGAAAGGAACCACTTCTTAATTTTTGTTCAACATTACGAAACGTTTTATAGCTTGGTATTTCACGATTCGGGTATCGTTGACTATACAGATTTTGAGCACGTCTTCCATTCTTGTGACATTCTCCGTATATCAGGAGCATGTCGACATACTCGTCATATGTAAAAAGCGAAGGCATTTCTCACTACTTAAAATAATTAACAATGAAACTACTTCTAACTCGTGACATGACAGCCCCCGTCATACTCTTCAATATTTCGCTGGTGGTTATTGTTATTATTGCATATCTGTTCATGCTTACGTAACTGATCATTTAATCGCTCATATTTCAGTCATTTTAAATTAGAAACGTAACAAGTATGGTATGGTTGAATTTCTCTTGAAACAAGCTTTTCGAAAAACTAGCAATATACAGGGTGTTTCATTCAAAAAAATTGACTTGGCAGCAATATTGCTATTTTTAAAACACCCTGTATATCTAAAATTACCCTTTCTAGATGCTCCCTTACAAGCCCTCAATTTTTGTCCCTGAACTTTTTTTTCTATCTGGTTCCGTTTCCGAGCAATATGCTGGGAAAATCGTCGTGGGACACCCTGTATATCATGTCTAATATAACCAAAACTCAAAATTTGCCAAACATTTACTTAAATTTTACGCAGTGCCAGAAATTTATAATTATAATAAAAATATCACAATAAATCTTTTAAATTATTACCCTTATTTGTTACGTAAATTTAAGGACCAACACTAACAACCAGATATAACATTGTTTAATTTAGTTTTAGGATTGTTGATTAAAAATGTAAGAGACGGTAACAAAACTGCTGTTCAATATTTAAAAAGAAATAAAGGGTTATATAAGAAAATACTGTTTTTCTACTTCTGTATTAGTAAGAACCTACTTACGCACTGTCTACTTTATCCGTGAAACTTTAATTACACACACTATATTGTAAGAAGCCAAGCTGTACGTACAAGACAACAATATTAATATACTATTTCATTTCCTTTCTAAAATGTACTATCAGTAAGTAACGCATAATTAATAAAACATTTCAAAAATATTATTATTTTATTTAATTTTTTTTTGAGTGTACGAAATTTGCTGGAAAGCCAATTACATGAAACACGGAAGATCATGAAAAAATTACTTCTTACTAGGTACCCACATTTTTTTATTTCAGTGTAAAACATTTTCTTCATCGGTATAGTGCTTCTTTTAGTATAATAACCCGGACAACTGTCAAAATTTCAAGCTGAAGGACATATAATTTGGTCCCCATTTAATCAATGCTAAACTCGGGATTTTGTCGCTTCTCGTTTGTTGGCTCTTCTCGAGTGGTGACTTCCTCTAAAGACAGATCGACACACACTGTTAGTTAAAGTAAAGTTAAAATCTTACTTTGTTGACATCGTGTAGCCTCGTAGGCTTCCGGTTTCAGATATTAGGCGGAATTTTGTAAATTTAAATATGCGTCCACGGTAATGACGTGAAAGTTCGGGACAATATTTAAATTTGATTTTCTTTTAAATCAATTCAAATTTGGATTAGTACATATTGGATATATTTTTGAATTTTTGACAACAAAATTTAGTGCACTACCTATTATAGAAAAAATTAATAGAGCTTCTTTCAAATGTTCAATATTATGAACGATGTTTGTATTAAAACGAGTGGAGGGATATCCACGATCCACGCTAATGATATTTTGGTAGTTCTAAAATCATTTTGTAGAGGAAGTAAGTTTAAGGGATTTATGGTACTTTGTCTAGGTAGGAACAATAAACTTATACCTTTTTGAACAAAAACAAAATGTGGTACCAATTAAGAAAAAAGTTACTACAGAGGGACATCGATTTTGCACATATTGTGATAATAACCCACATAGCGATGAAACTGAAATGTACTAAAATTTCTATAGCTTCGTCAGTTTTCCAAATAAACTGCTGGCCAGACGGAACGGATACTACAAATTTTTAGATACTTTTCGACGTGACATAGTAAGTACACGCCTGTAGTTTTTAAGAGGTTTTTACAAATTTTATTAGCAAAGGTTGTATCGATCGCGATATCTAAATGAAATAGGAGCCGTTGCCTACAGGGTGTTAATTAAACCCATTACAACATTACAATTTTGCACGAAAATGAACACAAATTGCAAAAACTGATTCGGTTGGTTTTATTGTTTCTCTGATATTAAGACTTTCCATGCCCAAAATTGGCTTACAAGATATATTTCTAACTTCTGACTGGTAAAACATCTGCAGTGCAAATGCATTATACAGAGTGTGTAGAAATCTACCGAGAATTGGTTATATCGCGGTTGGATTAAGGAGGGATTTGAGGATATAGAGGTATCGTTTTACAACGGAGGTATGTTTTAAATTGCTACGTAAAAACAAATAGGATTTTTAAAAATTTTGGGGTGGATTTTGAAACATTGGACAATACTCACAATACTTACTACATTTTCATGAGGACTCGGTTTGATTTCAATTTCAATTGAACACATGAAAACAGGTATTTTACGGTATTAAGTTCGTTTTCAGTTGAAGATCGATTGACACACACTGTAAAAAATTGAGTGTTTAATTTAATACTCAATGGTGGTACATATAGGACCACACTCAATAGGGTATATTAACCAATCAGTATATCTTGTACAAAAGATTTTGATGAGTCTTAATTCTTCTAATTTATGGGTAGGTACATTTACACTATCGTGTGTAAATTAAACTCACAGATTGTAAACCTATCTTTCTAGGGTGTAAAAGAAATAATGAGAGGTGTAAGTAAACCATTTTTTAATGGTAATTTGTGATTAATTAGTGTAAATATCAAATTGTAGTGTAAATTTTATTTTATTTGGGTGTGACTTTACTATAGTAAGTGTAATAAAATAATCTTTCCAGGGCTAGAATACTTTCCTGGTTAAGTCATTTAATCCCGTGTCAAACTAACAGGGCGTTTATAATTAAAATGTAAAAAATTATGCATTCAGATGTTTTACATTATTAACCTCTGCTTAGTTTGATACATGATTAAATGACTTAATCAAAGCCGAAAGTAGTAGCCCCTAATATATATAAATCTTCCGATCGCTTGGAAAAGGTTTGTTAAATGATTGAAAATATTGAGTATTATTTATCGCTTATTTATAAACGAAATGATGGTTACAACAGAACTGGAAAACCTTCTGATTTTTTTTACACTTATTATTATAACTAATTGAACAAAATGACACACCTATTGTATAGGTTAACAATTTAGTAAATTAAACATATACAGTGTGTCCAAGATAAGAATGGGATAGCATTGGAATCTTGGAAACGGTAGGAATTACAATGTTGGTTAAATTAGGAAAAAGTTGCACAATTTTAATACCTTTTACATGTTGTTTGCAAAATTAAACTATATTTAACCGATTTCGATATTTAAAAAAAAAATTATTTTTTGCTGTACCTATTATTTTTTATTTATTTGTTGCATTATTTTAAATATATATATAAAAAAATGAAAAATACTTTTTTATTGTCACTTTTTAAGCTGAACAAGATAGCGTTTACAGATTTTCAGTACGACGTTTCGTTTTCAAAAAAAAAATTTACAACTTTCTTTTTTTAAATACAGTCCTGTGTTTTTTTTTTTAATCGAAGGCTATTTTGAACTCTAAAATAACTGATGTACCACTTGCATTGGTTTAAACATATTTTCAGCTTTTTAGCTATCGTTTAAAAATATTTAAGAAAAATCTCCATAGTTCGGCACTGAATGCTCGAAAAACATTTATTAACATAATACCAAATTAGAACTTAATTACAAACAGTGTTCAAACAAGTGGCCATTATTTTCTAAGCATAGGCAACATCGTCTAACTGTGGAATTCAAAACATTGTTACATCTGGGGTAATCGTTTGAAATGCTTCTAAAACCAGTTGACGCAATTCTTCCTCCGTTTGAAAATTACGTTGGTGCACATAGTTTTTGATGTACCCCCAGAGATAAAAGTCCAAAGGAGTTAGATCAGGCGATCGTGCAGGCCAAGAAACAGCTGAACGCGTACCTATCCATCTGTTAGGAAATCTATCTGTTAAATATTCTTGGACAATTCTCGAATTATGAGCGGGGGCCCCATCTTGTTGAAACCAAAAGTTATTGATTTCTGCTAGTGGTAAGTTGTTATCGAACCATTCTTCCAAATTATGCTGCAGTAAGTTTCGATACCGCTCCGAATTTAGTGTTCCGTGGTTGGCCCTATTATCTTTGTTCCCAATATACCTACCCACATGTTGAAACCAAAACGATATTTTTTGTCTAGCCATTTTGTACAACCGTGGATTTTCTGTGGACCAATAATGCGTATTTCTTCTGTTACAGATTCCGTTGTTGGTTATCATACTTTCATCAGAAAATAAAATTTTATTGACGAAATTTTCGTCGTTTAGACATTGCCTAGTGTACCATTCGCAAAATACCCTTCGTCTTATGTCGTCTCCCGGTTTTAGTACTTGGCAGATTCGAAATTTGTACGGGTGATATTTGTTCTTACGCAAGATAAAATGTGCAAAATTCTCAATGTTTCTAACTGATGTTGTAGGGTTTTCTGTTACAGCTAATGCCACATTATTTTGAATTTCCTCATTACATGGTTTGTTTCTAGTAACAACTGCTTTATTAAA
This sequence comes from Polydrusus tereticollis, assembly GCA_963920685.1. Lineage (NCBI taxonomy): Eukaryota > Metazoa > Arthropoda > Insecta > Coleoptera > Curculionidae > Polydrusus > Polydrusus tereticollis. Next base: position 80,082,951 of record OY987327.1, read on the forward strand.
TGACCCATACTGCAATAAATTGGCAACAATTCTTCCAAACATCTTTTTATTTGGTTGTAATTTCTCTGGGTAATTATTTAAATACATTTGCTCAGCTTCTCGAGTATTTCTATGGCATAAAATGTAACACTCTAACATATCAAACTTTTCCTCAAAAGAGAAATGTACAACCATTTTTAAACAAAGTGAAAGACCTCGTACCTACTTAAATTTTGTATTTATGACAGAAGTAAGTTGTCAAGAAAGAAGAACGTTTGTTTCAAAGCCCACTATGTTTATTGTACGGTCTTATGATATGAGGATTTTATTCGTTACATAATAAAAATCTATGATAGAGAAAAAGCTGAAAATTAGTTCAAGTGATAGATCAGTTATTTTAGAGTTCAAAATAGCCTTCGATTAAAAAAAAAAAACACAGGACCGTATTTAAAAAAAAGAAAGTTGAGGATGTTTTTTCGAAAACGAAACGTCGTGCTGAAAATCTGTAAACGCTATCTTCTTCAGCTTAAAAGTGACAATGAAAAAGTATTTTTCATTTTTTCTTTATTTGTTAAAATAATGCAACAAATAAATAAAAAATAATACAGCAAAAAATAATTTTTTTTTTAAATATCGAAATCGGTTAAAGATAGTTTAATTTTGTAAACACCATGTAAAAGGTATTTAAATTGTGCAACTTTTTCCTAATTTAACAAACATTCTAATTCCTACCGTTTCCAAGATTCCAATGCTATACCATTCTTACCTTGGACACCCTGTATATATCTACGTCTAATGCACCTCATTATTAAGCTTAACAAAACAAATAACATAATAAATATATGTATACTTAGAACACTAAACAACTAAATAAAAGTATGCTTTGGAACAATACAAAAGAATGAAAATGACGAGTAATATATTAATCGTATATTTATTTAGAGATCTATGAAGTAAAATATGTAGATAGGTACCTAAGTATTTATATAAAAAAGGAATACATTTATATTATAAGCTTATATCAGAATAATTTAAAAGGTAAAGAGAAAACTTTAACAATGTAAATACCTACTTAGTTTCTTAAAAATGTCGTACTTATTAGTAAGGTTTCTATTAAATTTCGTTAATATGCTTACCCAATTTAATAGGATCCTCATAAGAGGCACTCTCATTTGGCACTTTACAGAACTTTGCTTTGTTTCTATATTTTAATTTAAATATCACATTCTTCTATATTACGTTCAAAGGGCACAATCAGACTGACTTGAAAGTTGAATTTGCAGGTAGCGTCGGCGTCATGTGTCAATTCCTAGAATTTCACACCACTTGTTTCCACCTGTCTTTTCGGTAACACGGGTTTAGGTATTTTTACCCGGGGCCGTGTAAAAAAACGATTAAAGAATAAGTTTTACACTCAATGTGTTAAAATAACCTTCAAGCGGGGTTTATTTACACGCTAATATGGTGTTATTAATTGTCGTTGTATTTAGTTTTCCTGATAGAGTGTGAAATGGAATAAATAACAACCATTCAACAAAATTAACTTTTTAGAGAGTTAAATTCATAGGCAAATTTGATACAACAACTTTGGTCCTATATGAGTGTAAAAATGTGGTAAATTATGTTGATTCGGGTGTTAACATTAACACTACTTTTTTTTACCATTCCTGAAATGATTTTTACCAGGTGGATATTTTTTACCGTGTATTTTTGGGATCGTACCGAAGTTTTGAATCATGAAAACGTTATTAAGATTTGAAATCAGCTGTCACTGATTACCTACAAATTATTTGCGGTTTATGGTTTAAATATCTCCGTTTTAGATATATATTTATTATTACTTTATGGAGCACCATATAAATAAGTTATTTGACAGAAACAAATATAAAATTAACCAAAACCTTATTAAAAACGGAACATGCCAGCTTACAAATGTCGAAAATTAAAATCGTCTTATGATCGATTTCAAACCTGCAACGAAAACGCCTTGGAATATAGAACAGTAAAAAGTATTTAGATCGAACTTAATCCTCATGAAAACGTAGCGTACTCTAGCGCTATGAATATTCAATTCTCGGTAGTTTTCTGCAGACTTTGTATACATAATGCATCCGCACTGATGCAGGTGTCTCAGAAGTTAGAAAAGTATCTGATAAACCAACTTTGAACATAAAAAGTTTTATAAAATAGATATTTGGTCATGATAATACAGGCCAACATAAAACACCTATCACCTTCTTTATAATACCTAAAAAAATGTTGTCTAAAGCAGTGAAGTTTTGCAAAATTGTAAGTGGTTTAATAAACACCAACAGTTCCTATTTCATTTAGATCTCACGATCAAAGCAAACTCTGGCCGATGAAATTTTGAATAAACTCTTAAAAACCGCAGGCGTCTACAAGCTCGGCACACGAGTCAGTGGCTACGACGTATCGGTAAGGGGAAGCACAATATTTTTAAACATGGCATAGTTATGGATGTGCTACACTAATAAGTTTTAAATGCAATAAAAATAGGGAATTATATTTCGGCATTAATAAAACTCTAATAATGATTTTTTAGTTTTGATCGTATTTATGTCAAAGACGCATGAGTTAAAGTTTTGCGACACGGCGCGCGGCGCCAACGTTTTTATAAAAACTGAATAACTTTTGCCCGTTGTATCACTACTCCACTACCACACACTCATATCGATCGGTTGTTCTTGCAAGCGGTACGTGACCTGTGTCAACCAATTAAATTAATGAGAGCCAGCTATTCCCTTTAATCGTGCGCTATGTTGCCATATTTCCGTGCCTATTCAATATCAAAATTAATAGGATAAAAGAAATTTTGAATAACGTTGAAATTATATTAAAATACTCTTATAGTCTGTTGCTTACTGCGATGAGGTTTAATTCACAGAGATATGGCGAAAGGCGAAGTATCGTTATATTTCGTTTTGAAGCGATTTCGTCGACAACAAATTTCGTACAAAGAGGTTTATTCAACTTTACAATCGCCTGTAGCTCTTTTTTCGGAATATCTTTATAAAATGGCTTCTTATTTACAGTAAGCCTAGAAGACGTTGGCATTTTTTTGGATTTTCTTGAGTGGTAGCTGATGGTATTATCCATGACTATAACGGACCCAGGAGGAATAAGATCTTGCATTTGCTGGAAGTATTCTTCAAAGACATCAGCGTTCGTGTCTTCATGATAGTCTCCAGTCCGTTTTTTTTCTCGAGGGTGCTTATATTCCAGTGGACTATCCTTCCGTGAAAGATTGCCTCGCGCTTTTTATATGTTTATTCTACCATATTTTACCAACGGTATATCCTTCATTTAACCAAGTTTTGTCCATATAATAGATATTTCTGTTTTCCCCTCAAAACTGTCTAACTGCCCTCAAATATCGTCGTCGCCAGCAGATGATTTCGTCTTTCTTCCTTCAAAGTTTTCCATAGTTTTTTCTTACCCATGGGTGGAATGAAATCATCCTTTTTCATTTCAGACATTATTTTGTCCAAGGTAGGTATTTCTTTTTTTAATTAAAACGAGTGTATGATTCTTCTGATGGCAGTTTTTTCATCCTTATTCATTACAGTTTCTTTTCTTTCTGTACTTCGCTTTGGTGACCTGATGGGGCCGCGTTTATCCTCGTGCACAAGTCGGTATATTGTTGACTGTCCGACTACAGTCATATTTGAACACGTTTCAACTATTTTTGGAACCCCGAATGTTGAATTTTGGTGGCGAAAAGCGTTGAACACATTGAGAATAATAATTATCTCATTTTTAGAAAGCGCAGTTTTACTAATCCGTTTCTCAGCAACAAATTCAAAAACACCAGCCATTTTCAAGAACGAAGTTTTTCAACAACTGCCGGAAAGTAACTAAAAATTTCAAATTTTTGAAACAGCGAGGCACCGGTAGGTAAACTACCTGTGCCTCTACCTACCCAATCTCGGGACCTCTGACAATAAACATAATTAAATAATAATTGAACTACACCTATGAAATACGGCGAAAGCCACTGGGTTTTATAGTTCAATAATTATTTATTACTCTCTCGCATTAAGCAACAGACTATATTATTATTTATTTCAATAAGTGCTTTTATTTTCAGGGTTTCCTAACAAAGTAACGGTATTTGGGAACATCGTAAACTACTGAACGTTCTTTGTCCTCATTCTTTCAGTAGCTACAGATAAGTGTATCCAGCTATATCCCTTTTAATATCAAAAATATTTCACTTCGAAATTTATCTACAAATTTGTACTATCTGTTTCATCTGGCTAACAGTTTAGTTAGCCAAAAATTTACATACTACGACATATTTAATTCGGATGAATTGCGACATGTAAGGAGACCAGTGAATAAAAGATTCAATCCTCGTAATGTTACACCAACCGTAAAACATGAAAATGGAAGTGTTTTTTTATGAGGATGTTTTTTCGGCAAGTGGCTTGGGTCCTCTCCATATTATAAATGGACATATATTTATATACAGGGATATTGTCAAAAATGTCATGCTTCCACATGCTAAATGAGGGATGCCATCGAGATTTAATGTTCAATAAGATAATGACCGTACGATATGACACATACGTCTCGTTTGTTCAAACATGATTTCAAAGAGTAACATCTTAATTTAATATACTTATTATAGTTTATTAACGATGGTGAGTCATTGGTAGCATCCACGTCAAGTAAGAAGAAGCCACCTCGTCATCACATTTCGTCACGAATTATCGATCCCATATTTTAAAGACAACAAATTTCCCATGAGGCGGTTGGGTGCTCCAGGGTGGCGGCTGGCTCTGACCCACGCAGGGTTAGCGGAGAAACGGGTGTCTTCTTGCATTTTACGGGTTGTTCGGGGGTGTTGTGGAAATAAAACAATCGAGATTCGGATTCTCCATAGTAGGTTTCACCGCAATCTGCAAAATTTGATAGAAAAGGCAAAATGGCAACGCACTATAATATTGTATACAGTGTTAAGCGGCCTTAACACGATCAATAGTATTGTCAATATTTGATATATTGATGATGGTATTGACAATACTATTGACCGTTTAAGGATTAACATTTAAATATTGTCAATATATTGATGAATTTTCGACAGCTTGACATTATTTTTGGCAGAGTCAATTATATTCACAATATTTTGATCGTTCGGGTGCGATATTGACAATATTTGTCGTAGTACTCGCAGTTGTCCAGTGACTATTAACAAAGTACCTTTACCGCCGTCGCGTCGCCGGTTTCACCGATAGAGTCGTTAGCGGAGACTGAACTAGAAGACAGTGACTGAGAAATATTAAAGACTTTTATTAGCGTTAGCAATAGCAAACCCGATGATCTGTAATACATCTTTAAGGGATAATTCAGATAAAAATAAAGAAAGACGCAAAAGTTGAAAATGTTAAAAAAAAAGATTAATTCTTTAAGAACAAACTACAGGAAATAATTGAAAAAACTGAGATATTCCAAGCAAGCAGGATGTTCTTCTGAAGATAGCAGCAGATGAACTATGAATTAAACAACTAAGGTAAGTACAAATTTGGTATTGCTCTCATTAATTCAAGAATAATTTGTTTTAAAACTACAAATTCAAATGTAAAGAACAAAAAAAGTACTTAGGTAGTCTTTATCATCATGCACCTACGCAATGTTATTTTGACAAGGTACTTGTTCTTCTCTGGTGGAGTAATTTCAATAAATATCTGCGACTGTATTTGCATTTTTGGTGGATTTTTAAACGCGCCTTTTTGAGGTGGTTTACATCTCATTTTTGTTCTTTCACGTCCAACTTCATATTGTCTTGTTGTCAAGTTTTCTGATATTAGCGCATTTGTGCAATAATTAGCAGAAGTTGTGCCTCATAAAAAATTGTTTAAATAGCAATATGCCATTGTAATAGTGGAGACGTTTGTCGGAGACAAATTTATGGGGTTTTGAAAGATTCCGAATATTGTTTTTTTATTTATGTATTTATTTATTTACTTCTTTATTTCAAATAACGTTCATAAATATACATAAATATATACATAGATATAAACATAAAAAGAAATTACGTCAAAAATATAGATACCTATACGACAAGAAATCACATAGTCAAGTAGTCATCAACACTGTAAGGTTCCAATTCTATAAGTAATTGTTTTAACTTTTTTTTAAACATCCTCTCATTGATTGCTTGTTTTATATTAAGAGGTAACTTATTAAAGAACTTAATACACATGTCGGAAGCGCTCTTCTCAAGCAAAGTTAATTGATGTACAGGGTAGATAATGTCGTATGAACGAGTGTTGTGTTGATGCTGTGTTCTTATAAAAAAATATTACCGAGTCAAATATATACAAAGCCGTCACAGTCATTATATTTTTGTTTCTAAAAACTCCTCTGCACGTCTGCAAATATGACATTTTATACATAATTCTAATTACTCGCTTCTGTATAATAAAGGTGTTTTGAATTTTCGAATTAGATGCCCAAAAAATAATACCAAATTTCAACACAGCCTCAAAATTTGCAAAATACAAAGTTCTTCTGGTATTTTCATTCAAATATTTTAAAACAATGCGAAAACAATAACATACTTTATTTAATCTCGCACTTAGATTTTCTATATGATCTGTCCAATCCAAAAACTCATTAATGTGAATCCCTAAAATTTTTGTTGCCTTTTGAACGTTTAATTGTTACAAGTATTTCGAAGGCGTCCTCTACCACTCTTCGGGCTCTGGATAGTCGATAACTAAAAATGCGTTCAGCTCTTGTTGAGTAGTCACGATTATATCGCTTCATTAAATTGGTTCGCAATGCAAAAGCATCATCTCCAACGAATACATAAGGACATTTATTATCTGTGTTTGGAGTTGTGAACTCCGCCATCTGATACTCTACCATTGGTGCCAATGTCGACCATCATAAAATTGTATTTAACATTACCAATAGCAATCAACACCACACTATGATCCCCGTCATAATTAAAATATTGAGACCAAGAGTTCGCTGATTTAGTAATAGTGATGTTTCCCCTCTATAGCACCAATACCAATGCAATTTTAAAAATTTCATTTACTGCCAAATTCTGAAACAACTTGTTTCCACTTCTCTTCTGTTGACGGAAGCTGCAAAAAATACAAAATATTATTATTTTTAGGTCCCATCGGAATGCCTGCCATCAGAAGGTCTGTCATTAACAAAAATGGCGAAACACACAAAAAGTATCACAACAAACAAGGTTGTTATCACATGCATGCGAATATCTGTCACACTTTGCGCACTTGTTATTATAATAACTATACTAAAAATACTAGATGATGTTATAGGAGCGATGGATGAGAGAAAGGCAAGTGTACTTGTTTTGTGGGATCTATCGAAAGCGCTCGATTCTGTGAATCATGAATTGTTGATCACAAAGTTGAAATATTTTTGTCTAAATGATATTCCGCTTCGATTTTTTGGTAATCGATCTCAGAGTATTACAGTTGGTAATGGAATGTCGGGATTTCAGTTGGTCAGCTCCAGAGTGCCGCAGGGCTCAATCTTAGGTCCGCTTTTGTTCCTGATATTATATCATCGACTTGTATAGCCACGACGATGGACGATACTCAGGTCTACTTTATTTTTAAGCCTAATGATACCGACGTTGCCAGTGTTAACCTAAATTAAAGTTTGGAGCGAATAGGTATATATTTCAAGTGTCACAATTTACAGAAGACTGAACTAATGTCATTTTGTCCTAAAATATATTATAACCCTCTCATTGCCAATAGCAACATAAGAAAGTATGACCACATTGGATTGTACTTTCAAAATTTAAAATGGCTTAACATGGAAAATAGATTTAAATATAATCGTGTCAGTTTTACCCACAGGGTGCTTATGTTAGATGCTCCTCTTTACTTCCTAATTCCTATAGAACAGATCAGCAGCAAAGAACAGTTCGTAATAATAAAGTAAAAACTGCATATCTCATGTTATTCAGAAATAAAGGAGTATCCCATCTCACCTCGTGTCCCTCCACTCTTCATTCAACCCAACCTTGACAGTGACTCTACTTTTGATGATGAGGACTAATAAATTACCGATATGAAATTTTTAATTTTTTTATAACTGTGTTTATGTTTTACTTGGTAAATAATAATTTTAAAAGATGGGTTCCGTACACAGTGATTAAAATTTTTTGATACTTAACAGGCGATATCTAAGGAACAGCTTAATTTCTATTCATACTATATTACACAAAAATAAAACACCCCATATACGTAAAATTCGTAGAATAAAAAAATGTTTTCTCTTACTTGCAAGACTAATCCGAATATTTTTTTGCTGTTCAATAAAAAATATGACGAACGAAACATTTAAAAATGTCACCATGTACAGAATAATATTAAAATAATTTAAATTTGAAAATAAAGGTATGAGCTTAAGAAAAAAGTCACGATAAAAAATATCAGTAAAATAATATATTGTGTTTCAAATCTTTAAAAAAATACGTTACGTCCATGTCCGAAATTCCATTGTTAGGTGCCGGCGAGAGGTTTTTTCGCAGTTTCAACTGACAGTCAAAATACTATAAAATAAAGGTAACTTATTTCCGTAAAAAGTTGACAGCTATATCTTTTATGGTTTTTTTTTAAAAACTGCCTGGATTAAATCTCATAGAGCTCTGCTATTGCAACGGCGAGTTCCGCTACGCGTGAAATTTGAATCTATCGTGCTTTGATTTCTTTTTTTTTTATAATATACCTACCTACGTGTAAAACATGATTTCATCGAATTGTCAATTCCAGTTTTAAACTAGTATTCAGAGTCAAGGGTTGTGCCAATAAATTCGGTAAAAGTAAACATGTAACATTTATTTTATTATTGTGTTTAGACTTTAGTGGTAATGTAGAGTTTGTGCTGTTATCAATTTGGTAAATATGGATTCAGAGGGTATTGAAAGTATCTCACCAGATATTTCAAAAGCGACCAGAAAACGGTAAGGTAAGCGACATCAAGTTTATAAAAGTTTTATGGATATATCTATTTTTAAGTTTCTAATAATCGTAATAAAGTGTTAGTCTAAAGGCACACGGTCAATGGTATTAACAATATTTTCGTCTAAAGTCGCTTGTAGATCTTTTACCGTGATCTTCCGTAGTATCACTGTTTATTTAATTTGATTTCTAAGGTAGGAGCAAATACACAAAGAAAAAGCATGCGCATCCATTTTACATTTTGTTGAAAACAAACTTTTGATAAATCCTAAACGGTGGGTTAAAAAATGGATTACAAGAAGGGAACATTATTCTCACGTTACTTTACTAAGACTAAGAGAAATTTCCTTAGGTAATTTTCCAGTTTATCGGCTTATGCAAAAAATGGCGTAAATTGAAAAACGTTTCTTGCAATATGTAGGACGTACTTTCTAAACGACAAATCCGCGAGCGGAAAACCATTTTTTTAATTGGAAATATAAAAAAAGATGTGAAAATAGTCGTCCGAAAAGGACAGTGAGAGTGACAACTGAGGTTATGTTTCTCTAGCTGTTAGTCACTCGACAAAAATTGTAATAATTATAGACTTATATTGGTTAAACAGGCGCTAACACGGCATCTAATCCACCTTTTTGGTTCCAATTCGGTATATGCTACATAAATCAACAAGAGTTTTTTATTTTCGTCACAAGCGGGTACCCTATTTTCACATTTTTTTTTATATTTGCAATTAAAAAAATGGTTTTCCGCTCGCGGATTTGTCGTTTAGAAAGTACGTGCTACATATTGCAAGAACCGTTTTTCATTTCACGCCATTTTTCGCATAAGCCGATAAACTGGAGTGGTACCTTTCCTTAGCTGTGATGTCTTGTTTGTGGCGATTTCTGTTTCTATAGGACGTGTTTTTTATTTACATTTTTTATCTTTTAATTTTTGTGAATTCGATTAAGCAATAACGAATTTGCTAAACCCGGTCTGAATTATAATAAATCGCTCAAATAATACACCAAAATCTACAGGACAAATCTGTTTCACAACATTCACAGCGGCGTTTATAAAGGGTCCTGCAACTCAGCTCCCTTGGTCTTTTAATTCTATACTATTAGAGATACAGATTTCGATCTGCTACAGGGTAATATCTACGATTGGATTTGGAAATTATTTTCAATAAAAATTAACATATATACAGGATGTTTCACAGAAACAGGACAACTTGAAGATACATATTTTTAAATGAGATGCCTTAGATTTTTAACCTGAAATTGATGCCCTTCCCTATTGTTTATGTAATCTCGAAATGTTTTTCCAATCTGTTGCGGTGTTATTAATTATTTTCCTATTTTTTTTGTTTTTGCAATATGCTACGATTTATTTATTTATTAAAAATAATTGCCAGGTGATTTTGTTGGTTGCAAAGACGTGTCAGGTGTTCTGTGTGGGGTATTTTTTTAATTATATTTGAAGAGTTGTCGGTTGGAAATTCCCGCCAGCAAGTATAAAGGTATTGTAGGAATGCGACAGTAAAAACACATAATATACAGAGTGTTTCCTAAATACGGCCCGTAATTATAGGGTGAATTCCTTGCGATTAAAAAAAAAGAGTTTTTATACAGGTACGTGCATGTAGGCAGGGATGGGTAGGTAGAAAATTATACATATTCTACTGTAAGTATATCCTACGCGTAGAAAATTATTTTTCTACACTAACCAATTTTCTACATTTTCTACATCTTCAGATGTAACTTCAAATGATAATAAATAAAGGTCAGCATCTTTGAATTTTCAGAAGTAAGCCTGTTACGAATAGGGAAATGAACCAACGACCAATTTGAAAATAGCCTTTCTAGTTGTGCTGGTAACGCAGGAATTGCTAGACGGGATAATGTAGGATGAAGCTTTTCAGTAATTTCTTTTCTTTATATTTTTTTTGTCGCTGAGTTCGTGAAATATTTTGCGATTATGCTTAAAATCTTGAAGACTGTCCAGCCCTTTGGCATCCAAATTATCTATTAAGAAATCTTTGATCTTCGCTTGATAAACAGGATACAAAAAGTTAGTTACCACTGAAAAGATATTTAAAGCGTCCTATTATCGTTTTTCTACATATTATGGAATGTATTCATCAAAAACCTTCTGACTGTTGCAAGTTCATCCATTCTTCAGCTGCATCTGCAATAGAAGTCTGAATACTTTGTAATGCGTTAATAATTTTGCACACTGTTTCAAACAATTTAACATTGTTTTCAATTTGCTTTTTAGATTTTCGTCAAATACCAGTTTTGTTATATTGGGTTTAAATAAGGTGGCTTCAGCAATTGTTGTTCGCATTGGCTTCAAATTCTCCAAATAATTAACAAATGAGTCGCGAAAAGAACACCAACATGTTTAACCAAGGTCAGGTGACGAAAACTATTTTAATACTTGTTGAACTTTTCCCGTGATATTTTCAGAAACCAATTATTTTGCAAGTAGATTCGCTGTATGGCTGTTGCAATTTGTATACCACATATATATCTGTGTACCCATATTTTTTTATGTCGCTTGCATTGTGTGAGTAGACGGCGTAAATTTCTGTACTATATACTACACAGCTTTCCACCATCTCTTGCGGCTTATCATCTTTTTTACCTGTCAAGTTAAATGACTCCAGAAAAGCTATGTTACCATCAACAATAAAGTACCGTTTGTTGTGTTACTCGATGAGTTCCTCCAACACTCAATGAGAATACAGATTCCTTATCAAAGCTTTTGACGGATTTTTCAATTCTCAAAACATTTTACGAGTAGACTTGATAACAATGTATTTCTTGTTCTTTGGGGGACAATCTGTTGCTTTCGCTACGCGCCTCATGATATAAAAGCGCTCGCTATATAATAGTTCATTTCTCAACCTAGGTATATAATGTACCATTTTAAATCTTGCCTTACTGAATTATATACATATAACTAAATAATGGTTTATTTTAACGGAAAAGAATAGGTTAGAACCGAATTCTAGGGTACATTTTCGACTCTATTTTCTACACGCATGTAGAAAATTAATTTTCTCCGCGTCGTTACCCAACCCTGCATCTAGGTATTCGTTTCAAGATACAAGCTGTTAACATTTTTTTTATTAGGTGTTACTTAAATATTTTGAAAATTCTTAAAATACTGTAGGTATTGAATTTTGCTGTATACGTTAGAAGCTATTGGATCAAAAGGCACTTTGTTCCAATTCCACCAATGGCGTTCGTGTAACCTGATTCCGGATTTTTTTCGGAATAAATATTATTATTTTCTTTGTAATCGGTAATTTTTAAACACAAAAGATTTTTTTACCTTTGTTGGCTGATGCACAGTTTTCGAGTACAAATTAAATACTTTTCATGTCATATTCCTGTAATGTTAATGATACATTGTCATCGTTGTATAATTTATGCAAAATCATTAAATAATTATCTTGGTAAAGGTGTAATAATCTGAAAGCATTTTTTTTTAAACAATCATATATTACCTCGTATATTACAGAGTAATTTTGCATACAATATTTTACATGCATTTTTGTTAATAAACTAAGTACAGGCCCGATTCTTTCTTTGTTGTTGATAATAAACAATTTTTTTTGCCAACCCTAGTTTTTTATACGGTTTACTTTTAAAATTAAATAAGAAATAAGTAATATTCTTATAAAATATTATTATTCATTTACTTGTATTCGTTTCTTGCTGCTTATTACAAATAAATAGCATGGTGTGCTTTGAGTCTTTGAACTATCCCTTGGATTTCTTTCTTGCAGTTACTCGAAAAATTTTTTTGAAATCCATATAGTTTTTACACAAATCAATATTTTTTTACCCTTCCTTTGTTTTTGTCAGTGATTAAGCTAGTTTTAACATACCGTTTATCGCAGCTCGCAGTTTTTTAGTAATCATTAATTAGGATTGTAATGAAAAACACAATTTTTAAATTTTTTTAAAAAGTTTTCTTAAAATCGTTTTCGTTAAAGTATATGCTTTAAAGTCTAAGCAGTCTAAGCAATAGTAATTTTGTCAACAAGCAAACAAGCGAAAAAGAGTTGTCTCGAGACTGGCATTTTTTTTCGAAAAACGCTAGTTTTAAAATTTTCTTTTATGAACATGTCAGCTTTTACATAAACTGAAACTCCCATGATTGACTGAGTTCATTTATTTTAAATTAAGCGCTTGCTTAATAATTGAAAAATATTATATTAGTGTACTCAATCAAGGACCGCATTTATTACAAGATATATTGTGTAATTTGTTGCTGAAAATATAATTTGCTGAATATTAATATTATAAGGACTCGTGAAAAAATGTGTTCATTTCAATAATACAAATAAGGAACAACAGAGATAGAAGATCCAGGTTCATTTCGACTTGTGCGCATGCGCCGTAAGGCTATTGCCAAATGTACTTTTATTTCTTTAGAACAGGGTAGAAGAGTGAGCCTTAGAAAATTAGAGCAATGATAAAATTAGCAAAAATCTTGGTAGAAAATTACAAAATAAGCATTAAGTCCATGCTTACAAGTGTTTTCAAATTATTTGTTTTCATTTGTAACCTAAAACGCGTCAATTAAAGATTTCATATAACTGCAGGCTGACAACATGACAACGTCTCATTTTTACTTGACATAACCTCGAAATTTCTAGCAAACTCAAACGTTCATTTGCTTGACAGGTCATTTCTTCGAGTTGTCCTAACGACTTTTGTGTACTGTTTATCTTTACTTTTCTGTAAATTTTGATTGTGTCTGTATAAAGTGTGATAATCCTGTGCAGAAGCCGAGGCAAAACATAATATTTTGCATTATTTGCAACAGGCGTAAAAACGTGAACAAAGATTTATCATGGTAGAGGAAATTAAAGTCGTACTTGTTATATTTCACAATTTAATTCAGTTTGCTGACACGCGTTTCAACCCTTGCGGATCATTATCAAAGGCATATAAGACAATACTAAATTCTACATGTCATTAAAATAAAAATTTTGGTCCTTAATTTACAGGTATTGGCCAAAGGTACAACTAAATTACAGGTGTGATTATAGAGGTATTTACATCTAAGTAATAAAATTAAGAAAATGATATTGTGTATAGTGTATATAATTATGGGTTTTTTCGTTCGTAATTATTGACAGTGTTTTTTGCATATTTATCTTAAGTTATTAGGCTATTCAGTATTAGATTGGCACCTGAATTAAAATTCAATTAGATTTATCGGTACACAGGTATGTACCCAGACGGGATGTTTCTTTCTTTCTTTGGTTTAACTTAAAGTGTGTACCAAGGTATACCGTTTAACTTAATGACTGCAATAAAACCCCTCATAAACTCGGCTTTCGTTTTCGCCTAGACGCAGAGACGTATTAATGCCAGTTTTACTTACGTTAATTTTGTAAAGAAACAATAATTGGGTGGTTCATTTCCTAAATATTTTAATTGCCTCTACTGCTGTTGATATAATTAGGTACCTACCAATGTTCACCGAAAATTGCGTATAGTCCAAAGAGACCTACAAAAACCTATATTTTACCTGTTGAACTCTAAAAATAATTGGTAAATATCTAATAAAAGTTTTATTAAGATATTTACCTGCGTTCTTTTTCTTTTCACAATCGGAATATACAAAATCTTAAACAAACCAAGAACTTGAACGTTTATTTACTGTCCTTTTGCTTCTTGTAAACGTCAAATGTGACGGAAAAGGCAGCATAACCTCATTTTATTCCAGTAAAAACAAACGTCTATTTGAAGTTGAGAAAATTGTCCATACTTTCAGTGGAGTCAATGTAGTATGAATAAAACGTCTATAAACGGCTATTTATTCTTTATCGCGCGCGTGCGCACTGCGCGAAATGACCCTGACTAAACAAGGAACCTCGGCTTCACTACGTTTACATTTCTTTAAATGGACAAGGCGCCATATTATTATAGTACTAATACATACAGGGTCGTTGGTATGTATGGAAACGGCCGATTATTTCTTAAAGTAAAACAGCTAGCAAAAAATATTTAAGACAAAAGTTTTATAGTTTTGTAAAGCCTATTAGAATTTAAAAAAGATAAGTATACCTACAGGATGAGTCAGAAAACCGTAGAGGAATAAAGTTACCTTTTTTTCTAATAGAACACCCTATATCTTAGAATATTTTTGGTTTTCACATAAAATTACAATTATTTTTTAATAAGTGCATTATAAGTCTAAACCTAATAGCTTCCGAGATATCGACTTTTGAAAAATGACATTTTTGAACTTTGACAGCTTCTAGCTTTCTAACGGTAGGCTATAGAGCAATACTGCTTACATGTACCTATCTTACTTTTTTAATATCATCCTGATAATTCACCTCACTTTTATTGAACCAATCAAAACGCTCATTTTCATAGCAACCACCTTGGTAACGGTCGTCTTACCCGATAAGACTACCGCTAGCTCGAAAAGACGCTTTCGAAAAGACGCTTGTAGCTTTTTTACTTAAATAAAAAATTAGTAACACCTCTAACTTGTATATTTACCTTTATCAGACGGCCTTAATTTTTATGTTCAGTAAATTATCCAATAAAATACACCTCTAGAGGCGGTTTCTTATCTTCATACCTTCGTTTTTCACTCGAAACTCGATTTTCCAAGAAAATTTTCACTCGATGTAATTTTTACTTATAATCAAAGATAAGACCCTCGAGCTAAAGCTCTCGGGATCATATCAGATTATAAGTAAAAATTACATTTCCTAAAAATTTGTCAGAAAATCGATTTCTTGTTAAAAACATCGGTATTACCGATAAGACGCCTCCTCTATCGGTATATTACCGTTGAAAATACTAACTTCCGGTTAAACCGGAAGTACTATATTTCTGGCTTTTGAGCTACATCCGGTTTAACCGAAAGTTGACACTTTTAGACAGAGAGTTAAAAACTAAGACAGGGACATGTAAGCCGTTTTACTCTAAGACGTACCGTTAGAAAGCTAGAAGCTATCAAAATTCAAAAATGTAATTTTTCAAAACTCAATTTCTCGGAAACTATTAGGTTTAGACTTATAATGTACTTAATAAAAAATAATTGTAAATTTATGCAAAATCTAAAAATATTCTAAGATATAGGGAATTCCATTGAAAAAAAAGTAGCTTAATTTCTCTACGGCTTTCTGACTCATCCTGTATACTTAACTTTTTAAAATTCTGATGGACTTCAAAAAACCCTAAAACTTTTCCGTTTCCATACATACCAACGACCCTGTGGTATATGGCAAATACAAATACTTAGTCCCTTCCAAGAATTCTTTAACCCGTATTATAGTCTTAAGAAATGAAATCTGTTTCAAAACAACTTATTTTTGCTAATGGGCTGCTTTGTTATTTATATTATCTTCTACTTTGAAAAACAAATTTGACAAAAATAAATAACAAAGCTTTGTTTTGTTTTAAAGAAACCTTAAAGTTCGCGTTTAATTATCAACCAAAAGAAGGTTAAACAGAAATGATTTTTGTAGGTATTTTAAAAAAAGTGAACGAGAAAGTTTATTTTTAAGAAATAGGCTACTTCGTAAAGGTCGAATTTTGGATTTTCTGCATTAGAAAAAATAGGTGTCTACTATTCTGTATTAAAGAATTCGTGTGAATTTGAACGAAATCAAAAAATTTATTTTTACATGGACAATTTGTAATGAAGAGCCACAAAAATAAGCTATAAGTACGTATTGTATTGTAGTAATGAATGCGTAAAGTCACAGAATAAATAGCTTGGCTTTATTCTGTGGTAAAACCAACTCGACCCCTGCTTTAGTTAAAAATTGGCAAGGCTATTATTCTATCCCATCAGTTAAATTAAAATAAATATAACTTCTTTATGTTACGAATAACTTGTACTTAACAAAAAAAAAATAACTATAAAGAAGCAAATGAGACTTTGATAAAACAAAAGAACTTCGGGGTGAAACGATTTTAATTTGGCTTTTTATCTCATTTCCTTTATATCATCCCGAGAAATTGTTTCGTTTACTCAGTTGATTACAACGGCAAATGAGAAGGTAACTGCATTTCCTTCGTCGTACTTTCTGACGGCTGAAATTAGATGAAACCATTACGAGCATATTTAACAGAGTTTATTTACTTTTAGTTCACGGTAAAGTCCGTAAATTTTTGGCACACAAAGAAAAGGTATTTCCGATTTAAATATCCTAACATTATATTAATTAAATCTTCATTTTAATTAATTAAAATTTGAATAATTTTTATGGCGTAGGTGTCAAATTTAAGAAAATGCCGCCAAGTTTCTTATATTTTTTTTTGCGAGGGTCCATCCAAGTGCCGGATGCACTTCGGCCAGGTTAGTTCAGTCAGGTTAGTTTGTTCTTACACCCACTGATTCCAGTTCCTTGCACTAGTTTATGTAGATCAACTGGGGGGAGTGTCCAAATATCCTCTGGTTCTAGTCTTGGTTGCCCGAGTATTTGTTGCCTTTTCCGATGCAATGACTTGCAGTGGCAAATAATATGCTGTACCGTTTCACTTTTTCGCCCGCATAACCTGCAGCTTAGGTCTCCGTTGTACAGTTGCATACGGTGCAGGTGCTTCTTGACGGCCATGTGTCCTGTCAGAATTTCTGTGGTAATTATTCTCAGCTGATTTCTGCTTGTCAGAAGTAGCTGTTTTGTTAATTTCAGGTCTGGGTCCCCAATGAAAGATTTGCTATGGTTTAATCCCTGTCTATTGTTCCAGTAGATTTTGTGTTGATTCCTTGTCCATCGTTTTCTGACATCTCGTACTCTGCACCTTGGGACTCCGAGTGTTGGTTCTGAACCAATGAATGTTTTCTCCGACCCCTTTCTTGCAAGTTCATCGGCCTTTTCGTTTCCGGTATAATACCATCATATCCAACCCATTGTAGTATTACTTTGTTGGCTTTTGTCAGGGCCACTAGTTCCTCTTGGCATTCCCATACGATTCTTTATGTTACCTTATTGCATGTTAGCGCTCTAAGGGCTGCTTGGCTGTCGGAGTATATGTGGATCCACTTATTAAGATAAGTCTTCCTATTGTTTTCATACATACACTTAGGATGGCATAGATCGCTTGGAACACCGTGGGAGACTTACCCAGGGAGAAATAAGCATCTCTCTCCGGTCTTACTCCGTATATCCCTGCTCCGGCACCGTCTTTGATTTTTGAGCCATCTGTGTACCAGATAATTGCCCCAGGAGTGTCTGGTGTTTTATTGTTCCACGCATCCCGTTCGTTGATTACGGTCTTGAATGGTATGTCATAGCGATATGCAGGGTTTGTGTGGTCTGATCTCATTCCTAACTCAGGTCCCCTTTTCATATCGCATAGAAGTGCGTGGCCAGTTCTGTGCCACCCAGAAAGTGACGTAAAACTCTGTAGTCTGTATAGTTCCATTCTTGCCTCTCTTTTAATCACCAAATGAAGTGGAAGAAGGTCCAGGATGTTTTCCATTGCGGATGTAGGGGTCGATTTCATGGCCCCTGTGGTTCTCAAGCAGGCCAGTCTTTGTAGGCTTCCTAGCTTTGATATTGTGGTTTTTTGCTGTGTCTTTGGCCACCAGACCAGTGTTGCATACGTAATTTCAGGTCTCACTGGTGTACAGCTAATGCGCCAGCTTAGGTGAGAGTCCCCATGCTTTTCCGTACATCCGTCTAGTAACTGCCAAGGTTACTGCCGACTTCCGGATTGTTTTTTCCATGTGTTTGTTTCAGGTCAGTCTGTGGTCAAAAGTTATTCTTAGGAATTTGACCTTCTCCGACAGTAGACTGTAGGGTTAGGGGTCCTAATCTCTCCTTTTTCCTGCGTTTTGTAATGGGGATAATGACAGTCTTTTAAGGACTGATGTTAGGCCCTACCCATCTCTTCACGATATTGAGAGCCCTTTGCATTCTCTCTTTTACTGTCGTGTTGTATTTGGTCATGTTTCTTATATTACTCTGATGTACAAGCTTTTCTCTGATTTTCTAAATATAGATATAAGATTTTTCATGTAAACTAAGGATTCACTTTTTAATTCCAAAAAAAAATTTATACCTTTTTCCTATTGCACCCAGAATAAAATAAATTGCTATTTTTGCAATTTGGGTATTTAGATAGACTAGAACGCGTGGGTTTAAGAAAATGTAAATCACATATTCAATATTCATGATAATAATAATAATAATATGTCTTATCATATATTTTTAAGAGGAGGGGGAGGAGGGTCATAACCTCATGAACAAATACTTAGCAAAATCTTTGGAAAACCCTTCAAACCTGCATTTAGGTATTAAAAATATTAAAAAAACAATATATTTCTTCAAAATTAGCAAAGAGTTGGCCTCGTATTTGTGTCAAAAATTATGAGCTGCATTGTTAAGGCATTTAAATGTTTTGTTTATAAAATAAATCAAGTTTTAGTTGATTCTAGCTAGGCTCTTTTAAAATATCATAATTTTTGAAGGGTCCAAAACAGTTCTTTTTAATTGTCGTACAGCCGCACCACGGATTTTGATTAAAAAAAAATAAAATGCATATTATTGCCAACAAGACAATTTCATTTTACTTCCCGTAAGCTAGGCATGTTTTTGATACAAATTTTCGGAAAATGACTTTTTACTCACCTTGCCCTCCAGTGTTAATTAAATTCAATATTTTAGGGGTCATCGGACACGACCATTGTTTTTTATTTTATTTTGTTTAGTAAGTGAAAGAGACAAAAATCCACATTTTAAACTTAAAATATATCGAAAAAGAGCACTTTCTACCTCAGTTTTAACTTGGTTTTTCATGTCATTATGTGGTGCGTGCGTTACCCTCAATTTAAAATAATTTTATTTAAGTTTTAAAACACTTATCTTAAACAGTAAACAAACCAAACCAAAGGTTTTGTTTTTCAACAGACTACACTCACTCTGATTTATTTTACACGAATTCAGTCTTTTCTTTCTTTAAAGAATAATCACAAAAACTTCAAAAACAACAGATCGATACACAATCTTTCCGTCCGATAATGAGTATAACTAGCTAACTAACCTCACATTAAATTTAAATTTAACGGCAAACCCGAATTTGTCGTCCGTGACGTCTTCAAATACTTTGTTCGCTTATCTTATAAGCTGAAGAAGTCCCTTGTGCTGAAATTCCTATGGCAGGCTCGGCTAGCCGGTGGTTACAAGGCGATTTCAAAAGTAAAACAATTTATTTGATGGCAGTGTTGTAGTTTGCGAGTAATCCATTATGACGTCCTGGATTACAAAGGCGGTTTAAAAAGTGGAGCGGTTATTCGTTGACAGTTTGCCAGTCACTAAAAATGAAAATTGATGTAGATAGATAATATATATATACTGCCGACTCTGCCGCGCCGCCCCTGAAATGCGCCACTGGCAATACCTGTTGTGGTTTCGCGTAAAATCCGAACAATACTAAACAAACATTGGTTGATTGCATGTTCATAGATTGACAATCTAAATCCAAATCTAAAAGTATGTCAATATATCCACAAGATGTTCCATTAAAAATATTAAAGTTGGTAATTTATTTCATCATTATTCATCACCATGCTCGTTGATTGTCTAAAGATTTTGACTTTTATTCGATAAGATGTGTTGCTTCTCAGCGGATCTAGATAGGTGGGTTGAGGTAACAGGAAGGGGGCAGCAGATAAATTGTTACTTTTAAAACGTTTTATCTGGATTAATCATGAAGTAGGAGGAGGACGGTGAGAGAGGATTGAGCCAGCCTTTCGGCAGTCTGCAGGATTTATGTGGATTGAAATTCATGCATTAGGCCATTAGGGCATTCAGGGAAACGTCCGCCGTTTGGTAGTAGTCGATAATGAGTTTGTCAATGTGTTTTCGGCATTTGTCAGTCGTTGTGCAGGGTATGGCCAATGAAAGCGTGGGACATTTGGCATGAATGTCAAAACCTTGTTTTGGAACCTGTAAATTATCCGGATTTTGGACTTATTCACGGTATACCAGGTAGCGATACCTTAAGTAGGCACTGGTCGAATGATTGCCTTATATAGTAAATTTATGCGTAATTTCAATCCGCTTTTACGATTGATAAGCAAATAAATGGCGATGAGCTGACTTGATTTGACTAAATATATACAGGGTGTCCGGAAAATACGTGTACAATGTTTGACGACAGACTTCTGACGTCAAAATAGGTCGATCTAAGCCGACTTAGTTATATCCAAAATTGTCTCGTTTAGCCGGTAAAGGGCGTCAAAAATTTGTAAAAATATTGGGTTTTCCTAAACTACGTGAAAACCTGCTAATCGAGTTTAATGATTTTTAGTATGTAGACTAATACTATAAAATGACGTTTTCTAGTAGTATAGTCACCGGCTGTAAATAAGTGAAAGTGTTATAAAAGTGATATAATACGTCAACATTTCTCCTGATTTTTTATATAAACGACGTTATGACAACCCAGGTATTTTTGTCGAGTGACTGGATGTATTTGGAACAATGTCTTTGTTTTGGAACCTATTTTATTTCTTCAATATTTTTCGTTGGATGAGCTGTTTTGCCAGAAAAAAAATATTTACAATTACCTGCATACATCGATTATTAACAGTAATAATAAAACAAAGTACAACAAAGTTCGAAGTATTTATTAAATATATTGTAAGAAACTAAGTAAAACGAAAACATTACTTAAGCAAATGTGTAAAATGACCCCATCTTGCTGAATACACTTATTAACACTCCTTACAAAATGATATTGGACCCTATTTAATGTCTCGGGGTTACTAAAATGGTTGCCTGCATTTAAAATCCGCGTCAATAAATCATGGCGTGTGTTTACCGGAGTCTTGTAAACTTCTGTTTTAATAGCGCCCCACAAAAAGGAGTCACACATATTTAACTCCGGAGAACGTGGTGGCCATATTACTGATGCATCATTGCCCCGTTCAATCCATCGGTTGGGATATTGATGGTGTAAGTATTGCCGAACGGCAACGGAAAAATGGGACGGGGCACCATGATGCATATACCACATTTCCCTCCGAAGTAAAAGGGGCAAATTTTCCAGAAGAAATGGTAATGTGTCTTGCAAAAAATTTAAATAAATATTTCCATCTAACCTGTCTGGAATAACAATAGGACCAATAAGGTAGCGATCAATAATACCTGCCCAAATATTTAATTTAAATTGACGCTGATGATGTGCAACTTTAATGGCATGTGGATTCTAATCGGAATAAATATGTTCGTTGTGCAGATTGGTTACTCCTGATCTTGTAAAGCACGCCTCGTCAGTAAACAATATTTTTCTACAAAAATTTGAATCACGGATTCTTTTGTTTCTAATAAATTGACAAAATGTAAGCCGCATGAGGAGATCAGTCGGTAAAAGACTTTTTGCACGTGATATGGATGATGATAACTGTTCTTTTAAAACCTCATTGACAATCGTTTTAGGAACATGTAACTCACGTTCTAAGCGAGGGTATTGGTACTTGGTTCTTCTTCAACTCTTTCCAGAATGTTCTCTTCTGTTTCCATAGTTCGAGTTGTTCGCATACGACCCCTGCCTTTAATTTTTTTCTCAAAGCTGCCCGTTTCCCGAAGATGACGCTCGATATTGGCAAATGTTTGGTGGTTTGGTATTCGACGGTAAGGAAATCTCTCCATGTAAACCCTAACACTCTGACGCCCATTTCCTTGACAAAACCCGTATAGCAGGAGCATGTCAACCTTCTGAGAGTTCGTATAATTTTCCATGTTTAATGGTAAAATGAACTTGTAATTCAAGAATGTTGATCGTATACTTTAGTCAATTTCATAGACTGGTGACAATTTGTCAATAATTGTCAAATTATTTAATGCCATAGCAACAAGGTCACTAAAAAAATTATTGTTACAGGTAATTTGATTTTAATTTTATTACTAATGTTAATAATTGATGTATGCAGGTTATTGTAAATATTTTTTTTTCTGGCAAAACAGCTCATCCAACGAAAAATATTGAAGGGGTAAAATAGCTTCCAAATGCATCCAGTCACTCGACCAAAATATCTGCGGGTTGTCATAACGCCGTTAATATAAGAAATCAGGAGAAATGTTGACGTATTATATCACTTTTATAACACTTTCACTTATTTACAGCCAGTGACTATACTACTAGAAAACGTCATTTTATAGTATTAGTCAACATACTAAAAAATCATTAAAATCGGTTACCAGGTTTTCACGTAATTTGAAAAAAAACAATATTTTTACAAATTCTTGACGCCCTTTACCGGCTAAACCAGACAATTCTGGATATAACTAAGTGGGCTTAGATCGACCTATTTTAACGTCAGGAGTCTGTCGTCAAACGTTGTACACGGATTTTCCGGACACCCTGTATATATGGACCTCGAGAAATAGATGGCTCGGGTTCTGGCATTAATCACGCCTCGATAAGTTTTATGTGGCGTAGCTTTGAGCCCACCAACTTCGGCTGTTTGGCGGTGGCAGTGATCGCGATATCGTCAGTGAAAAGATATAATTCTGTTTAAGCCGATTTTGGAATGTCGCGGATACAGATCTTGTACAGGATCGGCCCAAGGGGGGAACCATGCGACACTCCGGCTTTGACATGCCGCACTTACGATATGACGTTCTCTAACGAGACCCCGAAATGAATCACCTTTATTAAGTAGTTAGACATACCTGACCTTATTAATTTTAGGATGAGTCAGACCTTATCAAACGCCTTAGTCAACTCTATCAATACACCAAATTTTTTTTCAACTAGCATTATTTCGTTGTAAAGTGGTGGATAGTAATTTTATTGCCACCCTGTATAAATAATATAAACTCCCTTGGACCTCTGATATACACATTTAAAGAAAAGTCGCCTCTTTTATTTACGGAAAATAAAAGGACCAAATAGAAAAATTATAAAATCAACTTGAAAATTGTCTTGATCCGTCGTATGCTTGGTTTCGCAAAAATCAACAAAATAAAATAACTTTGGCCGAACGATTCTCAGCCTTTATTTCGTTCTCCTGCCTCATTGTCTTATTCTTGTATATTGTTTTGTTTACTTAGTTGATTACAATGGCGAGAGAGACAATTTCTGACAGTTGACATTGGATAAAAGCATTATGAAATAATTCTGTCTTGGATCATATATAATAAAAAAACACTACAATGTTGATATTATAACGGGGTTTCTTTGCTTAACTCTTAACAGATTTTTTTTTGTTATACATTTTTTTCCACGTGGCAAAGTTGAAATCAATTTGCACATAAAACTGAGCGTGAAAACAAGAACTATTACTTATGTGCAATAAATCTGACTTGCTCAAGCACTTACAAAAAAATATACATATTTTTATTAAATTTGTACTAACACTGAGAAAAAGATTTAATTGGGATAACCTGAAACGCATTCATTCAATAAAAATGTTTAATTGGAAACGAGCAACAAAATATTTTATTCGCCAAATTAAATTATTTTATTGAAATATTTAATAAACGTCTAATTGCCTGAATGTAGAACATAACCAGAAATGACCAAAGACATAGAAAATCATATATTAAGAACACATTCACTCTAAATAAGATTATTACCTTAAGATTAAGTAATTTAAAGTCAAGATATTTGATTCTCTCGTGGCAAGTGCTGCCTTTTATCAGTGTACAGGGTTTTCGTTTATATTTAGACCCCTATCTAGAGCGAAAACAATTAGAGATAGAAAAAAAACTTTAAATAAAAAGTTTTAGGATTTTTACTGAATCATCAGAATCATAGCAAGAAATTTTCAAAAGATGATTACAATGCCGAAAAAAATAAGCAACTTATGTTTTTTTAAACGGAACACCCTGTATCTATTTTATTAAAACTATAGATATTTATTTCCTGATTCCAAAAATATACAGTTTGTCTATATTAGCTCAAACCGTTTTTAAGATATTAGCAATCAAAACTTTAAAAAGTTGTATTTATTTTCGTTTATAAGTCTAAAATGCCTTTAAAATCAAATGGCCTACATTGGTGATGCTTCTCTTACTATTAAAATAACATTTAGGAGGCGTTGAAGAATAAATGCAACAAGTTTAATTCCATTTGATATCTCTTAATTTGTAGATTCAAGAAGTAGTCCATTTTCTGTTGCGAGATTATGAAAGAAAACAAGGTCTGTCTATACCACCAAAGTAAATATATTTGTCCTTCTAGGGTGAAATAAGGGTTAAAGAGTATACATAATTTAAATTTGACATTAGGTTGTACTAGTTTCGACTTTAGAAAAAGCCATCTTCAGCAACCCAGTAATTAAGAAATATGTTTTTTAGGATGTACCTAAATAAACTAAAACAAATTGGAAGAGGGGAAGAGTGGTTCAACAATATACGGTCATGACGTGTACCTTGTGCAGCCAATGGATTCGACAGCAGATAATTATGATTTATATTTTTTTTTGGTGGGTCAGAATTTAATAAGAAAAAGGGGAGGGGGGGAGGGAAATTAAAAATAGTTTAAAAAACCAGTCACGTCATTGAGTAAAAATTGGGAGTCATCTGAAAAGAGAAAATTATTTCCA
Organism: Polydrusus tereticollis; assembly: GCA_963920685.1. Classification (NCBI taxonomy): domain Eukaryota; kingdom Metazoa; phylum Arthropoda; class Insecta; order Coleoptera; family Curculionidae; genus Polydrusus; species Polydrusus tereticollis. The sequence continues at coordinate 80,108,438 of OY987327.1, forward strand.
TTTAAAATTGTTTTACGGAAATATCATAATATGTGGTCTCACAATGTAGACTTTAGTTTTGTATGTAGTAATATTATGCTGTACTCACCAAATTGTCAATATTCATAGCATAATTTCTCAATCAATTTATATTTTAGATTGTTCAAATAAATTCACTGAAGCCTATGTTGCGATTTTCTTTTTTTTTTCTTTTTGGCAATTGAGACACAAATTAGCAATTTGACTTAAGATTGATGCTGTTCGAAGCAAATGTCGAAATAAAATGGAGGGTACCTCGGATATCAGTACTATAAATTTCTTTTTTATTAACTTTCTTTTTTTATTAACCTCACTGAGTTGTTTCATGTAACGATTATTTTATTGAACTTTTTTAATTTAACATGTTTTGACATCTATATAGCATAACATAACTATAAATTATCCCATTAAGAATTTTGGCCTGTATTACTTATTCACATTTAATTTCCTTGATTGCTTAAAGTAGCATCACGTTCATAATTATCTGCTGTCGAATCCATTGGCTGCACAAGGTACACGTTATGACCGTATATTGTTGAACCACTCTTCCCCCTCTTCCAATTTGTTTTAGTTTATTTAGGTACATCCTAAAAAACATATTTCTTAATTACTGGGTTGCTAAAGATGACTTTTTCTAAAGTCGAAACTAGTACAACCTAATGTCAAATTTTTTTTTTTTATTTACCATTTTTTACGGTCGTCGGCGTATCAGAGGCCATCTTGAACCGGTCATCGACCGTACGGTTTTTAATCGTGCGGTCTACCGACTGGGGAGTGTGAACGGCATCTTCATCCTACGAGATATCCGATCTCATCCGGCCTGTCCGGCGTGAATAGGATGGTTTTGAAGTCGATTCATTTTACACTCTTCCCTAAGACAAGAGCACGCGGTGTTTCCCAAGCGGTCACCCATCCAAGTACTAACCGCGCTCGACACTGTTTAACTTCGGTGATCTGACGGGAACCAATTTAATTCAATTTTAAATTTCTTTATTATTACTAAGTAATATTTTCACATATCGCCTCATGTTTTTGGGATAGTCCCCTGGAGCTACTCTACCCGGTGCTGTAGTGCAACTACAGCACCGGTTTGTTAACCTACCCTAGGGCCTATAGAACTGGGGGCGCAGCCCCAGCGGGTCGTTGGCCTGACCCTTAACAGGTAATATGCACTTAAATTTTCGTAGCACATAACTCGCGTTCCGGCAGGAGCCTCTCCGGGTGTATTTATATATATTATTGCTGTAGCAGCATGACGTTAAGGAATATTAACAGCGTTTCTAAAATCATGAATTAGAATGCGTTTGACATTTGGGGAAAAAGCTGCCAAAAAACCCCATTAAAATTAGAAGGTACGACGTAGCATGACTTACGACCATACAGGTGACTTTGACGGGAACCGGTGCTTTAAGTGTCGCTAGGCCCTTGCCTAATGTCAAATTTAAATTAGGTATACTCTTTAACCCTTATTTCACCCTAGAAGGACAAATATGTTTACTTTGGTGGTATAGACAGACCTTGTTTTCTTTCTTAATTTGTAGTTTGCAAAATTTTTATTTAATCATTAAGTATTAATATTTTAGTAACAATAATTAATTAAAATCAAAAATTTACTTTTCTACTCTTCTACTACTTAAGTGTTAATTAAATTTTAAAAGAAAATTAATACAATGTTAAAAAAAAAATAATTAAACATAAACAAAAAATTACTGATTTTTTACGTAACTCCCTTGATTTATTATACATTTTTTTAAATTTCCTAATAATTTATGATTTATTGAGTTCATAATGGACCCTCGATAGTTTCTATTTAGCACCAAAATTTTTTTTCGAATTCTTGGTTCCAAAACTGGAATGTTCTCTTATTGTAATAAACTTTGTTTTTTAAATACCTCCAAAGAAAAATATCCAGCACCGTCAAATCGGGGCTGTTTGCTGGCCACATTATTGGCCCGTTTCTTCCAATCCACAAATTATATTTTTCATTTAAATACCTTGACATTATGGGCTGGCGCACCGTCCTGCTGCCAGATAAGCGTAGCGTGTTGGTTGAGAGAAAGCTCTTCTAAAAAGTTTTCAATCTCATTCTCAAGAAATTGCAAATATCTTAGGCCAGTTAAAGTCTTATTATAAATTATTGGACCAACGACTTTATTTCCTATAATGCCACACTAAATGTTTATAGACCTACGGCCCTGAATTCTTACAGACTGAATTTTGTGGCGATTAGAAGTTCCCCAAAAATGTTTATTTTCTCGATTAAACATACCAGCTGTGCTAAAAGTTGCCTCGTCGGGGAATAAAATTTTGTTTAAAAGATTTCCATCAATTTCACGCCTTCTTAAAATATTCAAACAAAACTCTTACCGCTGTCTCTTGTGATTTTCTGTTAATTTTTGGTCTGGTAAAAATTTATAGGGATAATAACAGTATTTTTTTTTAGTTTCGTGAATTTTTGATGAAGATTTGTTAAAATGGCCAGCCCTTATTACAAGCAAACTAGTAAGCAATGCCAAAAATGTCATAATAACATATGTTTTCCATGGCTTTCTAGACGTAATAATTACAATAAGAAAAGGGCGGCTTTATCATTTGATTTTTAAGGCATTCTAGACTTATAAACGAAAATAAATACAACTTTTAAAATTTTGATTGCTAATATCTTAAAAACGTTTGAGCTAATATAGACAAACTATATATTTTTGGAATCCGGAAATAAATATCTACAATTTTAATAAAATAGATACGGGGTGTTATGTTTAAAAAAAATTAAGTTGTTTATTTTTTTCGGCATTGTAATCATCCTTTGAAAATTTTTTGCTAAAATTCTGATGATTCAGTAAAAATCCTAAAACTTCCTATTTAAAGTTTTTTCCTATCTCTTATTGTTTTCGCTGTAGACAGGGGTCTAAATATAAGCGAGAACCCTGTACTTGATAAAACATAGGCTGTATTTGCCACAACTAACAAAAAATCAATTGACCATTTTAACTCGTACATGAAAAAGTTTTTCCTCATTGAACCTAATTACCACCTGCAGTTTTTGTAAACAATAAAAAATATGTATAGAAATTTAGCTATTATCTCTCTAAACACTAATAGCCTGATATAGCAAAAGTTACTTTCCTTTATGAGGCGTTGGCATCCTAATTATGATTGTACCGACGCCAAATGTGTAAACAGCTGCAAGGATTACGTATTGTAATCCACGTTAACAACCCTTTCAACCGAGCAGCACAGTCTGTTTGAGCAATCAAGCGGTTCAGTATCGTTGCAAGAATTATTGTCGCCTGCATCGTCTTTAACAGCTCTTTAAAACAACAATCTGAATATTTTTGACAAAATCATGATTTTTTAAAATATTTAATTTTGTTTGTGATAATAAAGCTTTTTTTCACAGCTTATATATTGTCACAGTTATCAAAAGTGTAAGTTATGAAGGGTGTTGTTATATAACTAGATAAAATGTAGAGTATATTATGTATGTAAATATTATGTTTGGACATCTAAATTAAAGTGTCCGTCTTTGTTCCAGCATTAATTTTTCTTTCATACAATCTAGGACACACATGGTGTTTCTTTTGCCGAAAAAGGCGTTTTAAGGGTTAAAATTATTCTCCAAAATGCATAAATAATAGCAGAATATTGTTAAAAAATATTATCGTTGATTTTCAAAAAATTTAATTCCAAAACGCTCTTGCTGATTTTTTGTAGAATCTATTGTAGGTAATTTGAAAAGCAAATATAGAGATGGACAAAAACCCTGGACTAAATTAACTCCCGAACTGGTAAATTAAAAATTACACAATATGGATGGTGTAGGTAACAGATCAATGCGCATTTAATGGTGATAAGATAACTATCAAAATCGATGAAAATGTATAAGTAAAAAAGTAGAAGCAATATTTTTTCTTTCATCATGAACATTTTTAAACGATAAGAAAGAAATACAGCAAATATACCATCTGAAAAGGTATTTCCGACTGCTTTCAGAAAAATAAAAAATTCGTGCTGACAAAACTGTATGTCTGACAACGTCGCCACGATCAGCATTAAATGCGCAATAGTCTGTTACCTACTAACACCCAAATTGTGTAATTTTTAATTTACTTGATCAGGAGTTATTTAGTCACGTCCCGACTGATCTGTGCAAAGATTATTATTATACATATTCTTGCATTTGTCCAGTAAATTAGGAGCTTTTAGGGGATAAACTTCTTTCTTCTAAATTAGGGTTTTATAACGTATTAAATTAAAATTTTAATACTTTTGGTCCAATGTTCGTTCCCAATTTATTAAATGCACCTAAATATGAGACCCTCGGAAGCAATCTTTTAAAATTGCAACTAAAGAATTTCATCTACAATATTATTAAAAGTAAAATTTAAAGTCTAAAATGTCATTTTATGACACTAGCGTTAAAAATTAATTGAAGGATGTTTTAACTTCTATTATTAACATTAACATTTATAGTACATTTTGAGGAATCAGAAATATGAATTCCTTTTGTAGTTCCACTGCTTAGGGCTTTGTTGTCATTTTGTATGCTTGTGGAGGGAATGGGCACAATAGTACTGGACGACGACGTCGAGGCTTTGGCTTATTATTTTCGACTGAGTTTTCAATATATCCTTCTGCCATTGTTGAGGACTTCCATCCACCGTATCGTTTGATAGTGCTCAGGTTTGCACCAGAGTCTGCCAGTGAAGTGGCCGAAGACCGACGGAAACAGTGACCAGTGTAAAATGTCGGATCTGGGAGCTTCTGCTCAATTTGGTCTCTCGTCAAAAACATATACCTGATAGCCTTCTCCTTTTAGCTTCAAATTTTTAAAGTTTATAATATTTACTAATATCTATATCGCAATTTATTTTGATATAAATACTTTTATACCCTACGTTTCTCATCGAAATATGCGAGGAATAAATTTTCATTGTATTTTCCAGAAATGTCTTTTAAATTGCAACATTGCAGAAATTTTCCATACGCAATTTCATACTGTTCCCTTTGACTTTTTCGGCAACAACTCAAAGTATCTCTACTAGTTGCTTCATTTATTTTCATATTTAGATCGTTTTCTTCCAAATTATGGATCGAAAATCGCACAAATTCAAAAAGGAACACTCTCGAGGGGTGCCCCAGGGTAGTATACTGGGACTCCTACTTTTTTCCTTATATACTTCCGATTTCTCCAGCCATTTAAAGAGTGGTAGGTTATCAGTACGCCGATGACATGCAAATTAATTTTTCTTTTTCTACCGATTTCAATTAACCATCGCTGTGCATCAATGATGACCTGTTTCCAAATAACGGCATCCCACGATTTTACTCTAAATAGTAGTCAGCCCTATGACCAAACACACAAACTAACTCTAGATGCTAACTTCAAAATTAACTGTTTTTCAACCACAGTGAAAAATTAACAAGTAAGCTTTTTTCGGTTGTTGTCATGGTAACACAAGTTATTGATAGCGACTTTTTTGTTTTTAACAACAATACACATTGGTTACCATGTAACTAACAACAAAGAAATATGGTAAGTCACTTGCTTCTGGATTTTTATGGCTTTAATTTTAAGTTTGGTAGAATAGGTATTCATTCCTCTGTTCATTTTAGTGACTGTAGAAGAAATATTGTATGACTTAAATTGAGTCTAGGCGGACACCTTACACGGTTCAGACAAAAGCGTTGGCGCTCACCACTTCTAGACTAAGTTTAATAGACAGCCTAAGTGATGACGTCACAAGGGGCGTGTTTTAAAAAATCTTTCCAAACAAAAATAAATTGCATTGAAAATCCCATAAGAGATTTTTGCAAGCATTGCTACACGTTTATAAGCGACAAATAAGCAATTTCTTCTGATTATTTGTATTTTTGGTGATATGATTGACCCATTTACAGCCACGGATAGAGGTAAGTGTTTCCTGAAAATATTTAATCGCCATCTGAAAAAGTTTGAGGTTATGTTATTGTTGTTTACATTATTGTTTATTAAGACATAATTGTTAGTTTTTTGTAAAATAAAGCTTGTGGTAGTGTTTATTTATTAATATGAAGTAGACCCAGTCTATAGCCTAAATAATTTATATTATAGATTCAATATTGGCTAAAGTGGTTACGTATTTTGTTACCCGAACAGAAAATTTTCAAGTTTGTTGTATTCCCTGCAAAGATAGAAGAGAGGAATGCCTGGTCATCACCTATAAGCATCTTATAAGTTACATAACAGAACAATTATTATGTTAAAAAGGGATAAACGCCTTGGAGTTGAACCATTATTTGCTTTACAATGGTAGAAGTCAAGATAGAGCAGAGAACCTTCCCAACATTCTTTGGTTTGTACCTGCCATTTTGGGCACAATGACAGAAAGATAGGGCTACAATATTTGAGTTCAGCGCTAAAAGGCAATTTAGCATTACATCTTCAGAAAAAAGGTATGTTATAGCTTTTATTATACAAAATGTATTCACGTTCCTAAAAACTAAAGTAAAAAATGTGAACATTTAATAGTTTAATTTAACCTTTAATAGAAAAGCAAGGCCAACATTATATTAAATTATTTTTAGAAAAGAAGTGAGCAGACAGATGTTAGCGAAGATATTGACTCATGCTTTAGGAGCATCGTTAGAAGCAGAAAAGTATTTTTTGATACAAGATTTGGAAGAAATTTCAAAAAAACCTTTAAAAACTTTTAGTACGCTTTAGTTACAACTATTCTCATATCCTTATGTATGCACAGGGATATCAATGCTATACCTACTACAATTAATTTGAAATATATATTATGTAGATTATAAAACAATGTAATAAAAATAACAATAAATATTTGTTTAAATTTTTATAATTTCAGTACATCAAATGTTGTTAAGGTCTACAGTATTTCTAAAATTGCTGATCAATCTTCTGATCCATAGCTGCATGAATAAGGCTAACTGGGATATAGCTCCTCAGCTGTTTTAACTTCGCTGGATTTAGTTTTTTGGGCATTTCGAAGGCACTTCTTATCAGTGACTGATAGGTAGTAGTATCGAAATAATGCAGTTGATGATATTTTATTCCCGCTAGAACATAAACAGTTGGCAGATTATTGTGTTGCATTTTTTGTTTAGTAAAATCTACAATTAAAATATTATTTTGCATGAAGTATATAAAAAAATTTATGATAGTAATTTAAATTACCACAATATTATAACTTTTGTCTTTCATCATAGTGTGAACTTCTCCGATCTGAATCAAATTGCATCCATAGGACATGGTTTGACTCCCAAGGCATTTACCCCTTTTTAACATAATAATATTTGCTGTATTAGGTACCTTATAAGTGATGTCCGAGCTTTCCTTTCTTTTATCTTTGCAGGGAATACAACAAACTTGAAAATTTTCTGTTCGGGTAACAAAATACGTAACCACTTTAGCCAATATTGAATCTATAATATAAATTATTTAGGCTATAGACTGGGTCTACTTCATATTAATAAATAAACACTACCACAAGCTTTTTTTTACAAAAAACTAACAATTATGTCTTAATAAACAATAATGTAAACAACAATAACATAACCTCAAACTTTTTCAGATGGCGATTAAATATTTTCAGGAAACACTTACCTCTATCTGTGGCTGTAAATGGGTCAATCATATCACTAAAAATACAAATAATCAGAAGAAATTGCTTATTTGTCGCTTATAAACGTGTAGCAATGCTTGCAAAAATCTCTTAGGGGATTTTCAATGCAATTTATTTTTGTTTGGAAAGATTTTTTAAAACACGCCCCTTGTGACGTCAGACTTAGGCTGTCCATTAACGTGTAAAGGCATAAGGATGTCACTTTTTAAAAAAATAGGTGCTAACATACACTACATCATTATCATTATTTGTATTTAGGTATTTAATGTTTATCCTAAATTTGGTGAAAATAATTAATTTTCTATTATCGTTAACGTTCATTAAATATTGATCATGATAAAAAGCAAGATAGAAGAACAAAAAAGATTTTTAAAATTTTCTGAAACAATACTAAAGCTTTACAGATTTAATTACGAAGGTCAAATAATAGCCCGAATTGTCCACGGTTATAAAAATGCCTCATTAATTACAGAACCTGGGCTTGGATGAGAGAGAAGCCGTGCCAGGATCATTAATTTGCTAAGCTCAATTAAAAAGTGTAATTGTTATGACGAGGGGATTTGTTAGGTCAGGTTAGTTTGCTTTTTGAGCACAAACGTGCTTTGGATCTTTATCGTCTTTATATATTTCAGCGTTCTCACTGACATTTTTCTGGTCTATTCATCGGGAGAACACATTGCGTCATGCTGCATTTACATGAAAACAACAGACATAAACCACACAATTATTGGCTTTGGTGGGAGAAAGGCAGATAAGCGGCCACCATGTGGGATAGTAAAATATGGTCATAAAATCGATATTTTTAATTTTAAGCCGATATTTTTTCTTAAGTTTTTAATTCAATTTAGCTCGGGTTTTGGTAATATCATACAGTTTAACAGTAATTTAAAGCAAAATAATTTCTCTTTGTTATATTTCTTTATTTAACAAAACATTAATTTTTAAGCAATAAATATTGGGGGCCTAATTTCCTACACAGTCGGTTCCCTTTACCAAACATGTTCGATATTGGAAACCTTACCCCACGAGACTGTTCTCGCAGGTAAAATTTTTATTTTTGCGTCCACCAACACAGGCCTTGTGAAATCACCCACTGCATTGCATACACTACATCCAAGGTTCACCATGTTTGTCGGAGGAAAACCATTCATCGCAATAGGCAGCACAGGGCGTAATCTTGTTCAGTTTTGGACTCATTGGATTTAAGACCGGATGTTGAGGGCTGGGTAAAGACATTTTTCCGTCCTTTTGTTTACTGTTTTTCTCCTTTTTTCTTTTTATTTAATATGCTCGCCTGTAAAGCATCCTTGTAAGGAAAACAAGTGATCAATTTAAGCTAGAGGAAGATTGAGGCTGTTGTTGTTATTTAGTCTTGCATCTTCTTGCAAAACATCAAGTTTGGTAAAGGATTCAATTAACGTGCTTGACAAGAGTGGGGTGTATTTGTTGTCCTGTAACTCTTGCACGGCTAAATATGCTGGTCTGATAGGACGTAGTTTTAATGTTAGAATAAAAGAACATTTAAACTCTCAGAAATCGCCTAATGACAGGAGATCAGCTTTTGGCCTACATTTAAGAGAGAATTTACATAGTTTTAATACTAAAGACAACTTTAAAATGCTACATAATGCGAATAAAGGCCTAAAGCTGAATTTTTTAGAAAACATAGAAATAGCGAAATTAGAGATAAATAATCAAATTGAGTGTTTGAACGATCCTGTCAACGCCCACTATAGGGAAGCGGCGAGAATTGTAAACGAGTTTAAGTAGTGAATGATTGTTGAAATAATGGAACCTCTCTTTGTGCAATCTAGATGTCGCTCTGGTTCGGTGTATTTTGTTTTATTTTTTAAGTGTTTTATTTTTAAATGTTCTTTGGGTTTATCCCGTTGATCAATTTTATATAGTTAGTAAACCTGTGCTCGCCCTTGTGAGCTTGTTTGTGTCCTTAATGTAAAGTTTTTGTTTATATTATGTAAGTAACATCAAATTATTTTGAATTATAATTGAGATTATTATATAAATAAACTTTTTAGATAGCTCTTGAAAATGGTTTAAGAAACCGAAACGCGTAGAGCGAAATATTAAATATTTGTGAAGAATTTTGGATTTTTCTTTCCTGTTTAATATGGTAAATTTGGTTTTATTAAAGGGGAATATTCCACTCTTCTCAAATCCATGGCCTGCTGACGCAATGATAGCAGCTTTCAGGTATGCTTTTCTCAAAATGCCTACAACTTGGTAAGAGTTGACTACTCGATTGGGATGACTGCGGAGCCAGGTTTTAAGCTCTTGTGTATAATAAGTCATAAATGGGCCCATAAAGGAGAGATCTAACGACTGCATCCTATGAGAACAGTGAGGTGGCAAACATAATTACAACTTAATTTTTACGGGCCTTATCAATCACATCTACGTTACGGGTATGTGAATAACTTCCGTATGATATACGATTGATTGGATTGTCCTTATTTGGAGCTGGTCATGCGGGCAGTAAAAATATTTTGCTGAATCCACCCCAAAGGGTGGATCGCGGAGATTGATCCTGGCGGGGCACCTTCCTTTAACTCTGCTTTCATATTTTTTCTTGGGAAAATAAGTATCGGAGGAATATAATGTCCTGTGGCATTTGTACACGCTCTGCTGATGTTAGGCTACCAACCTGTTTCTTTTCTTTTAATATAGTGATTCCATTTCTTTCTCGGTTGTGGCGAATTCTCTGAAGACATCTGAAAAAATATTCCGTTTATAGCGTGTGCCATAATATCGAACACCTGGGTTGTAATATCGATCAGTGTTCGATATTTAGTTTTAAGAAGATACTCCTACAAGTACCTATTACGTTCAGCAAAAACGTCAATACAGCTAAGAGTTGAAAATAAACTAAAAAGTAAGATAATTAACAAAATCCACTTGGCACTGTGCTGTATTAGAAGTGGCTAAAGCTGCGGGCACACTGTTCTGACCTGATGTGTTGTGTTGTGTTAAATTATTACTCTTGAGGGGTAATCTAGGTATAAAGTAAAGGTGAAAGGCAAGCGTCAAAAAATATTCTTAAAAATAAGAAGCTTGACAGGTCTATATTTCATTTACCTTCTAGCTATACTCCAAAACCAAAATTTCTGTCAGTGACTTATCACTAGCATATGTGAATCCCAGTGGGGTATGCATTTCAAAAAATAATAAATGATGAAATTTTGTCGGAACGTCATATACTTTTTATAAGTTAAATTTATTTCATCAACCCCTAAAACCTGATTCTATAAAATGACGACCTTTTCCACTAGGATATCTTAGTCCTTGCGAAAATCCATCCACAAATGCCTGCCGTGAACTTTTAATATTTAGATCTTGCCCTAATTTCTCAACTGTGTGCCCTTATTTCGCCGCCATACAATTATTTAATTTTTTTTAATTAGTAGGCTTTTTTGATTTGGTTTAATCTACCTGAAATTCATTTCTTTTAAAGTTCGTTTGAAAACTCTTAATGATATTTTAGGTAAAAATGTATCTCAGTTTTAGCCATATTTTTTTTATTGTTGATATTTCATTTAGGGAAAAAGCCCATGGATTTTGCGACAAATGGCGTATTTTGTGGCATCATCTAGTATTATTTTTTCCGTCCTCTTGTCTGGGCTCCGCGACTATTTTCTTTTTCGTATCTTCTTGATGAAGGCCTTTCAAAACACTGAACACAGTGCGCAAAGAAACTTTCGTTAAAGTGCCACATATTTCTGCAGCTTCCAATGTGGTTAGTTTTTTACCATTATTCGCTCTTTTAATGATAATTGAGAATTTTTTTATATGCGGGCAACGGGACAACTAGTTGAAGGGTCGTAAATATCCATAGTTTACTCAATTAAAAGCACTAAATAAAGTTTAATAACTACATATTTACACAAAACTATCTAATGAAAAAGCTTAGAAAATCTATCGATAAATTAATAATAAGAACACTAGCAGTAAAAAACCATTGCCGGTACGCTTATTTCTAAATCTTTCAAGTTCTGAATTTGGTCTCTGTGTGTAGCCACATTTATTTTCTCCGCGATCAGAATCCCAGTGCAGGCTAATCGGAATCGCCGCATTATTTTAATTGCGTTCAGTTCAGTGCGGCTTACATGACAACGTCGCCTCATAAGTTGACTGTTATTGTAGCGGCAAAGTTTATTATATGCTGTTACGGTAAATCTCACATTCACCCTACCATCTTTAAATTTAAATATAAATTTCAAATTCAGTAATACTATCGCCACCTGTTGATACAGGATTGAATTTCAATTAGGGTATCTGCAACCTGGCTACGGCAGATATGGCGGTACCGGTTTTATTTCTTTTTTAATTAAGATGGCACTGGTCAACCAGGGTGATCTCATTTTTAGTCCGGGTCATGACTGTCTAACATTAAAAGTATTCATGTTTAGCATTTTTCGTCTCTTTTTTCCGCACTGTTAAAATTTATACAGTTTATCGTGCCTTAAGTGGATTTTATAGACACGTTTATACCTACATAACCTGTTAAAATTTAATGAAATGTCTATCTAGTGCGAAGATTGAAGTTTAATTCTTTTTGTTTAATAAATTAATAATTGAAATGGATGTTTTACCCGCGAGCGAATCGAGCAAGGTGTAGACTTTTTTGTGATAGTGCGTGACCTATAAAGTGATCTGTAATTGGTCCACGTGAGGTCGCAGGGATATGTAGAGGGGATTTTTCTTCAGCAGGAGGACAGAAAGGTAATTTTTCTGACTCTAGTGTTCAGGCTTTTGCACAGGCAAGTACTAAAATTCTTCTTTCTTAATTTTTTATTTTTTTTTAGTTTCATCATAGAACCCCGAGCTCAGTTGTTTTATTTACTTTAAAATTATCTTTTAATTTTACCCTAAAGATTGATTAATCATTTTACCTACTTATCTTGTCTTAAAGGACATAAATTGTTTCTTTAAAGACTAACCTGGTCGCCATTTTGTGCATAGGCACATGGGCACCCCTATCTTTGGTTTTGAATCTTAGAGGTTCATTATTTATTCTATATTTTGGACACCTTTAAAAAAGCTTCACTGCCCTGGTTTTTATTTTTTTATAGATTTTGGAAAAGAGACTAATTGCTCTTTATAGAGTCGGCTTATGCCTCTTTGTAGTTTCTGCCCAATAATTCTAATTTAGAGAACCGAGCATAAATTTTAAGTTGCCATTATACATTACGCTATCTTTGGTGATTGATCACTGGGTACTGAGTTTTTTCTGATGTGCTAATATCTGAAGATTTGTCTCGGGGGTTCTATGATGAAATCTCACTGCATATCTCTTTAAATTTTCATTTATCTCTTGCTAATTTAGTACCTATTACCTGCCTTGCCTGTGCAGAAGTCTCTCCTAGAGCACAATTTACTATTGATTATTTTTATCTAAACCTGGTTCTGTGCAGTAGTTTATCCTAGAGCACTATTATATTTTTTTTTTATAAAATTACTATTACCTACTTATCTTGTCTTAAAGGACATAAATTGTTTCTTTAAAGATTTACCTGGTCGCCATTTTGTGCATAGGCACATGGGCACCCCTATCTTTTGTCTCGAATATTAGAGGTTCATTACCTATTTTTCATTTTATGCTCTTATAGCTACTATTTTTTTTTATAAAATTACCATTGATTATTTTTATTTAAACCTGGTTCTGTTGAAATAGTTTGCACCAGAAAACTATCTTATTTTATGCTCTTACAGCTTTTATCTTTTTTATAAAATTACTATCATTGTCACGTTATTGATTATTTTATTTAAACCTGGTTCTGTTAAAAAGGAATATCACTGCAATTTGACAATTCAGTTTATTATTTCATTAATTAATTAATTAAAATTAAAATATTTTTTTTTTGGTTATGTAAATATTCCTTTTCAAGCAGAGCAAGGGAATTTATAAGGTTTTACTGGTGAGTCTAACACCTTGTCTCTTCTCGGTACCCAACTTCGGAACTTCATTATTGGAGCCGGACAACGTAGCTGACGTGACGTCACGACAGTGGCCCAAAGTCTGTTGAGCTCTACTCGCCTATACTTGTAGAGAGTCGATTCCTAAGCTTCACCCGAAGCTCTGACATAAACTGGTTATATCTCTACAAGGATCCGAAAACCACCATTGAAGAAAAGGGTAAAGGTAACTGACGCCTTGTGTGTGATTCACCATAAAATAAAAAGAAAACTTGTCAAAGGCCTTCATTTCACTTTTGTTATTTTTTGTCTGATTGGATATATTGCCATCATTCAGACTATTATTTTAATTTTCCTTCTCAAAAATAATTGTTAATTCATTCAAACTATTTTTAAATTTTTCTTTTGTCAAAATCTTTGTCCAAAAAATACTTATGTAAATAGACTAATTGTTAAGTTGAACTGAAAGTGTTTTTATTTCATACTGGAAGGGACTGTTAAAATTTAAACTCGAACTTACCACGCCCTGCCTGAGCTAGCAAAGCAACAAAAAGGTAGGAAATTGGCACTCAACAACTAACTAAATTTTCATTACAATGCATAAAAAACATTTACTTGTACAACATTTTTTTTTCTACCGCTTCCCAGATTTGGTGACTGGTATTATAAGAGTCACTGACTGAAAGTATCATATTATTATAGTCATAACTTTATAATTTTTAGCTTTGCGCCGACAGGAACTTTTTTGTTTAGATATTTGCTACCGACATATGGAGAACATAAAGAGAAATTTTATAAAAAGTTTATTTTCAGTATACAGAGCGGCAAGAAAGTCGCGCATAATGCCTGTAACTTTTGAATTACCTCGTACACGAAAAAGTGACCTTTATGAAAGTTGTTCAGTAAATTATTCCGCACATTTCTACCTGCGTGGATTTTTTCTGTCATTTCTGGTTTGGTTGCCATAGAGACTAACTTACTTTTTTTAAATGGAACACCCTGCATATGATTGCATATTTGAATTCTACTGGGAAAACTCTGAATGAATTTTTTGTACTTCAATTTTTTACCTATCTGCAAGCGTTTCCGAGATAATGACAGCTCAAGAATAAAAAACTTCCTAATTTAATTATTCCTACCTAGTACCCACCAGTTGAGTCAAGGTGTTTTTATGACAGCGACCTAAGAGGTGTCAATTTAGAATTCGTGTTTAATTTTCTGCTGTCTGATTTCTATTTTGTTTACACTATGGTTCATCTTAATGAGAAACAACGAGTTGAAATTTTAATAATAAGCGGTTACGGAAATATAAAGAGATCGCAAGATCAGGTTTGTCAACTTTTTAATGAATTATATCTAAGTAGGCCCCCAATAAATCAGTCAACGGTGTGTCGAGTGGTAAAGAAATTTCGAGAAATAGGCAGTGTTAGGGAAGCCGCTAGATCAACAACCGGGGCGACAAAGCTGTGGATATCATGTTCTCAATACATGAAAATCCAACACAATCATCCTGGCCAATGGCAATGGATTTTAATGTGTCGCATCAGTCAGTGAAAAATTTGTTTAAGCAGGAGAAGTTGCATTCCTACAAGATAAAGTTGGTGCACGAGTTAAGCGAGGACGATTTTGATAGAAGAGCTGAACTTTGTGAGCTGATGATGGAAAGATGCAATAACGACGCAACAAATATCATTTTCTCGGATGAAGCTACTTTCTATTTAAATGGCATTGTTAATTATTGGTCTGCTGAGAATACTCACTGGTTCCAGGAAGGTCATACTCAGACGCCCGAAAAAGTTAATGTTTGGGCGGGCATAGTTGGTAGAGACCTTCTCAGGAATCACATAATTCCTTCTTGCAGAATGGTTTTACCGGGTGTAAATAATAGCATAAACGAACAGGTATGTTCCAGCAAGATGGAGCATCGGCGCATTATGCGGCAAATATTAGACAATACATAAGCGAACAATTTTCAGGACGTTGGACAAACGGAAGAGGTGCAATTGACTGGCCAGCGCGATCCCCCGACTTAACCCCGCTCGAGTTCTTTTTGTGGGGACACTTAAAGAACAAAGTCTAAGTTAACCGTCCAAATGACTTAGAATCTTTAAAAGTCAGGATTAGTGCTGAAATTTGGGCCATTCCAGAGGACTTCCTTTTAAACGTTGTAGACGGGTTCAGGGATCGACTGGCGCTCTGCTTAGCAGAAAATGGTGGTCATTTTGAACAGCTGATCCAGTGAAAAGGTTTCACTTGTTTATTATTCCGATGTTAAGTTGTTCAATTTTCTACAGGCTATTTATTTTGTTATTATTAAGTTTGTTACAATTTTAAATAAATAAAAATTTGAAATGCAAGAAATTCAGATGCATATGCAATCATATGTTCCATTTATGTGTTCCATTTAAAAACAAATAAGTTGGTCTCTATGGCAACCAAACCAGAAATGACAGAAAAAATGTATGCAGGTAGAAATGTGGGGAATAATTTACTTATAAAGGTCACTTTTTCGTATACGAGATAATTCAAAAGTTACAGGCATTATGCGCGACTTTTTTGCCACTCTGTATAGTAACTGATAGAGGACCATATTTTGCCTAACAAATTCAACCAGCTTCTTCATATTTAAAATATTTTATTCAGACCTCTAACGATAAATTGTACTGAACTGACTCACACTTATGTTTACGCCACCGATATCGTTTCCAACACGTTTCAGCTTACCGGCTGTGTGTATCAACTTTTGTTTTAAGCAATGTTGAACGGAACTGATTAGAAAAGGCATGAAACCTGAACGGTAAATGGGCATACTGTTACAGTTCAAATTTTCCAAAATTAAAATTATTGTATGGTCTACTTTTTAAATTAAAATAATAAGTAAATTATTTACAAACTCACCCCCTTCTTCTTAAAATTAAATATTTTATTATAAAAACCATGACAGACACTACATTCAGAGCCTCCTTGCCCAAATCGTATATATTCAGTTGATAAATTCAGTAATTTCAGTTTTCTTATTAAATAAATTTTTCTTAGTCCTACCGGTTCCTCAGGCTGATTTTTACTTATTTTTCAATCTAGATGGATTTTTGTACTAAACCCAATTGATTTTAAAGGCATTTGTTGCTTGAAAGCTAAAAATACGAAATCCTTGATCGAACAATGGTAACAGACACTTTGGATACATGACCAATTAAAGGTTAGAGAAACTTCTTCAGTTCCATAAATTTACCCTTATTAAATCAGGAGTGTTGTGTTGAAGTCTAACTACCCTCATATTTTCATAATTAGAAATATTTAATTAACCACCCTTATTTTGTTGTTGTTATTATTGTGTCATATGTCAAAGCTGCCAAGTACCTACAGCTAAAATTCCCTAAAATTCGGACTGTCAAACTTACCCGCCTTTTTGGATGTAGAAAAACCTTTTTCTTGGTTCACTTTGGTTCCTGCAGTGGTGCAATTCGGACCATTGGCGCTATTTTCGCCATTTTAGTGAGGAATTTGGGGGCCCAAGCATTTTATCGGTGGCCAAGTACATTCAGCGCCGAAAGCTATATTGCTGTTTTAATTGCTTCGGGTTTCTCCTCAAATTTCAATTTATTTTCCACGAGAAAGGCCAACTACCACCTCAGGTGAGTTTTAGATCTTAAATTCTGCAAGAGACAGGTAGCCTTGTCTTTCATAATGTTAAATAGGTTTCAAGTATCATTAATTTCTTACCATTTATGTCATATTGTCGCCAGTCAGTGCATGCCTTGCTTTTGTTTCAGGCCTTTTTTTTTTTATGTTGGGTCTCTACTTTTGGTTTTCTTCCCCCCTTCTGCCTTCATCATCTTGTTCTGCTTTCCTGCCTACGTTGGCCTACGTCTATGTTGCTTTTTGGACTGCATGATCCTGCTTTTCACCCTGCTGGATGTGGCATACCGCTGGTGCCTGCGGTAACTTTGTTGAATACCAGAGTTTAGCACCCCATCGTTCGTCAAGGAGTCCTTATAGGCCTGGCGATATAAAGAAGCTAACTCGAACCAGACTCTCTAATAGCAAGTGCCAGTGAAAAGGAAGTCAGCGAGCCTCACCTCAGGTTTTTTTTTATTTGTCAGTGCTGTCTGGTAACCGTAATACATAGGCTCATAACTAGTAAAGCACGTCCAAAACGGGCCTAGAACGTGGAAATCCACTCTGGATCACCACCTTTAGTATTCTATAACTCACAGGTTTATTATATTCCAGCTTAATTTGCCATCACGTTCCCACTTTTAGTATTCGTTTCTAGCTTAACCTCAAATTTATTTGCTTTCCCGATCATTTAACTTTTAAAAGTCAGCTGTTTGGAGCAGTACCATATAGTAAATTTCTGTTTCTTAATCCTGTTTTCTTCGGTTCGACTGAGTTTTTGTAAATATTTAATGTAATAATGTAATGTGTGCCAGTAATTAAATAGAATTCCCTTTTTGTTAATATTCGGTATCACGCTGTAAATTGAGTTCAATCGGTAGGGTTTTTTTTTATTAATAGTCAATCGAGGACTTATTTGGGGTTGTAACCATTATAGTCATATTTCTAAATATATTTTAGAGTTTATTCTGGTGTTTCTTTGGAATCCGTGACGTTTCCTGTTTTATTAGGTTTATCAGTGTTGTTGTCTCGTCTCAAGGGCCCCCAAAACAGGTGGCGCACCCCCTTTAGTTTAGTTTACCCACACCACTCGCCGGCAACTTGAGCTAGTCACGAGTCGGCCGCAGCCCTGTAGACAACAGCCTTTGCTCATTCAGGAGCCACCTGATCTATCTCTCTCTCTCTTCAAATAATTCACATTTATTTTACAAATAATTAAAAATACAATATTTTCCATTTCTAAATAAAAGCATTTTAACAATACGTCCATTACAGTACAGGTAAAGTTATTTTCACGAAAAATGGTTCTGATTTAGTGACTGCATTAAGATGGGTGCCAAGTGCGGTCGTAAATTCCCAGTATCCCTTTTTGGGGCTGGATTAAAATGATTTCTAAGTAAGTTAAATTAAAATAAGATAATTTTAAATGTTTAGAAATCCTCCTATAGCAGCTATTTTGAGAGATTTAATGTCAGTTACTATTTCTCACGGGAAGTGTTGAGTTGTATTGCAATATTATTTTACGAAATATTATATTATACGTATAAAACAGCATTATGTGGCGTTCGTGGAAAAACATTGACAGAGCTTCTTCAAATGTTCCGGAGAAGAAACGTGTTTTAAGACTGAAGTAAATTTATCAACTAAAACTTCTGAATTTCCTTGACAAGTTTCTGAAGACCACCACAAATGGTTGGTTAAGGCCCGATTCCACTCGCGTAATAATTTTGACTTATTTTCCGCTTTACTTAATTTTTTTTAAGGCTTCTGGAAAGATGCCAAACATCGGATTCGTGTTGTGTGTCAGGATATTTGTTTCTTAGTAAAACACCAACACCTCAATGCCTATCTGATAAAAAAATAGCTTTAATTTAGCGGTCGCTTCTGCTAGAGCTTTTTGACAAGCAGCCTTTTCCAAATCACCCTCGACCATTCCCCTTTGTAATATTTCAAAATGTAATATACGGTTTGTTTTCACATTTAATAATGAACCTGTAACATACTTAGCAGAAAATTCAGGTGAACCATACTGTTCGTCACCAGACATCCACAACTCCTCTTCAGACCTCGAAAAAAATGGTTAATAACAGGCGAAACTCTGGTTCTAATGGTTTTATAGTACGTTTTGCTAGATATAAATAATAACTTTAAAGTTTTCGCGAAATTAATAATTAAGATTAAGCAAAAGTGCTGCAGACAGATAAACGGTACACTTTGGTGGATCCTCATACGAAGACCATTTCTGACTATGTCCATTACTACATTTGTAGTTTACAGGGCCCTTGGTAAACTGTTTAATGTCTATTAGTGAGGACTCGCAGATAGCACAATATGTAAAAAGTGTCATTAAAGCATTTATTTGTATCAATACGAAATAAAATTTACTTGACATTTTTTTTTGTCAGTACTTACTACTTTCTATAAATGGGTTTTCGTCGTTTCTCTCAATAATTTCGCTATGTTGCATCTCGGTCTCACTGTCACTAGATTAGAAAGTTAGCTCGGAAGAATGTAAAGATGTATAAGAGTTATTCTCACACAGCATTGAAAACTTATAGAACGTTTCTTTACCGAGTTCACACTGAATACGTAATATCTTCTGACATTATTTTTTTCTCAAAATTTCTGTCAATATCGTCCGTATCAATAGGTTCGTCCAAAGCACCAAGATGAAATGAACGCTCTTGTTTAAACAACTCATTGTTGGCTTTGCTGCAGAATTAATCCTTTATGGCGCTCTGCGAGCGGTGCGTGTGCGCGGGAAATAATTCACGTTAGTCTTGAATCTTTGGAGATTATACTTGTTGGGGAACACCGTTCCAGGGAGGTCGTTCCAGAGTGATGACGTTCTCCAGATGAAAGAATTCTTAAACAGTGTCGTTCGAGGGACACTAAGCTGAACCACATACGGGTGGGCTGCAGTGGCTCGTCGTGTATCTCTACCTTGCACCGCTCTTGGTGGAATCAATCAAAATTAACGCCCAATAAATGAATTGATGAAGCCAAGGGAATCGAGTGTCCCGCCATCACTATATTCGGTTCTTCAACATTAACTCATTTAGAAATAACTTTTTTACTTATATATTTTGATTTTCTGATGGGAATAACTATATATTTTTGTTTATTAAACAACAAAATACTTGGCACGGCTGTATTTTTTAACAATCTTCTAATTTTCTCGTTTGGTAACAATGACCGCATTAAATCATTTTCAAAATCTTGCTTAAAGTGCATACTACATACTACATGGTTTAAATTTGGATTACACTTCTTACGATTGATTCTGTTTTTTCAGGCTTTATAACGTTTTGGGTCTTTTTGTTTACTATGATATTGATGCAGCGTCACTGAAGTTAAACAAACATACTAAATAAATACTGTTTCCTAAACACTTAAATAAACTAAAAAGTTAATTAACTAACAGCGAAGCGCCTCTAAACAACCACCCGCAAGACAGAATACGAATCGCTGCACTGCCATTGCACCTGCACCGTTGCGGACTGCAAATATTTTGTTGATTCGCCGGTGTGACGTCACACGACGACATGCGCTATCTTTACCGAACATTATCTCGGTTATTATTTTAGATGAAGAAGTGCAGTTTTCACTAGAGTTCTTAGATCTTTTTTCTTGATTATTCTATTAAAAGTTGATTTATTGGGTCACACCCCCTTTAACAGAGGACTTAACAGTGAAAATAATCGTGTCAAATCCCATCAAATCAATAAAGAAGCGTAAAGATGCCGGTTCCAATAAACGTTTCGATTAAGCCGAGAAGGACTTGATAAGGCGGAAAGTCTACACCATGTACGAAGAGCAACTCCTACCTATATTAGAAACTGAAACGGCTCACTAATGACGAAACCCAAATAAGCTGTAGCATTACTAGCCTTTGGAGAGTTTTCTTTAAAATGGGCTTCAGATATCGCACAATTGATAAAATGCAAGTACTTATGGAATCCCAGCGATTACAAAAATGGCGTCGTGAGTATATAACATCGATGAAAAAATGTCGTTTTCAAAAACCGATCAATAATTTACCTCGATGAGATATGGTTTGACACGCATGACACACCATCCGAAGGATGGTCCGATTCTTCCAGCAGGTGTAAAATGATAGCTCCGTCAAATGCAGTGAAAATAATTACCATTTTACATGCCGGGCAGAAAACGGTTGATTCCCAAATGTCTTGTGGCCTTCTGCAAGGAATATTAAAGACTCCTGCGTGGATTGCCATGAAGATACAACAGCAGAACTTTTTGAAGAATGGGTCAAAAATGGTCTTTTACCAAACCTTCCTCAAAATAGCGTGATAGTAATGGACAATGCGAGCTATCACAGTCAAAAGTGATATTTTAGAAGTTTTAAAGGCATTCTGTATAAAAAAGTATATGTTTGTGACGCATTGGCAGAGAAAATGGGACATGCTGTGCTACGGCTTGCATCTTATTATTAGATTTTTAATGCCTTAGAGCACATGTGGCACCAATTAAAATCAATTGTTAGGTCAGAAGATACTTCTCCGACTTTAAGTTATAGTGTTCTAGAATTAATAAAAAAAATGTGTTAATGATATTCCTCCAGGTAGTTGGAAAAATTCAATCCATCATGTTTACATGATGTAGAAAATTCTTGTTACTACGCATGATACAATTAAACTGATTATAATTCATTTAAACGAGGATAGCGAGAACGAAACACAACTAGATATAAATATATATACAGGGTCGTTGGTATGTATGGAAACGGTCGATTTTTTCTTAAAGTATAACCGTTAGCAAAAAATATTTTAGATAAAAGTTTTAGGGTTTTTTAAGCTGTATTAGAATTTAAAAAAAATAAGTATACAGGATGAGTCAGAAAACCGTAGAGAAGCAAAGTTACCTTTTTTTAAATAGAACACCCTATATCTTTGAATATTTTTGGATTTAACATGAAATAACAATTATTTTTTAATTAGTGCATTATAAGTCTAAACCTAATAGTTTCCGAGATATCGACTTCTGAAAAATGACATTTTTGAACTTTGACAGCTTCTAGCTTTCTAACGGTACGTTTTAGAGTAAAACGGCTTACATGTCCCTATCTTACTTTTTTATTATCTTCCCAAAAACATCAACTTCCGGTTAAACCGGAAGTACTGTATTTCCGGCTTTTGAGTTACATCCGGAAGTTGATGTTTTTGGAAAAATAATAAAAAAGTAAGATAGGGACATGTAAGCCGTTTTACTCTAAAACGTACCGTTAGAAAGCTAGAAGCTGTCAAAGTTCAAAAATTCATTTTTCAAAAGTCGATATCTCGGAAACTATTAAGTTTAGACTTATAATGCACTTATTAAAAAATAATTGTTATTTTATGTTAAATCCAAAAATATTCGAAGATATAAGGGTGTTCCATTTAAAAAAAAGTAACTATGTTTCTCTACGGTTTTCTGACTCAACCTGTAATTTTTTTTTTTTTTATTGTAATACACCTTAAAAAACCCTAAAACTTTTATCCAAAATATTTTTTGCTGACTGTTTTACTTTAAGAAATAATCGACCGTTTCCATATATACCAACGACCCTGTATATATTTATTGTTAAAAGAACTATAATAATATTTTATGTAAATGGAACGTAACGTGAAAACGCGTACGCGATCCAGGGTTTCCTTTTCATAACGCAACCTTTAGTTGTATCCAAAATCTGAGTTTTCCAGTTTATGTTGAATAGAAAATAAAATTCTTTAAAAACTAATTATTTTATTTGTTCGTTCATTCGCTGACATGAACTAAAAGCATAATTGTACAAATTTAATGAAGATCGAATAATAGAGCCAGCTTTGTCTACGGATACAGAATAAGGTTTAATTAATTAAACTGACCCGGAATAGGATGAGAAAAGCCGTGCTGGCGCCATTTGTAACTGCAATTAAAAAGGTGTAAATGCTTCTGTTTTAAAAGCAACTATGGTTCAGCCTTTAATACTTATTTTATTATTACTGTGTATCCGTAGGCTGAGTAGCTGGCTCTTGTGTAGATCTGTCGATTTAATAAAACACTGTATTTAATTCCAACAGCATTTTATTCGTAAGGTAGCACTAACGTTTTATTTACAATATTCACTTAATAACTTCACACTATCTGAGAATACACTACATCAAATTACTAGTTACACTTCAAATTGCATTCACACATACGTTTCCATAATACTCAATACTTTCACATTGTATTAACTTGTTGAACTTTGTTTTTGTTAACTTTAACTACATAGTACAAGAAATGTGGACAATTTCCACTCGGTGACGTGCTTTACCTTTCAAAAGCAGTCGTGCGACATGCACCGCCGAACTTTCGGGGAACAGTCCCCTTGATAAACTTATATTTTATGCGTTTAGCCAAACTCTGCTTGGCGACCCTCTGGAGGCTGCGTTGCCTCATCCCTTTTCGCGTCTGTCTCCCTTCCTCACGCAGCTTGGTAGGTGATTATTTTTGGTGAAGCGCCTGATTACATATGACAACAATGCCGCGCTGTTACTATGTGGGTTTTATGATGAATCTTGGATATTTACGTATACGTGAGGAAAAGAGATGAACTAATAAAAACGCAGACAGCACAGCGTTTGTTATTGCATCGTGCGATAGCTACATAAGCGTTATATATACACTATATACATCAATTAGACTTCCAAAAATGCCATCAGTGGCGTACTTTGCTTTAACACTCAGCGTGTTCTCAACAGCTTCTACTAGTGTTTGTAATTTGTATTTTTTTACATTTTGTTACTTTCAGTAAATTATAGACTTTGTATTTTAATATGGTTTCACAGATATACAGTGCTATTCATAACAACAAGAATATCTTGAGCGATAGTAAATATGGGTTGTCAAACTTGTGATTTCGCGGAACATTAGGGCCCTCATATTTTGGCGCCGGACCTTTTTTTCTAAACATATAGGCGGATTAGAAATGAGAAAGTGGATTGGACGCTGGTTAGCTCCAATTTAGCCAATAGTGGGCCATACACGAAGGTTCAATACTGTCATTCTTTCTTTCAACATTCCTTTCTCTCATGAAACTAAATGGAAAATAAATTATCGCACTCTGACACAATATATTACTTAGCGTTCTATCCCTGTCTAATTTCTTGACGAGTGAATTGCAAATGAATCTAATCAAGTTATTACCCACTGACCGGCATTCATTCCGTAGGGATTGATCTTTCTCGCAGGAAAGATCGCTCGTGTATGGCCAGCTAACCTCCAAAAAAAAGTTTACAAATTATAAGGTATTAATTATTCGTCCGGGCGCCAAAACGGCCGGCTTTAAAGTATTGCGTATCGGTCATTTGGATTTAAGATTTTAATAATTTTGATATTTCTGGTTCTTCCGGAATATACGTTACAATTCTTATAGTCCGTTGCTTAATGCGAGAGAGTAATAAATCAATATTGAACTATATAAACCCATAGGTGTAGTCAAATTATTATTATTTAATTATGTTTATTGTCAGGTGTCCCGAGATCGGGTAGGTAGAGGCACAGGTAGTTTACTTACCTGTGCCTCACTGTTTCAAAAATTTGAAATGTTTAGTTACTTTCCGGCAGCTGTCAGATAATTTAATTTAATAAAGAAAGACGCAATCATCTGCTGGCGACGACGATATTTGAGGGCAGTTAGACAGTTTCGAAGGGAAAACAGTAATATCTATTATATGGACGAAAATTGGTTAAATGAAGGATATACCGTTTGTAAAATATAGCAGGATAAACATATAAAAAGCGCGAGGCAAGCCTCCATGGAAGGATGGTCTACTAGAATAAAAGCACTTTCGGGAAAAGGTAAAAGATTAATAGTTACTCACATTGGTAGTAAAAATGGATTTGTCGATGGCGGCTTACTAGCATTTAAATCAAAACGGACTGAAGACTATCATGAAGACATGAACGCTGATGTCTTTGAAGAATACTTCCAGCAAATGCTAGATCTTATTCCTCCTGGGTCTGTTATTGTCATGGATAATGCCAGCTACCACTCAAAGAAAAAAAATTACATCATTCATTGTCTTGCTGTAAATAAAATGGCAAACGTTGGAAACCTCTTGCAAGAGGGAATAAAGACAGTGGATTGTGAAAAATGGAGTAAGTGCGCCGAACATATGATTGAAATAGAAGAAAGAATGTGGAAGCTAATAACATGCTAGAAAACACTATAGAGCCCGTTATTATTTCTCTGGACCCAACGACGATAGTTCATCGGACTACTCGGAACATGATAACTAGAATTTAAAAATTAAGTTGTTGTATTGTACATAGTAGATTTTTTTTATAAATATTAATATTTATTCCAATTTATCTATTTTCATATTATTCTTACTTCTATATAAGTTTTCATCTAGGTACTTAATATTAAAATAATTTATATCTCAATTATCTGCCTATCTCTATAATTATAATTAAATATAATTATTATTATACTACTTATTACTGTAATAAACTACCCGAAGTAACGTTGTAAAGTTGAATAAACCTCTTTGCACGAGATTTGTTGTCGACGAAATCGCTTCAAAACGAAATATAACGGTACTTTGCCTTCCGCCATATCACTGTGAACTAAACCGCATAGAAACGCCGCTGTCACCTTACTTTCATTCACCAAACTCATCTTTCTATTTTATGCAAATTAGGGTGACACTAATTTAGGACCGATTCGGGGTGTGTACGTCTTAAATATCTGAAATACGGAATTTTTAAAAACTATCATTGCAATTTACCTGAAATTTACAACGCAACCTTTAAGTTGTCCACGCTGCTCAATGGGCCTTGTCATTGCAAATTTATATTTTATTATTCTCTCGCATTAAGCAACAGAGTATAATATTGTTTAGGTTAGATTTGTTATAAATATCTATTCTTTATTATCATAGCCATTACACCCAGCATTGGTGTGTAAAGGTATCCCTTATAGTACAGGGTCGCTGGTATGTATAGAAACGGTTGATTATTTCTTAAAGTACAACAGCTAGCAAAAAGTGTTCCAGATAAAAGTTTTAGAATTTTTTATAGTCTATAAGAATTATAAAAAACTAAATATACAGGATGAGTCAGAAAGCCGTAGAAAAACAAAGTTACTTTTAACATTGAAATTGTTTATATTATCGCACGGGCACATAAGTATGGGTACCGAATTCGAAATTCTTGTGTTGCATTTGTCCCTGACGTCACACCGTATTAAAATGATCGGGATCAGACCAAGTCGGGAGTAAACGTATGGTTTCGCTGGAGCAGTCAGCGGGTGCGGTTGGCGTTCGCGATCGAGCGTAGATAGCAATCGGCCGTCGTCGCAGGGTGGTTTGGCTGGCGCGGCTGGAGCAGCGCGATTCGGATTATATTCGTATTTCGTAGTGCAAGCGCTTATGTATGATTTATAATGAACGCCGATAACATTAGTTGCATGCTGTTGTTGGAGGAAGAAGATAAAGAGGAGATGTTAGCCCAAATTCCTCCATTTCGACAAGCGTCATATTAACACTTGAATTTATACTATACCATATTTAAATAAGAGCTGCAGCATACCAAGTAAACAAATAAATTTGGATAAAACGTCAAAGTATCAAAACATTTTAAAATTGTATCATTAGTTGGTATATCCGGAAAAAATATCAAAATTAGAAAAAAGTCAGTGGCGTACATTTTTTGTCACTAATATCTGTTGAAGTGTTTCCCGGGACGTCACTGGACTTAATAAATTTAATCTAGTTAGGGCTAATTAAGCCTCTTATTATTACGAATGACGGTACCAAATTGCAATAAAATCGGGAAAAGGATATTTACAAAAATAATAAAAAAAAAGATTTTTTTAAAAATCTTACGCACCCTGTACATCAAAAACGGGGCAACTCCGGACACATGTTCAGGTTAGTTCAGGTTAGTACTTCTGAAACACCCTGTATATATTCAAATACAACGGTCAAAGACAAATATTTATATCAAAATATTGACAACAAAGAATAACACCAAACGATACAATGCAATAATGCGAAAATCACCAGTAAACTAATTACAACCCTGTCGCCCATGGCCTTTTAGTTTTATTGCCGCTTGACCAATCGAAATAGAGTTACGGTTGTCATTAAGTACTGATCAATGTGTCCTTCGTATGCATAATGTTGGATTTGAATATGGTATAGGGTAGACTGGGGCAAGTGTAAAACTGGGGTAAGTGGAAAATCAGAGCACCAATCAGGCAATATTGAAAGTTTACTTGTCTGTGTGGTCCGATGCAACTAACTATACATTAGCGCTGTTGAATTATTCACTCCCGGTGAGTTACCAGGTGTTTTTTTCTTTCTGAGTAGTCAATTTAACATAATCTCCGAATCGGTCCGTTGAATAGTGTGTGATATCTCCATAAAAAATTGGTCAAAGGTAAAAACTTATAATATACTTTTAGTTTTATTGCATTTTCTTATGTTTAGTCAATTGTTGTAGCTTTAAAATCCTATATACCGGCCAAATCTAAAAGCGGTTTTTACTCACGAACAGGTTTGCACTTCTCCCATAAAAAACATAATGTGGGGCATGTGTGAAAATTGTAATGGGGCAAGTGTAAAGGTTAGTTTACACTTTCCCCATTTTCCTGGGAATGCTAAAGTTCGTTGGCACTGACACTTAAAGCTTTAATTCTTTACAGCGAGTTGGCGTCATGGTACGAAATTATAAAAGAAAGTCCGATAGGGCTGCCTATGGAGAGGAGCAATTAAATGCTGCAGTAAATGCCGTCAATCAAGGTCAATTAACCATGTCGATGGCTAGTACCGAATTCAGAATCCCATACATTACAATCTACTGTAGAGTAACTGGCCGCCGTGGCGAAAAAAGCAAGACACAGGGCCGACCTCCAATACGTTCTTGGCAAGATGACTTTGTAACTTTAAATAATATTTCCAATCCTTTTAAGAACAATATGCCAGGCAGAGACTGGCTAATAAAGTTTAAACAACGGCACTTTTTGAGTATAAAAAAAACCACAAAGCTTAGAGTACTGCAGAAAGAAATCTACGGACCCATTCATAATAGACCAACATTTTGTTTTATTGGGGAAGGCTATATTGGAGTTGGGTCTTCAGAATCGTCCTGAATGGATTTACAATTTAGATGAGACTTCACTGTGTAGAGATCC
Organism: Polydrusus tereticollis; assembly: GCA_963920685.1. Taxonomy (NCBI): domain Eukaryota; kingdom Metazoa; phylum Arthropoda; class Insecta; order Coleoptera; family Curculionidae; genus Polydrusus; species Polydrusus tereticollis. Next base: position 80,136,797 of record OY987327.1, read on the forward strand.
TTCTCGTCTTAAAATTGTTGGCGCGAAAGGCAAACCCTCTTCAAGAATTATTGCTGAATCGGGCAGAGAATATATAACCGTCCTGGCAGGAGCAAGTGCAAGTGGTAGAAAATTGCCACCATTGATAATATTTAAAGGCAATAATGTATGGAGTTCCTGGAATTCAGAAAGAAATGAAGACCTCTTCAAAGACACCGGATATGCAGCCAGCGCCCATGGATGGATGACCTCCGAAATATTTAGAAATTACTTTCTAAAGACTTTTATTCCTTTGGTTCGTGATCAGGAACCAATTATTGTTATATATGTTGGGCGTGTCTCGCATGTGGATTGCTTATTAATTCAAGCCGCAAGAGAAGAAAATATTCATATACTTAAACTGCCAGCCCATACAAGTCATTTACTTCAACCTCTCGATTTGAGTGTGTTTAGATCTTTTAAGGCAATATGGGAGAGGGAAGTAATAACATCTCAAAGACGTCATCAGGGACAACGACTACCAAAAAGGGAATTCGCCACATTGCTAGTGAAAACCTGGGCTGAAGTAGATTCCGGAATCATAAAACAGGATTCAAAAAGGGTGGTATTGTTCCATTTATTTATTTCTATTATTCCTAAAGGGAAGTATGACATCGATGCCCTAAAAAGATGGGAGGAACACTTGAAAAATCAAGGATCATAATAATAATCTTTATAATCTTTATTCAAAAACAGCACAAGTTACAATTTACACAATAGGATTGAAATTAACTGTTACTATAGTTAGGTCTGTAACAGATTTATAACCGAGGCCAGGACGCATTGATATTGAAAGGAATGCTGTAGCACCGAATGTAACAAAAAAAACCGCTACTTTCGAACAGTCAATGTTAAAAACAGTAAAGCCTTCTACATCTGGCGCCTCACTTAAAAGGAAACTAACATCTAATGCAGAATTACTTACAGCTCCTTCATCAGCATCTAATAGTGCCACCAATCTCAAAGTAATTGTCAGCTCTGATCAAAATGAACAAAATATACTCAATAATTATCAGGATCCTATAAATGAAGCTGTATTACCAGCTACAACCGAAAATCGGCAAGAAAAAAAGACAAGTTTTGATGATCTACTACTTGATTCGCTCCCACAGAGTCCTTCTTCTAATCCAAGGAAACGAAAGCGCTTAATTCAAGGTGGCCAAACCATTGCAGGTACTATCGCAAGTAGTCAGTAAAAACTCTCTACAAGTTCATCTACTATATCTAAACCAGCTATGAAAATTGACCGAAAGAGTAAACAAAGTCGGGCAAGTCCGTATCAATTTGAATCCAGCTCCAGTGAATCAGATAATGAAAGTGTACCTTTTATGGAATCGGATCAAAGTTTCACTTTAGAATCGCATTGCGAAGATCAGATTCCTGAAATAAACAAAGACAATATTTTCATTGGAGACTGGGTACTGGTTAAATACACATTACCAAAAGCAAACAAACATTTCATTGGCCAGGTAAATACTGTTGACAACGGCTTTGAAATCAAATTTACTAGAAAATTAAAAGACAATTTTTTATGGCCACTCACCAATGATGTCAATGTAGTACAGCTAGACGTGTAGTGACTCGTTTACCTGAACCGGTAGTAGCACGCCGAGGAGGTTTTCATTTTAATGTGAAATTTGCGGGATACAATATTTAACAAGTTCCATAAAATTATTCGAATTTTTAGACTTTAAGTTTCTTTTCTGTTTTAGTTTCTCCTTCGGAATAATTCCTACTGTTTTAGAGATTAAAGCCAAACATTGGGTTTTGAACGGATAAATACGTTTATAAAAATATTATTCTTGTTATTAGGACTTTTTTGAGTGTTATTTTGGATTACTTATTATTTTTCAGAATAAATAACCAAAAAAAAAATAATCATTCAAATCTCAAGATCTCAAAAATAATTCATGTGTGCCCTATGCAGTATGAAAAGTAAACATATTAAACTATTACTTTCTTACAAAGACATTTTTATAAATATTGTATATTTAAAGTAGGAAGGAAATAAACTTGAACTATTAAAAAGGGCTTCGCACTTGCCCCAGTCTACCCTAATTATAAACTTTGTAATGTAATGCTGAAAAATAAACAAAATGGTTTTGTACACTTTACCGTTCTTCCCTACACTTGCTGCCACTTTTTTTCATGCATTTTCTTTCATTACAACATTTTTGTAATTTTCGTTCTCGTAGTTGTATAAAGGGGACTACTTTTGCCCCTCCTCTATCAAACACTCGTCAGCAATTGCCGAGAACGGTGGCATTCTGCTAAAAGATCGGTGCTGGACTGGTCTCTTTAGCAGTCCGAACGCAGCCGCTGCAATTGACGGCGAACGCTGTGTCGCTGAGCTGCGGCAGTGAAACCGTGTACATACAAATCGCATTAAACCAGTAACGAGCCACCAATCGCGAACGCCAGCCGCGGCCGCTGACTGCTCCAGCGAAACCATACCTTAGAGGCGCGTTAGAGTTTATAACCTTTATTTTACTATTTTTTATATTATGAATCAATAAAACTTATATCAACTACCTAAATATCACATTCAAATCTATGAGTTTTCGCAGATCTCAAATCTCACAATAGTCACAAGCGTTGCGCTCTGCTTCGGCATTTTCAATGTCCTCCCCGGTTGTATCTTTGTAAAGGACTGTACATTTTTTTTTAATGGAACACCCTATATCTTAGAACATTTTTGGATTTTGCATAAAATTAGTATTATTTTTTATTAAGTGCATCATAAGTCTAAACTTAATAGTTTCCGAGATATCGACTTTTGAAAACTGACATTTTTGAAATTTGACAGCTTCTAGCTTTCTAACGGTACGCCTTAGAGTAAAACGGCTTACCCTATCTTAGTTTTTAACTATCTTTCTAAATGTGTCAACTTCCGGTTAAACCGGAAGTAGCTCAAAAGCCGGAAATATAGTACTTCCGGTTTCACCGGAAGTTGGTATTCTTGTGAAGATAATAAAAAAGTAGGATAGGGACATGTAAGCCGTTTTGCTCTATGTCATACCGTTAGAAACCTAGAAGCTGTAAAAGTTAAGAAGTGTCATTTTTCAAAAGCCGATATCTCGGAAGCTATTAAGCTTAGACTTATAATACATTTAATAAAAAATAACTGTAAAATCCAAAAATGTTCTAAGATATAGGGTGTTCCATTAAAAAAAAAAGTAACTTTATTTCTCTACGGCTTTCTGACTCATCCTGTATACTTACCTTTTCTTAAATCTAATAGATTTTACAAAATCATAAAACTTTTGTCTTGAATATTTTTTGTTAGCTGTTTTACTTTAAGAAATAATCGACCGTTTTCATACAAACCAACGACCCTGTATATCTTCATGGGCCCTTATTTACCTGTTTTACCTATGGTGTTGATAATGTTGTCTGCATCTCTTCAGTGGGCAGTTCTAGGGCGCTATTTTAAAATATTATTTGTCCACCTATTGTCCGTTGTTTCTGCTATTTGTCCTGCCCAACTAAACTGCTGGCCAGCCTAAACGGATACTACAATTTTTTGGATACATTTCGAATTGAAATATTTTTTATAGATGCCTACGGTTATTAAGAAATTCTTTTAAATTTCGTCGACAAGAGTTGGTGTCGATCGTGACATCCAAATAAAATAAGAGCTGTTGCATACAGGGTCCTTGTTAAGCTCATTATAATTTTGCAAAATTGCGTTGCTGCCGAAAACGTGCAAACATTTTAAACAAATGAATACTATACAAATTTCAAAACCCATTTTGAGTGGTTTTTAAATGAGTATTTGTTTTTTTATTTTGCCTGTATTATCTTGACAAGAAACTGTATAAAACTTTTCATGCTCAGAAGTCAGAATATACAGGGTATGCAGGAAACTACCGAGAATTGGTTGATATCGCCGTTGAATCATCTCATTAAGATTGTATGTCTTATACCGTGTGTTGCATGGCTTAGTTAAACATAGGAAAGCCCATGTAAATTTTGAGGTGGCTGAATACTGGCTTCCCTGTACAGGGTGTCCCAAATTCGAGCCTCATTATTGGGATCTAGGAAACTAGAAGAGATACGAGGTCGGTTAAATAGAGGCAAAGTTGCGCGATTTGATTCTGATCAAAATACCATCTTAAAAGTTTAAAAATGCCGAGTGCTTCCGAAGATTTTTGGAAAAATATCTATTCAAATAGAGTCATAAACAAATAAAAATAAGATCGCGAATATTCGGTTTTTTCCAAAAATCTTCGGAGGCACTCGGAATTTTTAAACTTTTAAGGTGGCATTTTGATAAGCATCAAATCGCGCAACTTTGCCTCCATTTAACCGACCTCGAATCTCTTCTAGTTTCCGAGATCCCAATGATGAGGCTCGAATTTGGGACACCCTGTACATCTTAGAGAAAAATTAAAAAATTAAAATGTTAATAAAACGACAATGTCTTCCTCCACAAATTTAATAAAAGTAAAATTCTTGTTCCCTACATGTTTCGGGCGTCTAGACGTCCATCTTCAAGGGATACTAGAAGGAATTTCATCTTTACAAAACTAGTTAGAATCATGGTGAACATTGACTTACCTATAATCGAGTTGACTATAAAAACTTTAAATGGTTGCCTCAAATTAATGAGTACAACTGTACAACTGTACTCATTAATTTGAGGCAACCATTTAAAGTTTTTATAGTCAACTCGATTATAGGTAAGTCAATGTTCACCATGATTCTAACTAGTTTTGTAAAGATGAAATTCCTTCTAGTATCCCCTGAAGATGGACGTCTAGACGCCCGAAACATGTAGGGAACAAGAATTTTACTTTTATTAAATTTGTGGAGGAAGACATTGTCGTTTTATTTACATTACGTAAACTCCGCTGCAAGTATGGACTACTTTTTCATTTTCAAAAAATTAAAAGTAATTGCCGATATAATCAACCCATGTGCCAAGTTTGAATAAATTTTAATAAGCCGATCCTAACTTGTTGAATTTAATGTGATGGCAAAATTACGAAAATTTCATAGTTGACGTATAGCTGGACATAACGAATAAAGATTATTTTACATTAAAAACACATTTTCGTTTCACCAATCCTGCAATCACGCATCCAAAATAAAAGACACCATTATGTTTTTCTGACTAAGCCTTTAATTTAACATAACATACCTAAAACTACAGATTTTCACATAAACATTAATTAATTAAATGTTTAAACAACCCTCCATTAACAGCTAAACAATATCCTAACCGATCATAAAAACATTACTCAGTTGATATTGAGAAATTCTGTTACATCCTAATGAAATACAGTTTTTTAGCTGGTCTAGATTTTCCAATTTTACATCTTTATAAATAAAATTTTTTAAGTAACCCCACAGAAAGAAGTCATTTGGCGAAAGGTCAGGAGACCTGGTAGGCTGGATTAGATTGCATGAGAACATTTATTTTTTGTGGATATTGCGTCCGAGTATGAACAAGACGATATTCATTTTCTTGGCTCCAATACCGGCAAACTTGAACATTTGGTTCGTTGTTAAGGGTGAATGTACATTCATCTATAAAACAAATATTTCTCAAAAAATCCCTATTATTATTTGCTCGTTCCATAACCTCAAAGCAGAATACTATTATCCGTTCTTCATAACCTTGTCGTAGCTCTTGATGTTTTTCATACTTGTAAGGAAAATATTTATGTTTTTTTAAAGTTCGCAACACTGTGGTTTGATGTTTTCCTACGGCTTGCCCAAGAATCCTCGTGCTAATAATTTTATTTTCCTCCACGTGCAGTAAAATATCAATATCTCTATTATCCCTTTCTTCAGCTCTATTGACATTCTGAGTTGAGCATTTACGGTTATTTATTACAGTGCCTTTGGACTAATGATAAGTTTAATTAATGAAATGGACATTTCAGACACTGCTCTTATATTGTTATATATCACTTAATCATAGTTACTTCTTCCATAATGGAATAGCTCATATTTAGCTATAATTAAGGCACTTTCAATGAAAATGACTGACGCTACTTTTCGTTTTGTCAATGCCTAATCATAATTTGCTGGTGTTTGCTGTATTACCTAAACTTTGAAGTTTTTGTAATTTTGCCATCACATTTAATTTAATTACATGAGTTAGGATTTGCTTGTTAAAATTTATTTAAACTTGGCACATGGGTTTATTATATCGACCTCTTCAAAAAAATACCATATGATTTTTCTCTAATGTGTACAGGGGAGCCAATATTTAGCCACCTCAAAATTTACGTGGGATTTCTTATGCTCAACTAAGTCATGCATCATGGTATACGCTGGTACCCAAAAACGAACGAATTTGACAAATTTTGGGCTGGATTTTAAGACATGGGTCAATACTATCGAAACGGTTTTTCAGTTTTTACTCTATGCTATGATTATTCGAAATAGAGGTTTGCCAAGAGAAGAGCAACGAATTATTCGATAAATTAGGAATAAAACAAATTAAATGTAAAAAGGGGAGATATATAGAAGAATAACAAAAAGGATAACAAATGCTTGCCAACGTTTCACCCTAATGATTTAAAGTTTAAAGCTTCTTCAGGGCTACAGCTCTCAGAAAAAGTAAAAATATACCCAAGGTTGTTCCATTTGAAAAAGACAGTCCGTTAGACTTCTGACAAAACTTTAAGTGTAACAACGTCGGCGTCGCAAAAATTACCATTAAATGCGCAGTGGTCTGTTTCCTACACCAACCAAATTATGCAATTTTTTATTGACTAATTTGAGATTTATTTAGTCGAGGCTTGTGCCCATCTCTGTACTATATTGATAGCGACCTGAGTTGATTGTAGAGGGAATTAGAATAAAGCCTTATAATAAAACATTTTGCTTCTACATAAGTAAAAATATCACTTAATGACGAAGGAGAGCTTTTTCACGCCAGCGATGTGGCCCGACGCAATAAAAATTAGGCAAGGGGGAATCCTAATAGAAATAAAATACCATAAAAAGTAAAAACGTCTAAAAACATAAATCAATTTTAGTGTCGCATTCGTTGACAAAACAATAAATGCATGATGGTACAAATTTAATGATATAAACTCGAATAATAGCGAGAAAAATTCGAGAGAATAGAAAGACTTAATTAATGGCACGGAGAGACCGACCCGGAGGAGATAAAAACCGCACTGGTATCGTTATTTTTCTAAGTCCAATTAAAAAAGTGTAATTGCTTTTGTGTTTGCTTTTTCTACCTTTTCCGTCTTGGCGCAAGCGCGTATTTCTATTATCTCAGATTTGCCTCAAATTTAATATATTACAATATAATTTCCCTACAGGCAGTGGTAACCATTATTTTTGAATTTTTGAAGATCCAATTATTCTTTCCGTATGTTTTTTAAATTAAGAACCGAGTTTATTTTTCTTTTATAATGTCACTTAGATGTAGTTTTTAAATGTATGGTAAGAGTGGTTAATAATAATAATAATTATAATAATAAAGCCGACTAAACTCGACTAGATATGGATTCGCTATCTAAAACGGCAACCAAGAAGCAAGTACGGTTAACCATCTTCTATACATATATGGATGATCCTAAACTAATGGCCGCTATCAAAAACCAACTGCACCAGATGCTGAAAATAGTAGAGGAATTCTGCAGTGATGTCGGAATGCCGTTTGGCCTGGATAAATGTCATATTCTGACCATGATAAAGGGAAAAATACAGCAAAGCCCGTACGTTATGCAAGATGGCCAGGAAATTCAGGCAATTGGAGAACTACAAATACTTGGGGATGAAGCAGGCTCAACGCATTAGTCATGCAGCGATGAAAACAGATATAAGGGAAGAGTTTTTTAAGAGAACGAAAAGGTTTCTGAGAACGAAACTGGACAGCAAGAACTTGTTTAAAGCAACACCTACGCCTGCTAAGTTCTGTCCTACTCATTCGGCATTATAGACTGGAGCGTGACTAGCATCGAAGAGCTACAGCGCAAAATCAGAACTCAACTTACCAAAACACTCAAACATCACCCAAAAAGTGCCGGAGAGCGGACCACTCTACCACGACATCAAGGCGGAAGAGGTCTGGCAGATATTGGGAAAATAATGGATCAACAAATAACCAACTTAAGGGAGTACTTCCGCAATAAAGCCCAAACTTCAGACCTACACCATGCTATTTGCGAAGCAGACCAGTCTTTCCTCTAAGATTAAGGGATCAGAATGTCCCACAATACCACAAGACCAATGAAGAAAAGCTACAGATATGGAAGGAAAAGCCTCTGCATCGACGACACCTAAACGAGGCAGCCCAGGATTACGTCGACAGTCTTGCGTCGAACTACTGGCTCGTCTCTGGACGGATGTTTCCTGAAACTAGAAACTACCTGAAATACATAATGAGAGACGACTTAGTACAGGCAGACAAATGCAGATACGGATGTCAAACGGCAGAAACGATCCAACACATCACGGGAGGATGCCAGATGTTTTCTGCAACAGAATACAAAGAGAGACACGACGCAGTGGCCAAGATTCTACACCAGAAGTCAGCGGTGAAGCTGCAGCTTGTCCTGAACGAGAAGATTCTATATTATTAATATACAGCACAGACAATCTTAGAATACAACTACTATATGATGTACTGGGATCGGACTATTCTTACTGATCAGACGGTGGCCCACAACAGACCGGACCTTGCTGTTGTAGAGAAGAGGGTCAGGAAAACGACTTTGATAAATGTAGCTATACCAAATAACAACAACCTTCTAGTGAAGCATGTTGAGAAAATAGCGAAATATCGAGACCTCCAGGAGCAAATAAGGAGAGAGTGGAATATAGACAGCATCGAAATCATGCCGATTATTGTTTCAACAACAGGAGTAATCCCAAACAACCTTTTGGAAAACCTTAGAACACTAGACGTACCTTAAGATCTCTACAAGGATATGCAGAAAGCAGTGCTACTTTCAACAAGCCAAACAGTAAAGAAGTACATGGGAAACCAGAGAAGAACCCCACGGGCCCAATAACACGGAGAGGGCCCCGCAGAGCTTAATCCTTTTGATATCGGTGATATCTGGGATAAGTGAATATTCCCCGTAGAGGGAATGACAGGTCTCGCGACCTGTCAGAAAATCAATAATAATGATAAAACTTATTCGTTGCGTAACTGTACAACTCCTTAGACAATCAAACTAACCTGAACACACCTAATTAATGAAAATTGATATCAAATCACTATGACTTTAGTGTCAACTGTTAACCGAGTTGTTTAACATTTTATGGGATTAATACAAGTTACATCCATTTAACTTCTAAATTTGCCGTTGACAATGATTACTGTAATTTGTTTCTATGGATGAAAACAAAATGATAAAAGGATTTAACAACACTAAATGAAGTTTAATAACTATACAGGGTGTTTCCTAACTACGGTACGAAACTTTAGAGGGTGATACGTAAGGTCGTTTTAAGAAAACAAGTTCCTATGAACATATGTCCGGAGTTGGTTCGTTTCTGAGATACAGGGCGCTGAAGTTTAAAGAAAAAACGGTCATAAATATCCTAAAACCGATCAAATTATGCGGCAATTACAATTATTACTAATTACTAACTACAGACACAAAATGAAATGACGTCATACAGCACAAAAATCTAGACCTATTCAATTCCATACATATTATTACCTACTTAATTATATACCTATTAACTAAAGCCGAAAACCTAATAACTAACTTTACATATTTCTAAAATCATCCAGATTATAGGGTTCTAAATTCAGTAATAATTTCTTTATCTCAGCTTTAAAATTGTTTTCCCTATCTATTCTTTTAATTCTGTCAGGTAATTTATTGTACAACCTTAAGCACATATAATGAGGTGAATTTTCTGTTAAAGTAAGTCTATGTATTGGATAATTAACATTAACAGTTCTAGTGTTCCGCTGATGATTTATTGGGCTTTGAAAACAATTTTTATTTTTATAGAAAAACATCAGGCACTCGTAAATGGATAATGCATATATAGTTAACAATCCTGTAGTTTTAAAGACAGACCTACACGCAGTGTCGGACTGGGATCCTTAGGGCCCACCGGTCTCGAGGGATGTAAGGCCCCATCATGCCAACTGCATAATAAATTCATTTCAGTTAATGGCTTGACTTGTACCAATTTACACCCTAGGGAAAAAAATCCAAATTCCGACAAACAGACTAAATGGGATAATATAATATCTTTATTTGGACACTATACAGCATAGTGGCGTAAAAAATCATTTTATCACTTTATCATACGCAAACGATACCTACCTATTAATGATATCAAGCAAAAACTCACAAAATATACTTAATCACGTTCCATTTATTATTATAACCGACAGAAAACCGAAAACCTAACCTGTGGATCACAGAACACAAAAGGATTAGCTGTGGACGGAATACATGACGCAATGGGAACCGTTCGGGTTAGATCGCCGCAGGTGCCTGTTGCCACGCATTTCAGAAAATAATATTGTATTTACCATATGAAAATTGACAAACTATACTTAAACTATTGTTAGATTAACACTATTTAAATGAAAAAATAATTATGAAAAGGGTCCTTTTCATGAGGGCCCATCCACGGCCGACCCGATAATCTGCGGGACCCGGTGCAAAATATCCGCGCGGGGCCTTTAATGTCATTAATCTAGGCCCTGGCGTACCTCTCCTAGATCCAGGGCTACCCAAAGGCCCCGCGTTGCGCGGGACCTTTCTTAGCGAGGGGCCCTGTGCGGGTGCATCGTCTGTATTTGCCTCCGGCCGTCTCGGGGCCCCCACCCGTCTTTTCTCTGGGGGCCTACCGGTCTTTTGACGGCCCAGTCCGACACTGCCTACACGTTTCGTTATGTTTCATTTTCTTAATTATTCTAAGTAGTCGCTTTTGAACCACGAATACATTCTAAATTTGAATATTATTATATATTATTCATTAATTTGTACACCCAAGAACTTTGTTTTTTCAGAAAAGCTAATATTATCGTCACTATTAAACTGTACTGGTTTTTGTACATTTGATGCCCTTGTTCTAAAGAAAACTACATTTGTTTTATTTTTATTTATGATAAGCTTGTTTTTTGAGAACCAATTTGTAACTCTATCCAAAAAGCTTCTGGATTCATTAATAAGTTGATCAATTTTTTTGCCCCCTATAATTAAGCTAGTGTCATTGGCGTAATTCACTATATTCTGATTGGCTTTTATTATGTTATTAAGGTCGTTAATAAAAACAATAAACAAGACGGGTCCTAATATACTTCCCTGAGCTATGCCTACATCGTTGATTAAAATTGCGGAGTTGTAAGATTTCCCATTTTTTAGAATATATACTCTCTGTTTTCTATTATTAAGATATGATTTTACCCAGTTATAGGCGTTTCCTCTTACCCCATACATTTCAAGCTTCCTGCCAAGTAATTCTCTATTTAAACCGTCGTATGCCTTGGACAAGTCCAAAAACATTCCCACAATTACGTTGCCATTCTCAAGGTGCTCCAGAATTGATTTAGTAAATTGGAATATTGCAGTTTGAGTAGATCTTCCTTTAATGTTCCCATGTTGATTCTTACCAAATACATCACAGCTGGTTAAGAAATTGACTAATCTTGAGCACATTGCCAGCTCAGGCTTTGTTTGCGACAAAAAAAAAATAAAAATCACTTTAACTCATTCCAAAAGCTATCCATGGACAACATAAAATAACAACCAAAAATAAAAAATAAACAATTTCGACCTTACAGTAAGTGAGCAAAATGTCCACCTTCTGATAAAATGCACGACTGGTTTCAATAGGTTTACTTTTATTATCACATTTTTGGTTACCACATCTGCCATATATAACAAATTATTGCCAAGGCCAAATGAAGTACCTACCTACCTGCTTTGAAGAGCAGCTGACAGTGATAGTATTATCATATTATCAGTAAAATTCAGAGTTGTCAATAAGCAGTGATTCCAGCACGATGGGGCTCCAGCTCATTTTAGTGTTCTTGCTCGTCAGCATCTCGACATCACCTATCCTATTCGCTGAATTGGACGTGCAGGACCTCAAGATTGGCCAGCTTGCAGTCCTGATATTAATCCTCCAGATTTCAATTTATGGGGTCATCTGAAGGCTCTTGTTTATAAAACTCCTGTACTAGATGTGAATGACTTGAGGAATCGGATAATTGATAATTGCAATGCCATAAGGAATACTCCAGGTATTTTTGAACGTGTCAGGCAATCAATGACAAATCGATTGCAGTCGTGCATTTTGTCAGAAAGTGGTCCTTTTGCTCATTTACTGTAAGGTCAAAATTGTTTATTTTTTATTCTTGGTTGTTATTTTATGTTGTCCATGGATAGCGTTTAGAATGAGTTAAAGTGATTTCTATTTTTTTTCTCGCAAACGAAGCCAGATATGAAAAAAAAAACACAAGAGACCAAAAAATTGTATTTGTAGTTGCTTAATCTGAACAAATGAAAAAACTAAAAAAAAAAGGCAGTGGCGTACTTTTTCTTCTCAATAATAATTGGCTGTGGTGCCCACTGAGACGCCACTGGACCTAATAATTTCAATCTAGTTAGGGCTAAATAAGCGCCTTATTACTTCAAATAACTGAACCAAGTTTTAACCAAATCGGTTTAAGGATATTTATGAACGTTTTTTTTTTCAAACTTCAGCGCCCTGTATCTCAGAAACGAAGCAACTCCGGACATATGTTCATAGGAACTTTTTTTCTTAAAACGACCTTACGTATCGCCCTCTGAAGTTTCGTAACGTAGTTAGAAAACACCCTCTATATTTACATAGAACAATATATATGTAAACGACCCGTATACGACGAAAACTGAAAGAAACAAAATCTATCGCTAAATTAATAATACCAATACAAATTATTCAAGCAGTGCGAAAACCCTACCGGCACGCTTATTTTCAAATCTTGAAGTTGTGAATTCGGTCTCTGTGTGTTGCCAAATTTATTTTCTCCGCGATCAGAATCTAAGTATCGCAATAGCCGTGCTATTTTAAATGCACTTAGCTGATTGCGGCTTGTAGGACAACGTCGCCTCTTAATTTCACTGTATTTGTAGCGGTAAAGTTCATTATATGCATCAAGAACATTTACGTGTAGAATATTTTTATTCTGCTACTTCCTAGCTTTGGTGATTGGTATTAAATGAGTCACTGACAGAATTTGTGGGCTTTGGGTATAGTGGAAAGGTATGCCATTTATTATTATTATTATTTATTATTTTTGTTTTTATCAAATGTTAAAACATTTTAGCCGCATACCAAACTGAATAGTAGAGGTTGTCTATCGTCAGTTTATAATGATTAAAAACTTATGTACCATTATAAACTATATTTTTTGTGTCTTAAGTAGTATTATATGGTATGAAATGAATCACTGACAGAATTTGTGGACTTTGGGTACATACCGGGTCCACCAACGAAGCGGGGACGGAAGATTACATCCTTATCGAAGAACATATCAAAAATACTGAAACAGCATGAGGTCTGAAATAAGAGTGGCATATTTTAAAAATGTTGTACATTATACAATGCGGCTCAAAAAGTGAGGCAAACAAAACTTGTATTTTTTTAAATGGAACAGCCTATATCTTACACTATTTTTAGATTCTACATGAAATAACAATTATTTTTTAATAAGTACATTATAAGTTTAAACTTAATAGTTTCCGAGATATCGACTTTTGAAAAATTACATTTTTAAACTTTGACAGCTTCTAGTTCTTTAACGGTACGTCTTAGAGCAAAATGGCTTTTATGCCCCTATCTTACTTTTTTATTATCTCCCCAAAAATATAAACTTTTGTTAAAAAAAAACTGGTTTAAGTACCAAGAAATTAGCTGAAAAATTTAAAGTGGGTAAGACCCAAGTGACTATGTTGCTCTAAAATAAAGCAGAAGTTAGAAATTTGTTTCAAGAAGGTGACAACGGTGAACAAAAAAGAAAATTTCCCAAAATCGAAGGACTGGCAGTGGACCAAGCTGTTTTTAACGGGTTTTGTAAGGCGCGAAACAAGCACTTACCAATATCCGGGCTCATAACTCAATCAAAAGTCCTCGAATCTGCTCTATGACTAGATAACTTTAAGGCATCACATGGATGGTTAGAAAAATTCCGTCGTCGGCACAATACCTACTACCTTCAAGAAAATATATGGCGAATCAGCCGATATCAATATCGAAAAACGTAGCTGCTTGGAAAGAATGACTATTACCATTTTAAAGGATCATGCCCCAAGGGACGTATTTATTGCAGATGAGACAGGTCTCTACTATCGCGTATTGCCAACAAAAGCATGCATTGAAAGATGACAAGGGTACTGAAAAAGAAAACAGCACAACAACGATTTACAATTCTGTTCTGGGCAAATATGGAAGGTGAGAAGGAAGAACCATTTATAATAGGCAAAAGCAAAAATCCTCGGATGTTTTAAGGGCGCACATATGGATAGGTTACCTCTTCAATCGGTCTCGAACAAAAAAGCGCGGACTCGAGCGCGGATGACTGCAGACATCATGACAACAGGGCTTTACAGATTTGATACCAAGATGAAGAAGCAGAATAGAATAGTGATATTGTTTCTAGATAATGCAATGTCTCATCCCAAAATTACACTGGATAATGTTAAACTTATTTTTCTTCCACTCAATACTACCTCATAGTGCCAACCTTTGCACCAAGGCATTATTCAGAGTTTTAAAATGCTCTACAGTACCTACCTTATCAAGAGACTTTTAACATGTATAGTCAGTGGTTTTCATCTTCAAAAAATCGAAAATAATATTACCATAACCAGCGCCTTGATATGGGTTTCGGTGGCCTGGCGCAATTTGTCCCCAGTGACAATAAAAAAATGCTTTATGAAAGCCGGATTTATGTGTAATACAGATAATATTGACGACTTCGAAGATAATATTCCGCTCGCTTAATTGTTTCCTAACATTAAGGACACATTTGTGAACTTAAAACAATTTGCCTCTATTGATAACGATTTGCCAACAGAAAGTGCAGAATTGACTATCATCGAGTGTATTGAAGACATAGACCTCGTAACTATTAGACCGAACAATAACAAATAAAGGTGTTGTCATCATTGTATTCCAGTGTAAAGTAAATCAACATTCAAGCTGCTCCCCTTCACTTGGTTTGCCAGACTTACGCCACAGAAAACTGTTTTCTGGGCTTACTCTGTTAAAAGTATTAACTTCTATGATTTACTAGAATAAAATGATGTGGGAAATATATAACATTGCCTAAAACCTTGTAAAAAATCTGTAGTATGGCAACGCAGCAAAAAATAATCCGCCCAGATCTCATCATTTTCGTGGCCTTCCGCATCGACTCGGATTTGTGACAGCGTTTTTCTGTGGGTTTTCCTGGAGTTTTGTCAACCTAACCTTAATTGTTCTGTGGTTTTGTCGCATGCATATGTAAATTCAGAGTAATCCCCACTCCCGACCCCACCTAGCTCCTCACGGCGCGGCGTCTCGCCACCAAACGATTTTGGCATCACAATTTTATAGCATTTATGAATGGCGTGTCGGATCTATAGTTACGATGCCTATGATTGAAGAGATTCAAGAAACGGATAAAAGTACTCCCAACTCTGAGACAGAGGAAGAGGAACCTGAACTTGCTCCAGTGTCGAAGATATCAAGCCTATCTGAAGCCTGCGCAAGTTTGAGAGACTTTTTTTAAATAATGTTAACAATTTTGACAAGTCTGCAAATATTTCTTAATTGCTATTAAAATGTGAATCGGAGATTTATAAAAATAAAATAAGAAATATGAAGCAATCATTAATTTCTGATTATTTTATAAAATAAGAATTTCAAAGCAAACATATTGTATGATATGATTGTATTACACATTGTATAATATACAGGGTGATTCACGTTGAGTGTCCTATTAAAAGTTCTGGTGAACTAAAAAAGATAGCTTTTTCAAATTCGGTGTGCCGCCTTAATAGGACATAGTCTATCTTTTAAAAATATTTTCACAGTTGCTGCGTTGCCAGTTCTACCCGAAACCAATGGCAACATTGGAATTTCAAATAGAACACCCTATATATTATTGCATTTTTGAATTCTACGCAAAATTGTTAGAAACTTTTGTTAATATTTCCCTATACTTATCTCTTGCCGTTTTTGAAAAAAAAAAAATTCATAATTTTTTATAGAAAACCACCGTTTCAATAAAGTTGAGTATTTTCGTGCGTAAACGAGCTAGCTATTTGAAATTTTCACACGGGTTAGATAATACATGTGTTTAAGAATTTCATATGAAATATTGGCGATACTTTATACAGGGTATCTCAAAAATGTATATTTTTTAAAGCAATTTAGAAATAATAAAAAAAATGTTTTTTTAAATGCAACTCCCCATATTTCATTGTAACATCAAATAGGCAAATAACTTACCTACAACATTGCCATACATCTTCCTATACCTATCTCCCTCCGTTTTTTAAATACAAACGGAGAAAAATAAATCCCTATTTTCAAGAACTACCCATAAGAAATATACCCGCTTAACCAATGATTTAGCTAGGTAGGCCATGGCAAGTTTTTTGTTTTAACTCGTCTTGACGACTATTTGACATGGCAAACAATTTTTAAATTAAGCATATGATAACGAAATGTACCTATTTATTTTATAGCATTAAGCATACAAAAATTAATCAACAAACAAATACGTTATCAATTTTATGGAAGTAGTCCATCTCACAGTGGAGTAATATTTTATTTATGGAATAAAACACAAAGTCTGCTCCACTAATTTAATGAAAAAAGTTCATATTAAAATCCCATACATGTTTCGAAGGCATAAACCTTCATCTTCAGTGGGTTATTATTAAGATGTTATTAATTTATGAAGAGACCAATGACATTGTTAAATTTTTAAACTAATGTTGCAGAAAATTTTTTTAAGAAAACATATGTAACGTTAATTAAATAACTAATACATTTTGACTAATAAAAGTAAAAAATTTTGTAAATAAAATGAATTCAAATTAAATTTTATTTTATTTTAAACTTATTAAAAAACCCAAATTTGACTGGGAAATTGAAATAGGGTACGACTCCACCATGATGGTCGTACCCTATTTCAATTTCCCAGTCAAATTTGGGTTTTTTAATAAGTTTAAAATAAAATAAAATTTAATTTGAATTCATTTTATTTACAAAATTTTTTACTTTTATTAGTCAAAATGTATTAGTTATTTAATTAACGTTACATATGTTTTCTTAAAAAAATTTTCTGCAACATTAGTTTAAAAATTTAACAATGTCATTGGTCTCTTCATAAATTAATAACATCTTAATAATAACCCACTGAAGATGAAGGTTTATGCCTTCGAAACATGTATGGGATTTTAATATGAACTTTTTTCATTAAATTAGTGGAGCAGACTTTGTGTTTTATTCCATAAATAAAATACGTTATCGTTAATTTAACACAAAAATACAGAAATTAATAATTAAAATGCTTAAAATATCCACCATTTGCATTTAGGCATTCGTTCAAACACGTCACTTGATTTGTCGTAGTTGCCCTTCGTATTTCTTCAGGAGCTAACTCTTCAAAAGCTCGACGTACCCGGTTTTCCAAATCTTGGCGATTTTCTATTGGGGTTCCTACATACACCCGTTATTTCATAGTTCCCCAAAGATATGAATCTAGGGGAGTAAGATCTGGGGACCGAGGGGGCCAGTCCCACGGTCCCAAGCGTCTTATCCACCTATCTTTGAACATTCCGTTTAACTCTTGACTCACCCCGTTGCTACAATGAGCAGGAGCCCCATCTAATTGGTACCAGCAAGACATAATTAATTGTAGTGACAACCCATCCAGAAACTCACTAACTGTCATTCTTAAAATGTCCAAATACTTATCCGAATTTAGATTTTCTTCGTAGATACAATAAGCAAATTTATTATCCATCAATAAGCAAAAAACGTTAAAACCAAATTGAAATTGAAACCCCCATTCTTTAACAAATTTCGGATTTTCAACTGCCCAAAAATGATTATTTCGTCGGTTGAATATTCCCTCCCTCGTAAATTTCGATTCATCTGTCCAAATGATTTTGCTTAAAAATAATGGGTCTTCTTGAATTCTAATTAAAACCATTTCACAAAATTCAACACGCCTCTGGGCATCTCCTGGTAAAAGAGCTTGTTGGGTGATAAATTTAAATGGATAAATTTTATGTTTGGCTAAAATGCGTTGAATAGTTGAATATGAAAGTCCTAAATCTATTTTTGCATTTCGAATTGATGCGTGGGGGTAAACATTAAAATACGCAAAAACATTTATTTCATTATCTTCATTTTCAGTTTGGGGTTTTGCGTATTTTCGAGGTTTTCTAATTACACCCTGATTTTTAAAATTTACTTCATATCTGAAGTATCAACACAAAACAAATACGTTTTTAAGATAATCTAAGAAGGGTATAAAAATATTAAAATAGTTACCTTCTAAATTTTTTTTCGTTCATGGGAGGTAAATGGGGATATAATTCATTAAATCTTCTACAGGTTCTTGAAATAACTTTGTTGCACTCCCCGTGCATGTAAAACAAATTTAAAATATCAAGATGTGAATATTCATTTACATTTGCCATTTTTTACGTCATTGTTATCATATGCTTAATTTAAAAATTGTTTGCCATGTCAAATAGTCGTCATGACGAGTTAAAACAAAAAACTTGCCATGGCCTACCTAGCTAAATCATTGGTTAAGCGGGTATATTTCTTATGGGTAGTTCTTGAAAATAGGGATTTATTTTTCTCCGCTTGTATTTAAAAAACGGAGGGAGATAGGTATAGGAAGATGTATGGCAATGTTGTAGGTAAGTTATTTGCCTATTTGATGTTACAATAAAATATGGGGAGTTGCATTTAAAAAAACATTTTTTTTATTATTTCTAAATTGCTTTAAAAAATATACATTTTTGAGATACCCTGTATAAAGTATCGCCAATATTTCATATGAAATTCTTAAACACATGTATTATCTAACCCGTGTGAAAATTTCAAATAGCTAGCTCGTTTACGCACGAAAATACTCAACTTTATTGAAACGGTGGTTTTCTATCAAAAATTATTAATTATTTTTTTTTTCAAAAACGGCAAGAGATAAGTATAAGGAAATATTAACAAAAGTTTCTTACAATTTTGCGTAGAATTCAAAAATGCAATAATATATAGGGTGTTCTATTTGAAATTCCAATGTTGCCATTGGTTTCGGGTAGAACTGGCAACGCAGCAACTGTGAAAATATTTTTAAAAGATAGACTATGTCCTATTAAGGCGGCACACCGAATTTGAAAAAGCTATCTTTTTTAGTTCGCCAGAACTTTTATTAGGACACTCAACGTGAATCACCCTGTATATGTTATTTTTTATAATTGGATTCATCTCATTTAATTTTAGTTCTGATAAATTTAAACAAAAATATTGAAAATTGTTTACATATATGAAGATACTTATTAATCAATAAACATTGTACAATGAAGACCAGGTGTTTTAATTTTTCTCTATTAACCGACCAACATTTGATTCTCCGAGGGTGGTCGCTATTGAGAGATTTTACTGTATGAACAAATTTGCGAATTCTGTTCATATAGTCGTACAAAAAATAGTATAAGCATCACTTACGGTATAGTAGATTCTGTAACGAGGTTGGAATGAAAATTCGAGTGGAAGAAGGAACCACGAGTATCGAATTTTCATTCTAACCGAGTAGCAGACTATATTTTCTCCACGACCAAAAAGTACGAATAAAAACAAATAAAATCTGTACAAAGCAATTAAGTTATTTATTCGCAATATTCGTAATTTCAGGAGGAGTATCCAGTTCCATATCTGATTCATCCGATTTTTCACTAATTTTTTGACTTGCACTAAAATTTGTCTGAAAATAATTATTACAACGCGGCCATTTTTATCTGACACTGACAGTTTCGAAATTCATGGCAACCTATGTCGTTTAGATCAATTACAGAATATTCATTCCGTATCTTGTTATGGAATGAAAATACACGCAAAACGCATAAGAAGCAAGTGTTTCAGAATAAATATTCCACCTCAAGAGCGAGAATTTTTACATTCTATTATCAAAAATGATTTTGGAATTATTGCATTCAGTAATGGTCGTGGAGAAAAGATTTACTGATCTCAGACAATATTGTAGGTCTTCTGCCAGCAAATCGTCCTTACCGCCTTGATATACTGTTACATAATTATTGTCCTTTAAAACTTACCAAACTTAATGAAGCAGTATTCTGTTTGTGAGTTCAAATTATAATATTGCAAACTTTTCTCTCAATTTTCACTTCTAACAAATTTTCCTAACAGATAAACATGAATTATGCAGATGGTTAAAATCAGCAGCGTGGAAGTTTAATATGAAGAGTTTAATATACGACAAAGAACTGAATAATTTTTAATAATTTATCCAGAGATGACATTTCAAATAAAGAAAGGGTGGTAAAGCGGGCCATTATTTAAATGTGACAAATTTTCATTCCGGCACAGTTGGTAACATATTGGTTTTGTGCCGATTTTCGAACTGATAAGTGAGTTTTCACTAAATAAAACCTTCATGTGGTATAATATTTCTGTGTGCTCGGGTCATGGCATTTTTAGTGCTAAATTTTCAACTTCATGTTGGAATCTCCTCTGCTGTATTATTGATACGCCTAAAACTTCAAATAAATAAATACAGGGGTTTTAAATTATGTCGGCTCAATAACTTGCCTAGAAGATCTACCGAGATAACACAAAAATGCAAACTTTTTTTTATAAATATACCTTGCAAGTAGACGTGTGTGACGAAGTGTAAAATTGATTGTCAAGTTTTCTGACGTTCACAGACCGCATGTTAAATCTAAATTTCTTCGACTTTTTTATTTCTTATTTTTTATTTTTTTTAAGATAGCATAGTTCGATTTTTTTATGCATTTAGTCATTATGTCACAAATACCATCATTTGGCCTCCAAATTAAGTCAAGCAAAAGCCTAGGCAACTATACCCAATCTTAACAAATTCTGTCAGGGACTCATTTAATACCGAGCACCAAATCTAGGAAGCGACAGAATAAAAATATTGCACAAGTAAATGTTGTTTATGCATATACAAAACTTTGCCGCTACAATTACAGTGAACTTAAAAGGCGACGTTGTCATATACGGCGCAATCAGCTAAATGGATTTAAAATAGCACAGCGATTCCGATCCTGCGATTCTGCTCGCGGAGAAAATAGATGTGGCAACACACAGAGACCGAATTCACAACTTGAAAGATTTGAAAATAAGCGTGCCGGCAGGGATTTCGTATTGCTTGATTAATTTGTGTTTTTTATTATTAATTTATGGATAGATTTCCTTAGTTTCTTTCAGTCTTCGTAGTATATGGGTCGTTCAAATAGATATTATTTTGTGTTAAATATATAGCTATTAAATTTTATTTAGGGTAGTTAACTGCCTTTAATTGAGTAAACTATATGGATATTAATGAGCCTTCAACTAGTTGTCCACCTATAAGAAAAAATTCAAATTAACATTAAAACAACGAATAATAGTTAAAAATGTATACCATAGAATTCCGAAGCGAAATCCTGATCTAATCACATTGAATGCTACAGAAACATGTGAGACTTTAACTAAAATTTCCTCGCGCACTGTGTTCATAGGGTTTTGAAAGATCTTCATCAAGAAAATTACGAAAAAAGAAAATAGTCAAGGAGCCCATACCAGAGGACGGAAAAAAATAATCCTGGATGATGCCACAAAATACGCATTTGTCGCAAATTTCATGGATTTCTTTCCTAAATGATTGAAATTGAAAATACAAATATTTTTGTTTCCTGACTTGTTTCGTCTCGCTTCATTTTCGAGAACATTTCTGACATAGCATGGTGCATACTTTTTGCCACGTTATATTTATTTCAATGACATTTCCGTAAATAAAACTACCACGTTTACAGAATTTTAATGTGCACGTATATTGAAAAACGGCCCAACGATAAAAATATAAATTTGCACACTTCGAAACCACATGGCTTCGAGATACACTCTAAAACTCTAAACACATAAATATTAAACTCTTAGAAACAATGCTCTTCGAATACTCAACGAAGACGTTTAGGCTTTACGAGCTTAGAAAGGTTGGAAGTTTTATTTTTTCGTTTGGATTAAACTATGAAAAAAAGATAACATGTGCATTTTTAAAGGTTTTTACTACCAATAACCTCATACACGTGTGGGTTCGGCATAACTTTACTTTTAACTAACTTCTTAACAAGCATCTTTCTAGAATTAATGTTTATTGAACAAGTTTTTATCATAATATTGCTTGATAAAAATCATGATTTTAAAAAAATAAGAAAATCATGATTTTTTCTTGTAAAATTTTATTTTGGGACTAGTTTTAATTAATACACATATTATTTTTTAACTGCTAATCAGCCCTATGATCAAACACACAAGTTAACTCTAGACGCTAACTTCAAAATTAACTGTTTTTCGACCACAGTGAAAAATTAACAAGTAGGCTTTTTCGGTTGTTGTCATGGAAATGGCACTTTAAAAGTTGACTTGTGCGTTTGATCATAGGGCTGCATATCTTGTTTCGTCAAACTTATTATGAAAATATGTTTTTAAGCTTAAATAATTTAGAAACGAAACTAAAGATCTAGTTTATTTTTGCAATAAAAGTGATAGACTAGTTTTTTTTTTAAAATTATGCCTTCCTCTATTTCTCTCTAATTCCACTTTAAATTAAAACAAACGGCTATTTTGTTTATGATATACGTAATATATTTAATCGCAAACAACCCACATCATAAGTCCTAACTCTTAAGTACTCATTCCTTTTTTCCTACACACCTTTTACCTTTTACCGATGCCTCTATTGTTGAACCAGTCTCTGACCCATATAGCTTTTTAATGATTTAATAAAATATACCGCCGAAAATCGTACCATCTTTGTTAACGCTCGAAACCAATGTAAGCAAACGATAAACCAAAGCAAAGAAGCACACAACCAGAGGATCAAAGACAGACTTCTTGAATGTCCTAACGGCTCAAGATCATTTTGGTCGGTAGCTAAGGCCGTCAGTCAGAACTTTACCAAGTCAACCATTCCACCTTTAACACGGCACCATTGCGACCAAAGCACAGGAGAAAGCAAACCTACTGGCGGAACTATTCTCTTCACATTCAACGGTAAATTTTCAGGGAAGTACTCCACCGAACATTCCCCCTGTAGAATCGAGAATGCCTGGGATTTTATTTCGCCACCGCCATGTTACACGAATCTTGAGGAGTTTTGACACTAAAAAGGCTTCTGGTCCTGACGATATTCCAGTCATTGTAATTAAGACATGCGCTGACGAACTGACACCGGTATTTTGTAGGCTTTTTAACTTATCCTACAAAAAAGGAATATTTCCTTCTTGCTGGAAAACTGCGCGAGTCCAGCCCATACCCAAAAACGGCAAGAAGACCTTGCCAAACAACTATCGTCCAGTCGCATTGCTTTCGGTTATATCCAAAGTTATGGAGAAGGCTATCAACGAAAAATTATTAAAATACCTGGAAGGCTTCAACATTATTAGTGACCGCCAGTATGGATTCCGTAAGTCTAGATCAACAGGAGACCTTCTCGCTTATGTTACTCATGTTTGGAATAACGCAATAGAACATCATGGAGAGTCCCGGGCGGTAGCACTGGATATTTCCAAGGCTTTTGACCGAGTATGGCATGAGGGGCTCCTAACTAAAGTGAGAGCATACGGAATGCCGGTTCAATTTTGTTCATGGCTGTCGAGCTTTCTTAAAGACCGTTCTCTGCGAGTGGCGCTGGACGGATTTCTTTCAGACACATTTACCATCAACGCCGGAGTCCCTCAAGGTTCTATATTGTCGCCCACCCTTTTCTTACTCTACATTAACGATCTTTTGGAAAAAACTAAAAATCCTATATATAGCTTCGCTGATGACAGCACACTTGTTTCATCTTTTACTTTGAATGCTCGGACATCGGCTGCTAATGCACATCTCTGTAGGCAGCAAGAGGTCTCAAATCTCAACAAAGACCTGGAAGAAATTCTGTCTTGGGGTGACAGTAACCAAGTAGAATTTAACGCTAAAAAGACTCATGCGGCAGTTTTTTCTAAAAAAGTTAATGTTGTAGAACTGGATATAGTTATGGCGGGACACTCGATTCCCTTGGCTTCGTCAATTCATTTATTGGGCGTTAATTTGGATAGTCATATGTCTTGGCATAGCCACGTTGCGGCCATTGCTAGGGCAGCCTCGCAGAAGCTTGGAGTACTTTTCCGAACAGAGAACCTCTATACACCTCGGCAACTTTTGATGCTCTATAAAACCCAAATTCGACCATCGCTGGAGTACTGTTCGCATATTTGGGGCTCTGCTCCTAAACATACCCTGAGATTGCTAGATTCCATTCAAAGAGGAGCCATTCGCTTGATCGGTGACCATAGTCTGACAAACAACCTGGAGACCCTTGAACATCGAAGGCAGGTTGGCGACTTGAGTCTATTTTACAAATATTTTCATGGCAAGTGTTCAACTGAGGTTGCCCGCTTGATACCACCCAGAGCGGTGCATGGTAGAAATACACGACAAGCCACTGCAGCTCACCAGTACGTGGTTTAGCTTAGTCCCTCGAACGACACTGTTTCAAAATTCTTTCATCTGGAGAACGTCATCACTCTGGAACGACCTCCCTGAGATCGTGTTCCCCAACGACTATAATCTTCAAAGATTTAAGACCAACGTGAATCGTTTCCTGCGCACACGCACCGCTCCCAGAGCGCCATAAAGGATTTATCCTGCAGTGCTGTGCCATATCATAAAAAAAAATAATAAAAACTAATAACCTAATACTGACCCCTGACATTTTGTAAACCCTAGATCGATTTCTTGAACACACTCTCTTTTAACTTTTGACATCCATCATATGCCATCTGTCTTAACTGTCACCTTTCTACAGCAAACAGCATCCCAAATTACCTGCTGTGCTGCAACTTACCTGAACGCTTTAAAAATCTTTGATTACCCACTTAACGAATCTTCAAACGTAAATTAATTAAGTTTGTAGCACCAAAAACTGTTAAAAGATGGTACTCCTCTAAGATAGTTCTCAAGGAGACATATTAATATCAATGTTCAGATTCTTATGTAACAGTACGTAAGCGAGATATTGCACGTGACGACCCAGCCAGAAGACCAAACGCTGGAATGGAACTCGCATAAGCAGGAATCTACGTCAGATGTCGCCACGTGCAACATCTCGCACAGGGACCGTTACATTTTGTGTTAAAATGCACCGTGAGGTCCTTTTCCATTTCGTCAGGCTCTATAGCCTTGCCGATGAGCCGTAATACGGCGAAACGCGTCCAAGAATTGGGTCTGACGGAAAGAAAATTGACAAACTTCTTTTAACCTCTTTAAGATTCTTATGATTAGCACTCTACTATACTAGGTATATTAAATGTCTCGATTCATATTTTTCTCCCTTGTAGTGTTAGTGTTTATACCGTATACATAATTTTAAACTAGTCAAGAACTGTACTAAATCTTTCGTCCACTTGTGATCATTAACTTGAGCCTCCATCCCTTAGTTATGTCTGTCCTTCTTCAACCACACATCATTGTTAAATTCGATCTATGGTAAGTGAATAAAAAAGTGTAATATTGCCGATTTGACTAGCACACATTTGAATAAAGAACATTAAATATTTATTTATATAATTATTATTTGACTATGTAAAAGTATTCAATATAGTTATATTACAAAATTATTTAAATTTTTATCACATCAATCTATTATTTAATTAAGAAATAATTATGATTTCTGTCAGGAAATGAAAATCTTAACAAATTATAATTTAATCTAATTATCCAAATCTGGTAACACTTCAACGCGACGAGTTTAAGGTAGTGGACCATATAAAGTAATTTAATTGTCACAATTTCCACATGATCAAAAAATATTTAGGAAACTGTGTACCTGACAAGCGTCTGGCTTCTCTAGGCGTGTGCTGTTTGTTCGTCAGTAATCGTCAGTGGCGTAGCATTCTAAATGCGATTTTTAAGATGAATGTGTACACGCGTTACGCATTGTAATTGTTTTCATGTTTATAAATTTAGAGACGTTTCAAGCATTGCGTTTAGTTTATTTTATTTTCATATCATTTTTGAATTTTCTTTTAATTAAGCCTAAATTTATAATACAATTAATTCCCCGTTCTTTTCATACGTCGTAGTGCTAATCTCGTGCGGCGGACTTATACAATATAGGTGTTATTTAAAAACTGCAGTGGTATGTTTTCGGGAAAATTTCTAATGTTGTTTTTCAGTTGTTCTATATTGCTCGGAATTATATTTTAATAATTATAGCACATATAGCTTTCCGGATAAGCCGTTATACGGCGAAACGCGTCCAAAGTTTATGTCGGACGAAAAGGAAAAGGGATGAACCTTTTTAAATTATCCTAGCAGTATCCCCATAAAAAAATATCAGGCAACGGTAAGTCGGGTGATCTAGGAGCCTAGTTTATAGGGCCTGCTCTTCCTATCTATCGGTTTCGGTTAGTGTTATAAGAGCAAAATGTGGTGGTGCTCCATCTTGTGGAAAATAAGTTTGGTTTATAAGGTTTTCTTGCGAAAGCTGTGGACAAAAAACCCGTCAAGCATGTCTACATAAGCTATTGAAAGAATAATGGTCTATACATTTTTTTGCGGAGATACCCCACACCAAACGGTGACTTTGGAGGAATCTCTTACAGATTCTTTTTGAAAGGCATGGGGATAAGGACTGAAGACGTTGTTCGTATAAGTAAATCAAAACATGTTTTTAAAAAGGGTTATGTACCTCGAATCCCCAAGTTCGACAGTTATGTCGATTTACAAGCCATGTTAAGTTGCCTCATCACAAGATTATTCATAAAATTGTTGACATTTTGCATTGAATGCAAATGTTTACCCTTAAGGGATAATCGGTTTCCTTTAACCCTGCAACATTTGAATTTTAAATTATTTTAATTTAAACTGTTGTAACAATGCATAGTTCTCCGATTGAGATGGCATTTCTTGGATCATTTCTTGAATTACAACAGTTTTATTTAGAAGGATATTCTGGTCTTCAACCCATTTTTCATCAATAAGTGTTCCGTTTATCCAGAATAGTTTATACTAAACCAAAATAGCGTTACGACTCAGAGGGATCTAATTAAACATTCTTAAATCGTCGCTGTGTGCTTGTAGTAGATTTAGTTTTTGCAAAACTTATAACACATTTTGCTTTTTCGGCTAATAAGGGAATTCTTAACGACTAATACCGATTAAAATGCAAATTCTGATAAATAACGGACAGGTACCTGAATGTTTACAAAATGCGTCATTGCTGGCTGGCCAATAGTTTAATTACAGGTGACAAAACTATGTGATTTTTTCGTCTAACAAGGGTATCATAAAAACTGAATTATGACAAAAGTTGTATAGATATAGGTACACTAGTAGGTATTTTTAGATAAAGGATCAAATTTGTATCCTAGTTATTTGAATTAACGGCGTTGTTCTATCCTTGAAAAATAGCATTTTTACTTTATTATTTTTCCTGTATCATTTCAAAAACCAATTTGCAAAAACAAGAACTTCAGAGCAACCTGAACTCTTCTGTGAAAACCGCAACTCAAGATCTATATTCATTTGTAACTTAAAAACATTAAAAAAGTGTCAACGTATCATTTTGTTTTAAAAGTTGATTTTTATGAATGAATATGTAAGTATAGGTGTATCCTGATATTAGCTTCATTTTTAATTTTAATCACATGGTTTTTTATAATTACAAATCACTTGAGCAATGTCACCTTAATCAACTGATAATTTAAATCTTCTCAGCTCAGGAGCGGATCCAGAACTTCGTTTAGGGGAGGGTCATTCACAGAAAAGTAATATATTTCACTTTTGTGTCTTAATGGTATTAATATATAATAAACCTCCAAAATAATACGAGAAGTTTTCATAAATACATTTTATATAAACCCACACGAAAACAGCTTATTACATAACCCATTTTAGCCTGTTTGCGTTATGTAATATACTATAATATCGTACTGAGTGATGTAATGAACTCATTACATCACTCAGTGATGTAATGAACTTATTACATTACTCATTTTTAATCAAACTATGATTTTTTTGTTCCGTCAGTCACTGTCACTTTTTGTGTAATGTTACTGCATAAATATGAAAACCGTTTTGAATACATAAATCATAAGAAAATCATAAAAAACCAAAATTCTGGGTCTTATATAAAATGTTGTATATTACGAGTACGGTAAGGCTCATTACAGCACTCGTGTGGTTACTACGACTCGGTCTACGACCTTCTCGTACCAATATTCCTCACTCGTTACTATAATGAAGCTCATGCCGTACTAGTAATATAAATAACTATTACGGATTAATATAATTAAAATTTATCATGCATTGGAAAATAATATGATCCCCTACTTTCTTAACACCCTTTATTAAAAATATTCTCAATAAAGTGGAAAACCATGTGAAATCCAGACAGTCATACAAACACTTACATACATGACATATAGGTACCTACAGGTAGGTATACAAATACATACGCCTCAAAATATATTTTTATTTCTATTCCAAATTCTTAAGTATTTACCTATTATATATTATTAACCAACGTTGACATACGCTCGCGCTTTCAGCGAAAATGTCGTATCATAATGCCAATTTTATTAAAATGTGGACTGCTGCCGTACACAGTAGACAATATAATTATTGGTTTAATTTACAAAAAACTGTTGTTTTTTTTATTTTTTTTAATAATAGGTTATTAGATCCGCTGAAAGCATTCTTCCGGCTTAATACCAAACTACACGACATTTTACTATTCCCTATCTGCCTAAAAACAATAATTAAACAAAGGACTAAAACGACTTCAACAGTTCAACACAAGCAAAGTGGCGGATCCAGAATATGGTCAAGGGGGGGGGGGGGAGTCCATACCCATATTGAACTGAGTGAAGACGAAATTCTTCAAGAATTAAAAAAAAAAACCTTGAAAACTCACTTACAATTGAAAATTTGCTTTTTAATTTTGAATAAATCATGTCATTAATAAATAGATGAAGTTTTGAGATTTTCTATTAAAAAGTTATACCCATCGACTTAACCCAAGATGGACGTAGCCAGTCATTCATAAAAAGGTCTATCGTCTGTCTCAAACAATCAACAGGAAAGGGGGGTGAGGGGTATTTACTGCGGCTTCTACTTAGAAGCTGGACTCAAACTGCGATGAGACAAAAGGCGCAACGCTGCACACATCGTTGGTTAAACCCAATTGTGATTATATAATTTTTTTTGTATTCCTCTGTTTGTTTGGGGGGGGGGGTCATGACCCCCATGACCCTCCCCCTGGATCCGCGCTTGTCTCAGCTCTGCTTGTAAGTTCTATTTTGCGCTAATAGAACGATGAATTGTCCTTTAAATTACTTATCTAAACCAATTTTCATATTCATATTCGCTAGAAAGTAATTTTATTTAGGAAGTACATACATAATAATGATAAATTATGCAAGTGAGCTCCACAACTAATCCTCTAAGCCACATTTATCCCAAAAAGTCTCTTAACTTGCGTTGACGAGATTGTATATTCTAATGCATATTAATAAAGCAAACCCCATTTTTTAATTAACACTGTGAAATTTTATCTCTTCCCCAAGCTCATACCATTAAAAATATTTTTTTTGCATGTGCTTACGTTTCTGTAAGAATATAAATATGAGGTTTTATTTTGTTTAAGGGTCGCATTCCACTGGCAAATTTTTGGACCAAACAGGGAAAATTTTCCCCAATTTCTTGTCACAATTTATTGTGAAGAAATTGGAACATGCTTTAATTTTTTTGCGAAGTTGGGTAAACATTATAGTGATTTCTGGTGTTTTTAGTTTCTGCCAACTGACCAAATAGTAAAGTTAGAATCATCTAATTTTTAAGTTAAACATTGCATATTTCCTTAAAATGATTATTCGTAAGTTAGTTAGTAAGACTGCTTGAAATAGTAAATTTCTCTTTATTGTTGATGGTTGAAAGAAATATGCCCACATCAGTAGTTCGGAGATTTCGGTTGGCTACACTGGATTGATTTTATAATTTTTAGGCAAGAATTTGGTCTATAAAATATGGGCTTGCCGGCAAAGTATATAATCCGGTATTCTATAGAATGAATTTCATAGAATGTCTAACGTACAGCCGACAATGTGTAAACTATTATAATATATCGAAAACAATAATATTTAAAACATCCCAGCGAGCAAAGTTGGAAATGTGTGGTTACTAATATTCCCCACTCGTTACTGTAATGAGCCTTACCGTACGTGTGATATACAACATTTTATATAAGACCCAGAATTTTGGTTTTTTTATGTATTCAAAATGATTTTCATATTATGAAAGTGACATTACACAAAAAATGACAGTGACTGACGGAACAAAAAAAATCATAGTTTGATTAAAAATTAGTAATGTAATAAGTTCATTACATCACTCAGTACGATAATATAGTATATTACATAACTATAGAATGAATTTCATAGAATGTCTAACGTACAGCCGACAATGTGTAAACTATTACCTATAATACATCGAAAACAATAATATTTAAAATATCCCAACGAGCAAAGTTGGAAATGTGTGGTTACTACGACTCGGTCTACGACCTCGTCGTAGCAATATTCCCCACTCGTTACTGTAATGAGCCTTACCCGTACGTGTGATATACAACATTTTATATAAGACTCAGAATTTTGGTTTTTTTATGTATTCAAAATGATTTTCATATTATGAAAGTGACATTACACAAAAAATGACAGTGACTGACGGAACAAAAAAAAATCATCGTTTGATTAAAAATGAGTAATGTAATAAGTTCATTACATCACTGAGTGATGTAATGAGTTTATTACATGCAATGTAATGAGTTCATTACATCATTCAGTACGATAATATAGTATATTACATAACGCAAACAGGCTAAAATGGGTTATGTAATAAGCTCTTTTCGTGTGGGTCTTATATAAAATAATTTTGCAGATGCAGAAAACATTA
This sequence comes from Polydrusus tereticollis, assembly GCA_963920685.1. Taxonomy (NCBI): domain Eukaryota; kingdom Metazoa; phylum Arthropoda; class Insecta; order Coleoptera; family Curculionidae; genus Polydrusus; species Polydrusus tereticollis. Next base: position 80,168,000 of record OY987327.1, read on the forward strand.
TTTTGGTGCTGATATTGATGTATTATTTCTTTTAGGTACAAAAACAAAGTTATTAAATCACACATTTTATTTCGTATTATGCAGGGTGTTATTTAATAAGTGCCCGATATTTTACAGGACGATTCCTCAGTTATTTATAAGGTGAAAAGTTCATATAAGCAAGGGCCCGGCCCGCAAGTCCTCCATTTTTGAGATACAGGGTGTTACAATTTTTAACAGGAACAAAAAATATGTACGCCACTGCCGTTTTCTCTTTTGATAACACTGTTATGTAGGCACTTTATTGGCTAATGCAATGTACATTTTCATAATTTTTTGATATCGGCTTTGTTTAGGTTAGTTTAGTAGGTTAACTAATTAATTATTTTTTCTACAGACTTTAGTAAAATGAATTTGTAGAAAAACTAAGAGATTGAGCTTCTATCGACTTATTTTTTTATTATTTGTATAACTAAAGTCGGTTATTTGTATTTTATTTAACCTAATATATGCATTTGAATTTCATTGATACTAGATACTGCCTCGAGTTCTTTCTAAGAAAATATATTTCTAACAACTTTAGTGGAATGAAGTTGTTGGATAATAATGATTTGGACTACCACCCAGCTGCCTTTTTTATTATTATTTTAGGTAACTAAGTCGGTAATTACGAGACATTTTCATAAATAAACTATACTTTCCACTTTTAACAATACACGCACATGAAATGGCTAATCTAAAGTTTTGAAATTCTAAACCTAATAGCCTCATTTTTAATCTGAGGGAGGATCAGAGTATTATAAACAAATAAATATGCAAAGACTACCCATATTCTAAATAAGCTGTTATAGTATTATATAATATACTAAACCTTTTTATTTGCTAATGAGAACTAACCAATATTCAATGGTGTTGATAATAATAATAATAATAATAATAATAAATAGCCTTTATTTATAAATGTCACAAAATAAACTGAAATAAAAGTAGACAAGGGTGGCGAGATCTAGCACAGCTACTCATCTAACCACCCAAATAAGAATAAGTCATATAAGTATTGCTTCAATTCGTACCAATTTTATAATATATTATATAAAATATAAGTATATATATGTAATAGAATGTAGCGATCATCCGTGTACCTATCACTATGATTTCATGTAATCCTTATTATTTCGAGAGAGAACAGGAACGATGATAAATGATTAGTCTTAGTCCTAAGAGACCTTAAGGTTGGCTTTAAGATGTTTCTTAAATATTTCAACACTTGAGCAGCTTTTGATATTTGTCGGAACGTTATTAAAGTATTTAGGAGCATTGTAGCTAAAGGAGCGCTGAAATAATGCAGTCTTATGTCTTGGTACAGAAAGGAGGCTATTATGTCGTGTAGCTCTACCATGAACATCAGAACCCTTGACAAGCTTCTTGAGGAGGTAATCCGGTTGTTTGCAGTTAATTACTTTAAAGATCAACGTACATAGATGCAAAATAAATCTATGTTCTAATCTAAACCAGCAAGATTCAGAGTAATATGGTGTAATATGGTCGAACTTTTTCACTCCATAACAAAACCTCAAGCAGCCGTTCTGTAGCTTTTGTAAACTGTTCTTATCCTCGTAAAGTAAAGCTGGCCAAAACAATATATCGCAGTAAGCCAGAGAAGATAAAATGATCGAATCGCATAATCTTAATTTGATTGGCGTTGAGAGAAATGATTTAAACATGTAAAGAGTTCTTAGTTTACCGTATCCTTTTTGCAGCAGAAAAGAAACATGATTTTTAAACCTTAACTTGGAATCAAAATAAACACCCAGATTTTTGCAAGATTCAGAGGGAGTTAATTTGACATTATTTATTTTAATATTAATAAGGTTAGAAATTTCCGTATTATTTTTGCCAAATATTATAAGCTGGGTTTTGGATTGATTTAGTAGCAGGTTATGGGCAACTGATATCTCATAAATCTGGTCAAGGTCTTCGTTGATATGCCGTTCCGCCGTCCTCACATCCCCATGGTTAAAACTGAGATATAGCTGAAAATCATCAGCATACTGGTGGGATTGTGAGTGCAGCAAATGACTTTCAAAATCAGCAGTATATATTGAGAATAATAAGGGGCCTAAAATGCTGCCCTGGGGCACACCACGGTTTGAAGTTAAGATATCAGAAAAGCCATTGTCGATAAGTACTCTTTGGCGCCTGTCACGGAGGTAACTTTCAAGGAAGCCAACTGAAGTATGATGTAGACCATAAAACTTTAACTTTATACTTAATATAGCGTGATCAAGGGTATCGAAAGCCTTGCTATAGTCAAGTAGTAGTAAGCAAGTGCATTTACTATCATCAGTAGCGCGGAATATGTCATCACTCACCTTTATAAGAGCTGTTGTTGTACTATGTTGTGTTCTGAACCCTGATTGAGTTGGAGGAATAATTTTTTGTTCAAAAGAGTACTGGTTCAGTTGTTCAGATATAATTTTTTCAAGGATTTTAGATAGAACAGGTAGTAGACTAATAGGTCTGAAATGGGAGAGTTCACAAGGATTGGTATTTTTGGCAACAGGAAGAACATTAGCAATCTTCCACTTGCTAGGAAACTTGCCAGAAATAATACATGAGTTGATTATAAAGGTTATATGATGACTCAAGTGTGGTACTAACAGAGATATGATTTTCCGATCTAACCCATCAGCGCCTCTAGCATCAGAACGCAGTTGTCGAATGATTCTTTCCACCTTGTCAATATTAACCTCCATAAATTTAAAATTAGCATTATTTTCATTAAAAGTAAAGTTTTCGTAGTGATTTAAATATGAGTTATTGTTACTTTGTACACAAGATGGAGGAATACTATCTCGAAAATAATTATTAAAATCGTTCGGTGTACCCACATCGTTAGGGTTATATTCAGAAGTAGAATTAACATTTAACCACCTTAAGGTACGCCAAAAACCCCTAGGATCAACTCTAAATTGATGATTCAAATAAGCCTTTTTTTCGTTTCGAATTGACATAGTGACGAAATTCCTAAGTTGCTTATAATCATTCCACGATTCTTCACTCTTTAGCTTTTTATACCTGGAATGGGATTTATTTCTTAAACGCATCATATATTTGATATTCGGTGTAATCCATGGTGCAGGAGGCTTAGTCAGGCGAGAAGTTTTATAAGGGGCGTGTCTATCAAAAAGATCATTAACTGCGCTGGTAAAAAAATCAACCATATCATCAACATCAGTTAATGAGTATAGTTGGTTCCAATTAAAAGTATACATATCATTTAGGAACAGATTATGATCAAAATTGGAGTAATCACGGTAAGTCTTAAATTTTAAGGGCGTGGGCGATTTCTTACAGGCAATTTTACATGTAATCAAGCAGTGGTCCGAAATATCATCCATTCCAACTACCTCTGGCTCCCTTACAAAATCCAAGGACGAAGTAACAATGATATCTAGCAGTGTCATACTGTTGTTAGTTATACGAGTCGGTTGCGTGATAATTTAATGTAGGCCATACTTTTTAAGAAAATTTTTTAAGGTAGAAAATGCATTGTGATTTGACAGACAGTCGACATTGAAGTCGCCACCAAACAGAACAAAGTCGTAAGTAGGAAGAAAAGAAATTAACGTGTTTTCAAGTATGCCTAGAGAATTAATTAGATTTTCATGTGGAGGGCGATAAATCGATCCAAGGCAGATATTCTTGCCACCTATTCTTAAACCAATCCAAACTTGTTCAATATGATCTCCATGAGCCGCCACCTCCAAGATTTTAAATTTTAAATTATTTTTAACATAGAATCCTACACCACCCCCTCTATGATCACGGTCTTTTCTTATAAATTTATAACCAGTAATTTCAAGCGCTTCCGAAGCAATTCCCATATTAAGCCATGTTTCCGACAAACCAACAATATCCAGCTGCTCAGAGGTAATATATTCCGCAAATTCGTTAAAACTGGGACACAGTGATCGCACATTAAAATGTGAAAAACTAACATACTTATCAACACTATTTTGCATTACAACAGAGCACAACATGCGTTGTGCGAACATGATAATATTAAGGATTATTTTTTTTTAGTTACTAATATCTCTATTCTTTCCCTAAAGATATCACAATATTTTTGGTTTTCGTTATAATTACTAACCATGTGTCTATCTAAAAGTTGATTTTTTTGAACAGTTGATTCTGACTAATTTGGCGGTAAAGGTGCTATGAACTTATATTCTTGTTCTATTTGGTACACATATACTAATTTTTCTAGTATTGTGTTTTCTGCAGCCGACTTATTATATCATCTTGTATAGGTAAACAGCACTGCTAATAGTTGCTAATAGTTTTCTTATTATGCATCTGTGATCAAATAAAATAGGTAATCTTCCATAAGAAAAAATGACTTTTTTCGGACCTGTCGCCATACCCTCAGTTTAAAATATTTTATGGAAATTCGCGCCATTTTAAATTAACAGAATAATATTCTGAACCATAAAATAGCAAGAATTGAAAATACTTAACATTCTATGTATTCACATAAAGAATATGTGAAAACTATGAAAGTTTTTCTGCAAAAAATGGTCAAATCGGCAAATTTGTGTATAATTATAGTTGAAAAAAATTATATATTCCTGAAATATCAATAAGCAGCGTATCTTAAAATTCGTTATAAATATGTTATATACTTCACAATAAATTCAATATCTTTGTTTCTCAAACGTCTTTGTTATCATGAATCCGGGCGGTTTGCGCTCGACCGCTTTACGCTCCACCGTAATGATGGCGAGATTACCTCAATAACTGAACGAAATCATGAAATCGCAATAATTTGACATTTTTGCTAGTGAATATTTCTACCCTAGACTTACGTGGGTTGAAAGGGCGCTAACCGGTTTCTGATTCGTCTTTTTGTTTCCAAAATATATTATGTGTAAACTTTGTCAGTTCTATCTGAGTCTGGATGAAAGTGTGAAGTAAAACCCTTTAAACCTGCTTTTATTCAAAGTATCGAAAATATCAAGTGTTTCAAAATTAGCAAAGCCAAATAAATGAAGTTCTTATAAATTATATCGTACAACCGCACCACGGATTTTAATTTTTTCCTTTTTGAATTGAATGTAAAATGCATATTATGGCCAACAAAACAGTTTCGTTTTGGTTTCATTTCCCGTAAGCGATGCATATTTTTGATACCAATTTTCTCAAAATGACCTATTACTCCCCTTGCATCCAGTATTAATTAAATTTAATATTTTAGGGGTCGTCGGACACGAACATTTTTTGTTTATTTTACGTTGTTCATCGAACGACGAAAATCAACATTTTAAACTTAAAATATATCGAATAAGATAACTTTTTACCTCGGCTTCAACTTGATTTTTTATGTCATGTGTGCGTCTAAACAAGATATATTTTATTTAAATTGTAAAGCACTTACCTGTGGTACGTATTCTAAACAAACCTAAAAAATAAACCAAACTAAAAGGTTCGTTTTTCAACAGACAACGTTTAGTTTGACTTATTTTAAATTACACTAATTCAGTCCTTCTCTTTCAAGAAAAACAAACAACCGACAATTAATGAGTGTAATAACAATAACTAGCTAATTAACCTCACTTTCTTCCTGATATTCTATGCCCAAACCATCATTCCCAGCTCGTCAATTGAATTTTGAACTTGACAATCGACTGTTTCAGTGATAAATTAGTTGTGCGACCGTTCTAGGACTGTACTGGTACGGTTTTTGGTCGGCTTGGAACAAACCTTAAATTTACCGGCAAATCCGATTTTACCGTATGTGAAGTCTTCAAATATTTAGCGGTGTTTGTTTGGTTGCCTATCCTAAAGCCTGGAATTTTAAAGTTCTTCCTAATGGCAGGGTAGTCTTGCCGCACCTAGTTCTGGCTACAAAGGTGACTTGAAAAGTAAAATAATTAATTTGATGGCAGCGTAGTTTGCGAGTAATCCACTATGACGTCCTGGGTTACAAGGGCGATTTAAAAAGTGGAACGGTTATTCGCTGGCAGTTTGCAAGTAATTAAAAATGCAAATTCGTGTAGATAAATAATATATTTTGTCTGACACTGGGGCAGCGTCGGTAGTGCCGCCACTGCAATAACACACTATAAAAGTGGATGATACTAGAAATATTCAAGGATATAGTGTTTCTTTTTGCAATGTAACTTTATGCCAGCTCTGACCTTCTGCTACTTTTTCGCCAATTTGTAGAAGTAAAAACATAGACTCCCATACCCCTAAGAGTGTCGAAAACCGGACACCCTGTACTCATGTAGTTAGCAGAATGATAAAGTAAATCATATTAAATTACTTACATAAACATAAATTAGACGTGCCCAACTCACCTATGGTTTTTACGGATTAAGCACTATACTATTTAGGTCATCGATACGGAATGTTTTATTAGTAGGCTTAACGTCGCAGCTCATTTAAAATTTAGCACATCATCTTCTACCCCGTATTTTGTTTGAAAAGAAGAAGACTTAGAGGCCATTATTGAATTATTTGTGTGTAAATCCTGCCGGCTGGATCGCAAAATTTTTCTGTTTTATCACTCTTTGTCAATGAATATTCAATTTCAGGTCTTGACTTTTGAAGAGGTTTAATAATTGAAATTTTTGTTCGACTGTTCGAGCTCGGCTGAAGTCACGTATTTTAATCGTTAAGAAAGGTAACAGTACCGTTTAACAACGGTTGAATAATTAAGTATTTTCCTGTTTTTATTTATAATAGACAGCATGAGACTGACCGGTTGAGGCAGTGAATATACAGGGTGTCAATTTGAAAACTTCCCACCCTTACTATCTTTCTTGCAGTTAAAAATATGAAAAATCGGAAAGACACGTCAATTTCATTTATAAGGGGGACACTTTAATTGAATAGTTTTAACCTTCTTGTTTCAACCCCCCTAGGAGGGGTAGATGTCACCGTTAGAATCTTAAATGGGAATAGGGGTCAAGTGGCACATCGTTTTAAAGGACGTTCAATTCTCTTTTCAGTGGTATCCTACTTTATTGCTTTTTATCCAGAGGCATGGGCGTACGCAAAGAGGGGCAGGGGGGGGGGGGCATTTGCCACCCCCTTGGATGTTGAAAATAATTTTAATAATTTCCTAATTCCTAAACAAAAGATAAAAGAATCAATGAAACAAGTTAAAAATTTGAACTTATCTTACTTACCTACCTCCTACCTACATAATATTATACAATACACTTATTCCTAACTATATTTTACTATTTGTGATCTCATAATGTATTCAGTTGGAAGTGCAAAATTAGATTTATGATTCATGATTGTTCTTCAAAAATATGCCTAATCGCGACACCTGTGCAGTGTAGTCGTCAGGCGCAAGCCCAGACGTTTCGTTTTGCTATAACCTAGATTAAGATAATATGTATAAATGTTTGTTTTCTCGTTTTCGTTTTTTTTTGTTTATTTCATAAAACACCTATTTTATTTTTAACTTTTACTTTTTACATTTGCCGCCTCCTAAATTTGATGCTGCGTACGCCCATGTCCAGAGGTGTCCGAATAATCGCGTTTCAAAGTTGCAGAAACAATAATTACTAAGCTTGCCTGCATTGAGATTTTGTTTTTCAGGTTTACACAAAAATTATTGCATTGGTCTCCTTGTAGTACAAATGATTAGAAGATTAGGCGGCACCGTTACAATCGTAGAATAACAGGAAGAAAATCTAGTTTAAACAATTGATTTCTTATTTATTGATTATTTTACTTCGACAAAAATAACTTTTTATTGCGGAAGAGAAATTTCTGCAATAAAACACATGGGATCTACCTACTTACGCACTATCTTATATGTTGTTCAAAGTGTTGTCCATTTTCCTGTAAACAATAATAAAGTCTGTTTTCGAACTCCTCCCTAACATTTCGGAAAACTTCACCGGAAATTGACCTGCATTCTGCTGCAATTCGCCTTTTAAGATCATCAATATCAGCAGGTTGTGTTTTATAAACAATGGATTTAAGATGTCCCCAAAGAAAGAAGTCTAAGGGTGTTAAATCCGGTGATCTCGGAGGCCATTCAATTGGTCCCCTTCTGCGAATCCTTCTATCCGGGAATCTCTCGTTTAACCACTGCCGGACCGGAAGAAAATAATGAGGTGGAGCACCGTCCTGCTGGAATGTTATCAAATCCTCCTGTAAAACTGAATTACCCTCTGCATCAATTTGAGTTTCTAGGTTATGGGTGATAAGAGGGCCAATAGTCTCTTTAAGCATATTAAGGTACAGATCACCTGTCAAGTTTCCTTCAATAAATAAAGGACCAATAATGGCATTTTCAAGAATACCAGCCCAAACATTAACTTTTTGGGGGTATTGTGTACCTATGTCCTTCTCGAAAAATATGCGGGTTTTTGTCACTCCAATATCGACAATTTTGTTTGTTAACATTTCCATTTAGAAAAAATGAACATTCATCGCTGAAACAGATATTCGGCAGAATATTAGGGATGGCGTTGACTTGACGACTCATGAATTCACAAAACTCTATTCTTCTATCAAAATCATCGTCATAGAGTTCTTGAAGTAACTGCATTTTGTATGGATGGAGTTTATGCATTTTCAGTGCTTTTCTTACAGTCTCGTGTGATATTCCTGTCTGTTCTGTTACTGTCCGCAAGGAGCTGGTGGGCTCTGCAGCAAATAATCCCAAAACCTCAATTTAAGCTCCGTCATTCATCACTCGTAGGTTATTTATTTTTCTATTACTCACCGAACCAGTTTCGGAGAACTTTGCCACCAAATCCAGCACATATCTGTGACTTACTTCACGATTTCGATTTCTTTCATTGAAAACCAATGCCGTCCTTCGTGCGCACTTTCCAACCTCTCCATAAATGAAAATAATTTCAGTTCTTTCTTGAAGTGAATAAACCATTCTTACACTTTATGCGCTTAATAAAAGTTATCACTGAACAGCTCAACAAGCAAAAGCGAATTAACAATAATATTCCTGTTTTGGCTACATCTTTTAAATTTGCTGACCATGTTTTTTTTTGTCAAAAAACAACGTATTTTTAGAATTTGTTGATAGAATAGCAAGGCTTTTTGTGGAATTTCAGTGATAAGTCATCGAATGAACGCAAATTAACAAGGTACTCGTAGTACCATCGAAATTTTATTAGATTACTTTTTATGTAAACTTTTCGAGGTTACTTTGCCAATCCCCAAATAAAGTTTGAAGCGATGTCACCCATGGGCGTAGCGAGGGGGAGGCAGGGGAGGGCCATGTCCCCCCCTCCTGGAAATTGCCACTTATTGGAATTTGATAAAAAAGCGTTAATGTTTATGATGTTTTGTGTTTATTAGTATTTTGCCGCCCTAGAAAAATGTCTGGCTACGCCCATGGTGCCACCTAATCTTCTAATCATTTGTACTACAAGTAGACCCAATGCAGTAATTTTTGTGTAAACACTAACCTGAAAACCAAAATCTCATTGCAGGCAAGTTTAATTGTTTCTGCAACTTTGAAACGCGATTATTCGGAAACCTCTGCACACAAAGCAAGAAAGTGGGATACCACTGAAAAGAGAATTGAACGCCCTTTAAAACGATGTGCCACTTAACCCCCATTCCCATTTAAGATTCTAAGGGTGACATCTACCCCTCCTGGGGGGTTGAAACAAGAAGGCTAAAACTATTCATTTAAAGTGTCCCCCTTACAAATAAAATTGACATGTCTTTCCGATTTTTCATATGTTTAACTGCAAGAAAGATATTAAGGGTGGGAAGTTTTCAAATTGACACCCTGTATAGATGTTGATATGTACAATGTACCGGGTGAGTCGACAATTGCGCGGAGTAATTTTCTGCCTTGAAGATAAGATTTGTCGATAATAAGCTTTCGTATTAAGGTATGGTTGGATATCTGGGTGCGCCCAAAAAATAGGGTGTCATAAAGTTACATTTTTTTAAATAGGACACCCTATATTTAAATACATTTATTAATTCTACATATTATTTCATAAATTTTAATTAATGGTTTAATATACGAAAAAGTTATAGTTTTTAAGATAATTCGACCTATAATGAAAATTTTGCATTTGCAAGCATCTCGTTGTTGTGAAAATGCTACTTAAATTTTGACTCTAAGCGATTCATAATTTTTATACTTACTAAATAAAGTCAAAAAAACATATTCACTATGAAATATTTGACATCTCATTTACAGGGTGTTTTCTTTCTAGGACCAAAGTCAGAATCACTTTTATTAAATGGAACACCCTATCAGTGGCGTATTAACCCAGCCCCGGGCCTGTGTTCCAAAATCTCAGTCGGGGCCTCAGTGGCGCAACCAGAAAATGAGTTCGGGAGGGGTTGGAAGAAAATAGCGCCGCAGGCTAAAAATTTTTAGGTGCCACGCCCTTTTTTCAATGATGATGCTTGGTTTTCAAGTAAGAAAAATAAAGACACAACAGAAAATCACAAAAACAGCCAGACTCGCTTTAATTTTTGTGTAATTTTTCCTATCTTAGGTAGTGATGAGTTTATTTTTCTTGTAAACAGGTAGTTAGACGACCCGAGCTAAGCTCGCTCGGGGGGGGGGGGGCTGCTGCAGTCCAGCAGCCCCCCCCCCCTGGTTGCGCTACTGCGGCCTCCCCTCCTATTGTATGAAGGGATTTTTTATAAAGATTAAATAAACAGAAACCGTTTTTTTCCGTTTTTTAATTTACGTAATCTTTATATTATTAAAAAGTCAAGATACAAATACACTGATACTTTTAATTACATTTTAAATGTAAGTATTTGTAAGAGTAAATAAATACTACAATACAGAATTTTTCTTCTTGTTTTCTAACAAATTCTTTAAAACTTGATCATATTTTGACAGTAAAGTAATTATTGATAAATAAACTCCAGGATTTTTCGAGTCTAAGCTTCCATCATGACCTCGAAAAGGCAAATTAGAAGAAGCTAATGTTAAAGTTACATCAACAACACGCATTAAGACCTGCGAGAGTTTAATCGGAAGGTATTGCACAGGTTTATATGGTTTATTTACAAAACTGTGACGTGTATATTTTACACGCCAAAAATAATAATAATACTTACCTAGGTCTTTCTGTTGTTTTTTTTTGTGCATGGCCCTGAACGGTCTCTTGCTAACCGCTTCGTTTCTAAAATACTTTATGACATTAGCGAGGGCCGGGCCCCTACAGGGCGCGGGCCTGTGTTCCCGGAACACACGGAACACTGCTAGATACGCCACTGCACCCTATATACTATTCTGTTATCTTATAGCTCGTCATAAACTCTTCAACTTTCGTAACCATGAAATTTTTTCATTCTTAAGTGTATGAGTCCAACCAGTACTTAAAATTATTAAAATATTTCCATGGTAAAAAAATGAACCTTGAATATTCAATCACCATTTCCCAACAATTTCATTTTGGACTTTTAGAACAATATAATACTCAACCCACGGTATGTCAAAATAACTTTTAGAAATTTTCGGTATTTTTTATGTAAATTTTTACCTAAAAGAGGAATCAAAATGATTATAAATCTAATCATTGTAACTTGCACTTATATTTACTTAAGTGACAAAGTTATTGCCTGTTAATTTGAATTCACTTAGGTTAAAACGACTCTTAAGACAGTTAATTCTTAAAAATTGATTTTGACTAAACATAAAAGAGTTAAAATAACTTTCTATTTTAGGTTAGTTTTGATTATTTCAAATTGACTAGGACGTTTTTTGATCAACACGGCCAGAATAGATAATAATACCAAATGCATGCATACATAAAAAAGGCCATTTAGTTAAAATACGTTTTGACCCGCTATTTATTCTGCCGTTAATTTATTATGCAATTCCTCTATATTTGGTCCTATCGTATAAAAACCCAATCCGGCTTAAAAAAATGGTTCTAACGGCTTTTTTTTTAAATATCAATGCGATATAATGCGTCTAATGATTCAAACAGTTTCTGACGCCTAAGCCTGAGATTCGACAGAACATCAATCATTTTAGTTAATATCGCCCTAATAAAAGAAAAAACACTGAAAAAAATTTAAGATGAAAACCCATTTTCTTTATAACCTGCCATAAAATATTGTGTTGTAATGACATGACAACACAATTTGATAAATATTTTAAGTTCAATCCTTAGAAATATTGTTTTATGAAATAAAATTTACTACCAATATTGCAATCTTGAATGAATAAGCCCATAATAAATGTAAAAAAGCTTTTATTTAAATAATACGATTACTTAATAATTACTATTATTTTTGGTATTTACAATAAAGGGAACACTTACTTCATTTTATGAGCTCAGTTTGTGCATAGTTTGATAGTTCCGAGATTGTTCAGATGTAGTTCGAGATGACCAACTTTTGAGTGCAGAAAGTTTGTTGTGACCAATAAAGACACTTTTTAATGACATGTGGGTACAGCGCAATCTATAATGTCGTTAAATGATCGCGTTTGTGTTATTGTTTGAGTTGGTTTTGTGCCGGAAAATAAAAAAAAATAGATGCTATCCAAAGTAATGACACTATTTTATTGTTAATTGACTTTATCTAAAATTTTCAAGTATTCCATGTAATTTTATTGGACACAAGTTTCAACCAATCAAGCAACAACTTTTCAAACATCACTTCTAGCAAATTATTTGTGCTGCACAGATTCTTTTTTCTTAAAACAGGAGAATGCATTTACCGGTCTGTTGCTAGGGTACAGCCATACCTTGACAGATCTACTTAAGGAACGCTCCAAGGCTGACTCGATGATAGATCCCCAGTTCAGGTTAGTTCACTAACTGTAATCGGGTTTTTTTCTTGTTGAAATTCTGTAAACATCCTGCTAGTAATATTGTTCCGTACAATAACGTCGGCTATGCAAAACCTAGACAGTGCGATAACTCTTCGCTACCCGCATTCCCAGATAATCTCCAGCGCGCCAGTAGCTTCGTCTCTCCCCCGCCCCGATGTCTTGAAAGTGACGCGTCACAACGCGAAGAGAGAGCCCCGCCATAACTCAAGCAGTCGCAATTCGAACGTAAATTGAGTTGTTGCTCCGACAGTCAGCACCTGGTTTCGCGATCGATGTGAATATCAGAGACTGCCACTGTCAAACGTGGGTGCTGGCGCTCGTGAAGCGGTAGCACAAATAGTTGTCTATTTAATTAGTTTATAACGTCTATATGTTTTCTAATGCATTTAAATAAATGTATTTGTTTAATAAATCTTGTTTCGAATGAATAAATAGTTGTGCGGTTATTTGCGTAAGAAGTTTCTGAACCAGGCGAAAAAATATACAGTCCACTCATCAATGAACCACTAACCCAAACAACCTCGGAGCTAAGCTATTTTTTTCTTATTCTGTGACAAAACGCTTAAAATTGTTACTATTTTTGTTTATTGATATCACGATTATTTTGCAATAGTGGCAATTAAAAAAGTAACTAGGTGCCGAGCCTAATATTTCCATATTATGTGCCATCAAATTGCTTTGAAAGTGAGTAATTTTTGAAATGAATATTTTTGCCAAAAATTTTTTACCGAGCATTCTTGCAAATCATTTACGGCAGAATTGTTAAAACTCTTTGAAAACGAGATTACTGATACAGAATTAGGTTAGAGTTAGTATTGGTAAAAGAGAAGCTTTGTTTGGTTTGAGTATGCTGATTCAGATGAACCACGATATCTATTAAATTATCCCATAACACAATGTTCTCTGCAAAATGTAATAAATAAAGGGCGATAAATTATTCTTTAGAAACTCGGTTTTAATAAGTAGCAACACGTTGATTTTTATTGTCATACCTTTTGTTAAATTTAAATTTTAATTCGAATTCAAGTTAAGTCATATTCAGCTCTATGATTAAACACACAAGTTAACTTTTAACGTACCGTTTCCATGATAACAACCGAAAAAAGCCTTCTTGTTAATTTTTCACTGTAGTTAAAAAACAGGTAATTTTGAAGTTAACGTCTAGAGTTAACTTGTGTGTTTGATTATAGGGCTGATTGTCGACTAAATAACGCGTCTCGCATTTTAAGTTTAAACTACTAGGCCAGTCAATGTCAAGTTTCAGTTCAGAGCCAGACTATGTTAAGTCTAAAAACACTTTTATTGAATTAATTTTACACTTTTTTAAAATGTAAAATATTGCTTTTGTAAATCTAGTCAACAGTTAATATTCGAATTCATTTTAATTATAGAAATAACTAATAATACTAATTTTGACTTTTGTATTTCGTTTTTAATTTTAGTGCTTTAACATAGTTTGGCAGACATAAAAACTTTCGTTTTTGGATTTAATATTCATTCAAGTCCAAACAGATGTACTTGACTTTTTTTTTTATTGACCCAACATATAGTTATCCCAGTCCTATATAAGTCCTAAACCAAAAGACATAATATGCACAAAGCCTGGGTTTTAAAATCCCAGTCTCAGCAACAAAAAGTACTATTTCTCCATAGGGTGATTCACTGATTCTTTTTTCTACTTTCACTCTCAAGAAAACACTTTTCTTCACTAAAGCATTTCTTTATTCTACCAAACTATGCCATTTGAACAGATAATGTCAGGTGTTTACATAATTTGTGACATCATACTACTACTTCAGATGACTTGTTGTCGATTAACTAATCAATGGCCACATTGACTAATCACACTTAAGGGGGTTCGTGCAACCCGCAACAAACTATTATACTTTTAGGGAAAGGGGAAAAAAAGTCAAAAAGTCTTTCTCCACTAATTTAATAGTGAGCTATTAAAGGCTCAATTTTAAAATTAAATGGTCTCTACATGTTTCAAAGGTAGTAACCTTCATCTTCAGGAGACCAAAGTAGTGCTGCAGTTATTATTAGCAGTAGAGAGAAAACTGTTGGTGGAAAATGACGTTGATGGAGCTTTTTTTATTTAAAAATATTTTGACAAGATATTAATAATTGAATGTAATCAGCATGCTAAAATTGGAATTGAAAGTGGAATGTTATATTTAAATCAAAGTTTATGAAAAGACACTGTCAATCTGAGGTCGAATTTAAAAAGGGAAGATATTTGTTATTTGAAAATCATACGTCAGGATATATAAAAAGGATCTTTTGGACATTCTAGATCTTGTTAGAGAATAGTATATTACGTTACAAGACCGGAAAGTACTATTTTACAGGACGAAGCAGGCAATTTCCAGGGCGAGCCGCCAGGCGAGTCCTAGAAGCCTGCGAGTCCTGTAAACGTACTTTCCGGTTGTGTAACGTACAATATTTTTTTTTAAATCGACGCAAGACCAGCATTTTTTTCTTTACACCAACATTTGAAAACGGCAAACGTTTTTCATACTTGTCCCTGGACTTATGCGGCAACAAATCATGAGTAGCTCTAGCAGCCGCTTCAGTTATTTCAAGAGGAATTTCACCTTCATCCACATTCATTTCCATAATATAATCTAACTTTTAACTTTTAAACACAATTTTTAATAAGCAGTATCAAATTTGACAGTTCGTTGCCATGAAACGCCATGAAAGAAACAATCAAGTCAAAGCCTACTTATTATGGGTTTGGTTCGTTTTCTCAAATATTGATCGGAATGTAAAAAAAGGGCCCGGTAAAGTAAAAAGAGGGACCGGTAAAGTACTTTACCGGTCCCTCTTTTATGACTTTCTGGTCTAGACCGATAAAATGACATTTTCCGGTTAAAAAATTGAGTAGAAAGTGGTTGCTTTCCGGTCGATTTAAAAAAAAGATTTTTGTTTGTGATTTGTTTTATGAGAAATTATAATGTTGAAATTTCATTTGTAAAATTAGTTATTGGAGACCTAAGGTCCCGTCACCTTGCGTTATGTTCGTCCCATTATGTAGGGAAAACAATAGAGTTTGATTTAAAATAAAATTATTAAAAAAAAAACAGATCTTATATTTTATATACCCTTAAAGATTAAAATAGGGAGACGAACACAGTTAAAAATCTTAAAAATTTCAATCTTCATCCCGCACCCAGAACAACTGACCCTACTAGCACGTACGCAACATCTCCAACGCCCGCCGGCCGCCTTTTATCATAATTGGAAAAGCCTTATGTTCACCTCCCATCAATCGAACCGAAATCATATATCTACTCCTTTCCAGCCAATCGCAAGTTAAGGTTCTAAAAAAACGTAAACAAGCTGTTTTGTTATGAAGGGTTTTCTATTGTATTATTTTACCGAAAGGATTATTAAATGCGACGCGAATTCGCAGTTAAGTTTTTATAATATGTTAAAAGATAAGTTTTATTTATTTCTTTAGAACAGTCGAACATAACCCAAATGCGGCGTTGCCGATCATTATTAACTTTTCACTGAAATGCGATTATGGTTTTGGTCTAATTATTAAGCAATATTAGAAATTTGAATTATGATAATTAGTCTTGAAATGCATACGCATGTTTCCCCAACAACATACTTTTTATTAAATGAGGATTCCTTAATTATTAAGTGAAGGTATAACACAATAAGTTTGGTCTCTAATAATAAATAATAATTTTTTTTTAGCCATCTTCGTTTTTTCCATATTTTAAATTGTTACCCGTTTTTTTTTGGTACTCATTTTAAAAGTTTTTGTAAAGGCTATACATTTTGGCGGAAATTGGATTATTCCCCTCTCTAATCAGTGGGCTCGAGATAGAAATGCGGTCATTTCGTCTGGTTCTTCGGTTAAAGTCGACTTCTGAAAAATCTTTACAGAAATCTGTTTTGTAATATAGGGTTACTTTTTTTAACTTGCATTTGAACTTCATGGGATGTCAGAAAATCATTTCCGGCGTTATTTCTTTCTTAAATATGAATATATGCTGCATCAAAAAGGTGTTTATAAATTCTTTAATGTTGTCCATGTTGACTACAATAAACTGTTTTTTGTTACCACACAACGAATCGTTTGTTGCCAATCTCAGGGGATCATTATTTGAAACTGGAAGTTTCTTCCTTTCGCGCTGTATCACAGAATGAACGGCATAGTGTATGTATCCTCTGGCTAAGAACTTGTGACGAACACATATGTCTATAGTCCAATTTAATTTTATATCTATAGTTCGCATCTGCAAGGTCTTTGCCATAATCAGCCTGTAGACTCTGTCTCGATTGAAGAGATTCCGCTTCACGGATCTGAACCCGAGGTTGATCGCATAAGCCATACCTAGATATCATTGTCTAGACTCTAAAATGTGTAATTATTTTCATAGCTAAGTATCTAGTATAACCACTCCTTTGCAATACTTTCTGGTCCAATATATTTGCGTTTCTTCTGAGTAAAGACTGTACACTGTACAGGGACATTTTTTTAAGTGTCCCTGCTTTAACTAACCTGATTGGCGACTTTTCTGCTGACTATTTTCCGCCAGGAAGCCAAATTTATTGTCAAAAAATATATAGGTTCACAAACTTGACAGATACGATGCCATTTTGGATCTTTTGAACGACACCCCTCATTAAAGATTTCAAAAACGTATAATTGTTGATATTTTCAGCCGTTTTGGAAATGCGAGGGTTCCTAAATTGCCTTCATCGATTTTGTCTTTTAAAATGTCTCACCATTTTAATAAATAGACATTTTACACTGAAAATCCCAATTTTTTCTACAGTAACATAACTTCCCGTGGCCGAGCTATTTACGCTATAGTCAAATACGACAGATGTCAAAAAGTGACAGATGCGACGCTATTTTGTTTCTTTTATTAGAAACCCTCATAAAAAACCACACGATTGAATTGCATTTCGCGATCAGATTTCAAAAACATATATCTAGTTGTCGATATTTATTTTCAGCTATTTCGAAAACAATGAAATACATCCTACTAATGTTTAAATGATTTTCCAAGTATTTCTTTTTTGTTCTTTCCCGGGAGTGTGATTCATAGGTTGGAAGCTTCGAAATATGATTTATTTGGTTCTTAGTTTAACACAACAAGTTAATTAAAGCCTTGTTACAAGTTAGTATTTTACAGACTTATCTAATGCTTTTATGGTGTTGGTGTTTGCGGTTCGAACATTTTAGCTGTTTTGTTGTAATTCAGGTATTAATTTTTTTACCATTTTACTCGTCCCAGAAGCCATGGTGGAACAGGACTCGAAGATATACCTTTTTGAAAAGTTGAACCGGCACTTAAATAAGATTATACAAAATAATGAACTTAACATATCAGACTAAACGCAAATCCATAGTCTCATAAGGTTAGCGCAACTTAACCTCGTTTGTCTCAGAGGAACTTAACGTGGTTTAAAATAGGCTAATTTCCTTAGTTGAAAAGGTACGCTAAAACTGAAAATATGAAACGATGCGCCGCAAACTATTAAGTGATTTAACATATTTAGTTATAATTTTGTATATTTGGACATATCAAAATCAAAATCAAAAAATAGCTTTATTGTCACTAAAAATTTTAAAATTTTATTGACAAAGCACATGGTAAGTATCTGTATACAAACACCAATTCAAAAGTCTTCAAATAAAATACAATATACAGTAACTACATATAAATAACAAACTAAGATAACATCACAGGTTCAAAGTTGGTTAAGACTATCATTAAATAATTCATTAACAGAATAATATGCGTTTAAACCTAGCAGAGCCTTTACTTCCTTTCTAAATTTCTTATAACTATTAATTTTTCGAATACGTAATGGAAGCTGATTAAATATTTTTTTACTTTTGTATATAACAGAGTTCTTTCTTTGACTGGAAGTTGGTATAGGTAGATAAGCAACACATGATCGGCGAGTGTTGTACAGGGTTATCCAACCAAGACTGGACAAGGTGATTTTTTGACTTTTCCTGTACTTTTATAAAAAAACTGAAATAGCCATCTTAAGTCATTTTCTCCCGCGAATTCGAATATCTTCAGCAAAAAACAATTGAACATTAAACAAAAGTACTAGGGGTCACTTTGATGTTTTTTTAAATGGGATGCCGTATTTTTAATGAGCTTATCCGATTTCTCATATAAATTTTGATCTAAAATGTTGGATTTTTAATTCAAAAACGCCTTTTTTCTTCAGTTTTAAATTCGGAAAATGTTCGTCAACCGTAAGATTAATACCTGATAGATGGATACCCGTTTCACCTGTTCACCCTTTAACCTGCTTTAAAGCGTCCGTCAGTTAGACAAAATAATCAAGTTTCAAATTTCTATATATTTTTCACGAATTAATTACAAATTTAGTAGTTTTTGCAAATCTATTATTGCTTACGTATAAAAAAAGTATGACATATTAGAAAAAACTATAAACTAAAGCGAATAACTTTAATCTCAATAATATAATTGTTCTATGTGTCCTCCATTATTTTCAAAACATGACCGATGACCCCTTTTCAATCTCTCCAAAGAATCTCTTACAATATTTTGGTCCTGGTTAAGTCTATTAATTTCATTTATAATTTTTTGCTGAATGTCCTCCAGACTTCTGTTGGGTCGTTGATAAACTACATTTTTTAAATGACCCCATAAAAATGTATCCATTGGCGTGATATCGGGGCTATTTGGTGGCCAATGAATTGTTCCGTTACGGCCAATCCACTGATTGTAACGCTCGTTTAGGTATGTTACCACTTCTCGAACTGCAAATGATATTGTTGTAGGCTTGCAATGGCAACCTTTCCAAGAAATCCTCGATATCGTTATGAAGAAAATGGAGGTATCTTTGGCCTGTTAAAGAGCCACGATAAAATAGTGGTCCAATAATTCGATTTTCTAACATCCCACACCAAACATTAAGTGAGCTCCAACCTTGAAACTTTATCATTTCATATCTATGAGGGTTAACTGCTGCCCAGTATCTTGTATTTTTCCGATTGTATACCCCCGATGTTGTAAATGACGCTTCGTCACTCCATAGAATTTTATTTTATAAATTATAATCTTCGTCTTGCTCTCTCATCATTGAAGCAACAAATCGAAATCGCAGTTCTTTTTGAAGCTGTGTTAAGTATTGAACGGGAAGGATGCAATATGGTTTTAGACCACATTTTTTTAAAGTTCTGTGAACTGTTCCATAGCTTACTCTCTGGAGCCCTGGACCATACCTTACTTCTCGTACCGCTTGCGGAATAGAACTCTTCGGATTTATAGTAAAATATTGAACAATAGCTCGATCCCTTATATTCCGTCTTTTCATCTTTCTTGGCTTATCTTTCAATGTCTTACTTTCTTCAAATAGGGTCTTAATTCTGAGAATTGTATCCACTGAAATGTGTCTCTGGAAACTCTCAAAAAATGTTCTTTGTGTTTGTCGAGCATTCTCTCCACTTTTGTAATATAATTTTATTACATTTAGCCGTTCTTCTAAAGAATATTTCATTATTTGTAATTAATTCGTGAAAAATATATAGAAATTTGAAACTTGATTATTTTGTCTAACTGACGGACGCTTTAAAGCAGGTTAAAGGGTGAACAGGTGAAACGGGTATCCATCTATCAGGTATTAATCTTACGGTAGACGAACATTTTCCGAATTTAAAACTGAAGAAAAAAGGCGTTTTTGAATTAAAAATCCAACATTTTAGATCAAAATTTATATGAGAAATCGGATAAGCTCATTAAAAATACGGCATCCCATTTAAAAAAATTTCAAAGTGACCCCTAGTACTTTTGTTTGATGTTCAATTGTTTTTTGCTGAAGATATTCGAATTCGCGGGAGAAAATGACTTAAGATGGCTATTTCAGTTTTTTTATAAAAGTACAGGAAAAGTCAAAAAATCGCCTTGTCTAGTCTTGGTTGGATAACCCTGTACAGTGAAAGTGAATTAATTTCCTTCTGGAATTTTTTATAAACTAGACATGATGATTCCAACAAAAAAAGGGAAGGCAATGTCATGATTTTGTGAGAAATAAACAACGGTCTGCTCGAGTCCCTAAATCTGGCCTTAAACATATATTTAACTGCTCGCTTCTGCAAGACAAACAACATATTAAATATATATTGAGAGCAACTTTCCCAAAAGCATATGCCGAATCTAAGATGAGATTCTATCAGCGAAAAATATGCACTTCTTACTGCTTCCAAATCTAAATTACTAGCAATAATCCTAATCGCATAACAATTAGATGCCATTTTCCTGGTTAGGTTAGTGATATGCATCTCAAACTTTAGGTTACTATCTATATATAAGCCCAAAAATTTATTTACACTCTCCCTGTTCACCGCCTGGTTCCCCAGTTTAACATCACCGAGAGAACACTTAAACGTAATTATATTTGTCTTAGAAACATTAAGGGATAAAAAATTAGCATCAGTCCACTCTTTTACCTTGGTGAGATCTTCATTGATGAAATTTTGAAGTTCGATCGCATTTTTACCTATCCAAAGTATGGTTGAGTCATCTGCATATAGTGTGAATTTGCCCTTGATATTAATACCCTCCAAATCATTAATGTAGACCAAAAAAAGCAAAGGACCGAGGACAGACCCCTGTGGTACCCCATATTGAATCTCTATCTGTTTCGAACTCCTATGATTAAAATTAACCTTCTGAAAACGCGTTGTTACATACGATCTAAACCATTCCAAAGATGTTCCCCTTATCGCATACTTTTCCAGCTTCCACAGCAATATTCCGTGATTGACACAGTCAAATGCCTTTGACAAATCACAGAATACCGTTGCAGCCACTTCTCCATCATTAATACCCAAATATAAGTTCTCAAGGGACGCAAACACTGCATCCGTGCCCCTCAATTCCCTAAAACCATACTGCTCGGCGCAGAGTAAGTTATGTCTATTTAAGAAAGATTGCAGTCGTCGCTTTACTAATTTTTCCACAATCTTAGCTAAAGTGTGCACAAAGATATCGGCCTAAAATTAGAAGGAGAATCTGAATCACCTCCTTTGTACAAGGATATAACCGTTGCAATTTTTAAACACGAAGGAAATATTCCCGATTCAAAAGAACAATTAATTTCCTCAGCAAGTACCACTAAAGCGGTATCTGGCAAATGTAAGAATATTCTTACCGACAGTTCATCCCAACCTGAGGCATTTTTATTTTGAATTTCATTAAAAACTTCTTTTTTTCACTACTTTTTTTCCACTACTAACCTATAACATCGCCATTATTGACCGATTATTAACGTTAGAAATCGTTTTTCTCTACCTTATAAGTTATTATTGACCATGGTCAATAATAAGGCATTGAAATCCATTATTGACCGATCTTCAAGAATCTATTTGAACGCAGGTAACTTGATTTTTTGATTCTACAACATGAATTCATAAACATGAATGTGGTTAGGCAACCAGATAATTATCAATACATATTACAATATTAGGATATTGTAAAATATCGATACAATCAACATTTTTTCTGCTTCCATCCTTAATTCTGGAGGTGTACACTTAATAATATCACTAACAATTTTTTCGCTAATTTTTTAAATAAACGGAAAACTCGTGAAATCTGATGACATAAATGAACAAAAATTGACATTAACAAAGCCACCTGATAAAACAACAAAATATGTTGCCAATTCCAAAGCGCAGGTAACTTGATTAAAAAATATACTTATACCTACCTATATTTTTTTATAATTATTAATACTATAAAGATAAATGTCTTATAAACGTTTGTAGTAGTGGAAAAAATATTATATTAACCACGGTTTAGACAGCTTATAGCCCTCGCGTCTTAAATCCCTTGTCGCTCCGCCACAGATTAACCTAATATTAGGTTATCTGTGGCTCCGCTCCTCGTGATTTAAACTTGCCGCTCGGGCAATAATGATGGCTGTCTAAACCTTGGTTAATAATATACTATTATTTCATAAATGTTTGTGGGGACTAGGTAAAAAGATTCTGATACATTAATGGTATTTAAAAATGTCCTGTGATCGCAGTTTGGAGTCAAATAACTATTTAAATATACAGCTATAGAGCTATAGAATTCGTTTATTTTGTTACAGTCTAAATTTGAGTCGACCGATTTGGTACTCTTCTTTCCTCTCAATTCATTTACAACTTTCCACGCGGCGTCCCTTTGCCTATTTCTAGAGTTACTGAATCGGTTTCTAAAATATAGCTGCTTTGCTTTTTCTTATCGTCCTTCTAAATATTCTACGGTAATCGTTAAAGTATATTATAAATTTACCATTATCTAAAGCAAACTTTCTGATGTAATGTAAGCAGCGCATATTCCTTGATGAAACCCTTAAACCCCTTGAAAACCATGGTTTTTTATGTTTACTTCTAGTTGCTCTCAACGGAAATTTAACAAAAATATCTCTCATAGTCTGGGGTACAGAGACAGGGTGTCCGGTGAGTACCTCCTAATTTCTCGGGAGGTCAAAATAGCCCTAATTTGTCATAGAAGAGAAACTCCTAAAGTACCCCTTAACGGAGATACAGAGCCCCAAAGGTGTACCCAGCAATTTACTTTTTTGGCTCTAACTTTTGAACCGAGTTGTATAATTTAATGAAATTTGGATATTTTATAGAGGTCATAAAGAGCCATTAAACCATACTATAGTAGACGTTTTACATCGTCAGGGAAGTCAGGAACGGACTTGCCACCACACTTGTTGGTCCAAAATTTTGACCGGTGGCATTTGACAGAGCTGAAAACTGATTTTTTAAATGCTCTGGTCATTCCACTTCAAAAAAGGTACTCCTAATTTATTTCGATGAAACTGGCAATTTTCGGGATAAATCGTTTTTTATGCGAAACACTCAAAAGTTACTAATGCTGAACATAAACAGGTAAAATCAGGTTGTTATTGTTAATACCAACATAATGAATTACTATTGATGGAACTTGTTAAAACCGCCTTCAAGTAAAAATATTAAAAGAAATGAAAGAATATTCTAATTTATGGTGAAGCGCTGTCCAACTCTTCGAAGGCAAAAATACTTTATTCTGAAAGATTTCCAGCTCGAACATTGCCAAGTCAAGAAACCTTTCAAACGAATTAATTTTAAAATTTTTTATTCAGGGTCATTATTGCCGTGACGTGGCGGTGAGGGGCCTCCCAGGAGAGCACGAGAGAGACCCTTACGTAGAGGAACAAATTTTACAAGATATTGCTGACAACCCTTGAAACAGCATAGGAAAGGTCGCGGCACAATAAAATTTACAAAATAGGTTGTACAGGGTGATTGTTTATATTTTACTAGATGGATATGTCGGTTAATATGAGTCTTGCAAATAAGTTTAAATATTGAAGTATTTTTAACGGGTACTCAGAATCCGTTATAAGAAAAAACAAAAAAGCATCAGAAACTTAAAATTTTTAAGTTACCTGGTATTTTTTAAATGAAACACCCTGTATTTTATATTTTTAGTCCGGAGATATCGTTCTCTGGAGTTCAAATATATACAGGGTGGTGATAAAGTTTGGAATAATAGGAATATTTCTGAACAGGTTAACTTGAAAAAAAACGCTCAGACACGTCGATTTTTATTTTTATTTCTGCATTTTTTTAGCTAATACTAGAATATACAGGGTGTTACATAAATGAATTATCACGTCAATGTCACTTTTTGCAAATGGAATAACCTGTATATTATTTCATTTTTTGATTCTACGCAAGATTCTAAGCAGATTTCGTTTATGATGTCCTATACCTATCTTCAACTGTTTACGAATTATTGACAATTGAAAATTAGACATCTTCAATGAAACTAAAAATATTAATTGAATTGTTTAAGCGTTTTTTTTTTAAGTTAACCTGTTCACAGATATTTCTATTATTCCCAACTTTATTTTCATTCGTATAGGGTGTTTTAAAAAATCAGTATCAATTTCAAGTTTGTTTTTATAAACGAAATGATACTTTTTTAAATTTTAAACATATTATTTTATTTAATGAACATTATTTACAATAAAGGAATATGCCTGCCTATTTTAATAAATGTTGGAAGTGGTATCCATTCACAGCTCTACAATGACCCAATATATCCACAAACTCTCCCTGAAGACACTAAAATTGATATTTTAATGTCGCTGGAAGAAAATCCTCATTCAAGTACTAGATGTCTTTCAAACCAAGACAACATTGATATGCCTGCCTATTTTAATAAATGTTGGAAGTGGTATCCATTCACAGCTCTATAATGACCCAATCTATCCCCAAACTCTCTTTGGACGTTAGTAACAATATTTGGGGTAGTTTGCCGTATCGTGGCTCTTATTCTTATTTTCAAGTCTTCTAAATTTTGTGGTTTATTTTTGTATACTCTCTCTTTAACGTAGCCCCATTAGGAGAAGTTGAGCAGAGTTAAATCGGGTGACCTTGGTGACCACTCTATTTCGCCCCGTCGGCCTATCACACGATGATGAAACGTATTGTCCAAATATCTTCGAACATTTGCGCTAAAAGGGGCAGGAGCTCCATCTTGCTGAAACCAAAGTCTATCATCAAACGTATCTGGAACATCTTATTTTGGAAATAGTGTAATTAAGGCAGGTACAAGTTCTTTCTCTAGAAATGGCAGTTATCGTTCGCCATTCAATGTCCCCTCAAAAAAATATGGCCCGATGATTCTATTCTCAACAATTCCCGCCCAAACATTAATTTTCTCCCTATACTGCGTATGGCCCTCTCTATACCATTGTGGATTTTCATTTGACCAATAACGACAATTTTGCTTATTTACTTCCCCATTAAGGCAAAATGTGGCTTTATCAGAGAAAATCACGTTTTCTACAAAATTATTATTATTTTGGCAGATATCCATCATTACCTCATACACAACTGATTCCTTCTGTCCAGATCATCGTCATATAGCTCTTGAACTACTTTGGTTTTATAAGGACGCCACTTTTCTTTTCTTAAGAACTTCACAATAGCTGAATGATCCATATCAATGTTGTCTTGGTTTGAAAGACATCTAGTACTTGAATGAGGATTTTCTTCCAGCGACATTAAAATATCAATTTTAGTGTCTTCAGGGAGAGTTTCTGGATATATTGGGTCATTGTAGAGCTGTGAATGGATACCAGTTCCAACATTTATTAAAATAGGCAGGCATATTCCTTTATTGTAAATAATGTTCATTAAATAAAATAATATGTTTAAAATTTAAAAAAGTGTCATTTTGTTAAAAACAAACTTGAAATTGATACTGATTTTTTGAGACACCCTATACGAATAAAAATAAAGTTAGGAATATTAGAATTATCTGTGAACAGGTTAACTTAAAAAAAAAACGCTCAAACAATTAATTCAATTTATATTTTTATTTTCATTGAAGACGTCTAATTTTCAATTGTCAATAATTCGTAAACAGTTGAAAATAGGTATCGAAATCTGCTTAGAATCTTGCGTAGAATCAAAAAATGAAATAATATACAGGTTATTCCATTTGCAAAAAGTGACATTGACGTGATAATTCATTTATGTAACACCCTGTATATTCTAGTATTAGCTAAAAAAATGCAGAAATAAAAATTAAAATCGTCGTGTCTGAGCGTTTTTTTTTTAAGTTAACCTGTTCAGAAATATTCCTATTATTCCAAACTTTATCACCACCTTGTATAGGTTATTATGGCTATTTTTGTTAATTTTTGAAAAAAAAAGATTTTTTCGTATAAATCTAAGTGAGCAGTGGAGGGCTATACGACCATGCTGATTAGTTTTTATCAATGTAGCCATGGATAATAAAACAAAGAAATTCAGTCTAATTTAATTATTAACTACACATTAAAGCAGTTATTAAAAATGGCCCCTATTTACAATTTTACGCAAACGATATCTTAAATATATTATCTTGAAAATATAGAAGTATATCTAATTCTTGATTTTCATTTAGTAGAACTATTTTGGGTTTTCGCTTCAATGAACAGGTATTTCTAAAACGCTTATAAGTTTAGAAATGTTTTCTTACTAGGAGTTCTTTTGGTCGTATGGGCTTCCACCGTTGCCTTAGATTCATACGAAAAAGTCTATTTTATTCGAAAATTAACAAAAATTACCATAATAACCTATATACATTTGAACTCAGGAGAACGATATCTAGCGACTAAAAATATGAAATACAGAGTGTTTCATTTCAAAAATACTAGGTAACTTAAAGTTTTTAAGTTTCTGATGCTTTTTTGTTGTTTCTGATAACGGATTCTGAACACCAATTAAAAATACTTCAAAATTGCTAATTTAAACTTATTTGTAAGACCAATATTAACCGAGATATCCATCTAGTAAAATATAAATAATCACCCTGTACATGTAACTCTATAAGAACCGTTACTTTACCCGTAGCATGTACACAAAG
Organism: Polydrusus tereticollis; assembly: GCA_963920685.1. Classification (NCBI taxonomy): domain Eukaryota; kingdom Metazoa; phylum Arthropoda; class Insecta; order Coleoptera; family Curculionidae; genus Polydrusus; species Polydrusus tereticollis. The sequence goes on from OY987327.1 coordinate 80,195,216, forward strand.
TGTCTTCGGATGATTATCCAGCAAGACTTAAATACTTTAAATGGTTTATACAGTAACATAACCTTTTTTTACCGATGAAACCGGTTTTTTTTTTATGATAAGGCACATCACTGCAGAATATATCCTTTATGGCGCTCTGGGTGCGGTGCGTGTGCGTAGGAAACGATTCACGTTGGTCTTGAATCTTTGGAGATTATACTCGTTGGGGAACACGGCCCCAGGGAGGTCGTTCCAGAGTGATGACGTTCTCTAGATGAAAGAATGTTTAAACAGTGTCGTTCGAAGGACACTAAGTTGAACCACGTACTGGTGGGATGCAGTGGCTCGTCGTGTATTTCTACCATTCACCGCTCTGGGTGGTATCAAGCGGGCAACCTCAGTTGAGCACTTACCATGAAAATGTTTGTTCTAGCATTATCGGAAATAACCTTGTAGGCCAATTTGTTTTGGAATTTGAATAATTTATTAGAAGACGTGTCTCTTGATAGAAAAATTCAAGTGTAATACATGCATAAAGGTGCTCCATCTCATTATAGTCGTGCAGTACGTCAACACTTAATAAGCGTTTTTGGCCCTCGATGGATAGGTTGAGGGGGGCCTGTTTTATGATTACCAAGGTCTCCAGACCTAAATCCCTTAGACTTTTACTTCTGGGGATATCTAAAGGAACTGTTTATTCAACACCAGTAAATACTAGAGAAAAACTACTAGCGGAAATAACACAGTATTCTAACGAAGTCCGTAATAATGTCGGAATATTATTTGCAGTGCAGCGGGAAAATATTCGAAGACTAAGAAAATGTATTAAAGTACGTAGAGCCCATATTGAACATTTTCCAAAATAACGTTTAAACGTTTTCATTATTTTTCTATTTTAATGACATTGTAATTTAATTAAGCTCTGATCAACCCTTTCAAAGGTTTTTAGACTTGACAATGTCCGAGCTGGAAATCTAGGTTCTTCAATGTTTCTTTACGTCAGGAGAAACTCCTTTGACATCTGTTGATTATTCGTGATAACTATTTAGCTCTATGGTTTGTAGAAATGTGTAATAAGCTCTTTGCTTGGATGTTTGTGATTCTTACGGATTTAATTTAGAAGTTATATTGCACCACGTAGGTGCACCATAAGTTGGAATCGGCCTAACCAATACCTTGTAAAGGTTGACCTTAGTCCTATTAGCAAGTCTACTTCGCCTGTGAAGCAGGGGGTAGATAAAGCCTAACTGTCGCAATGCAAGTTTTATTCTATTAATTAAATTTTGCCTTCAATTCAGCCTTTGGTCAAAAATAAGTCCCAGGTATTTCATCTCCTGGCACCAGTTCACTTGGACTCCATTGACCCGTAGCCTTGTTTCAGGCCTGCGGACGGTGCTTTTCGAGAAGAGGATGACCTTCGCTTTGGCGGGATTCAAGCGAACCTTTCAAGCCGAAGGCCATTTTTCCAGCTCGATTATATAACGCTGTATCCAGCTGACGACAATTCGCGGTGATTTAGTAGTCGAAGTAATTGCTGCATCGTCAGCGAAAAGATAGAGCTGCGTAAATCTATCTCGCGGAATATGAATATCGTGAGTATAAATGTTATACAACATTGGAGAGAGAAGTGAGCCTTGCGGCACTCCCGCCCTGATGTGTTTATTCAGAGACAGTGCGTTCTCTGATGAGACCGCAAAACTTTTATTCTCCAAAAGAGAAGCTACCACCTTGATTAGGTAGTTCGGAGCACCGAGCTTTATCAATTTTAACAAGAGGCCATTGTGCCAGACCTTGTCGAATGCTTTGCTTACGTTAAAGAAGACCGCCCTCTTGTTAAAGCCTTTAATAATGTTTGCAGGGAGTCGCGTGGTCTGCCTGACTGTGCATTGTTCGGGCCGGAACCCAAACTGTTTGGCAGGCGGAACATTGTGCGTGAAAACAAAGTCATTGAGTCTACTTAAGATTATCTTCTCGTCAATTGTCCCTAGGCTGGACAGCAGGCTGATCAGCCCTATAGCTAGCCGGCACCGTAGGGTCTTCGCCTTTCTTATAAATGAGAATGACTTTAGTGCGTTTCTAGACAGTTCGAAAGTGGCCTTCTCTGATTATCGCCTGGGATAAGCTTACTATTGTATTGTTAGGGTTCTTTAATAGACACACTTGACTTCAGTTTTATAATTTTTTATTAGAATCTCGATAACTTCTATTGACATAATATTCTGATCTCATAAAACCTGGCAACCCAGGTATATCCCCAGTCTAGGCAACCGGACATTTCTTAAGTTACCAAATGTAGGTAAACTTAGGTAGAAATATGCTAGCAGAACAACTATGTTCCCTATAGCTCGGTCTGGTAGATTTCGCAACGTCATATTCTTCAAACCGTCAAAACCGGGGGTTTTTTTAACATTCAACACCCTTATTAGGGACTTAACCTCGTTTAAGGTGACTTGGGGACAGGCCTGAAACAGGTGATTAATGGTTTTGTAAATCTGTATCGTCCTTGAGACCCTCTCATCTCTCAACGCGTCATTGGTCGGGTTCAGCTGGAAATCTTTCAGCATAAAGTATTCTTGCCTTATCAAATTTATTGCATTAAATGCACGTCAGCATGCCCTGCGTATTTTATTTTTACCTGTTTGTGTTTCGCATAGAAAATCTTAAAAACCGCCAGTTTTATCGAAATAAATTAAGAGTGCCTTTTTGCAAGAAGAATGACCAGCGTATTTAAAAAATCAGTTTTCAGTTCTGTCAAATGACACCGGTCATAATTTTGGACCAACGAGTGTGGTGACAAGTCCGTTCCTGACTTCTCTGACGATGTAAAACGTCTACTATAGTATGGTTTAATGACTCTTTATGGCCTCTATAAAATATTAAAATTTCATTAAATTTTACAAGTCGGTTCAAAAGTTAAAGTCAAAAAAGTTAATCTGTATCTCCATTAAGGGGCACTTTGGGAATTTGTTTCTATAACAAATTCGGGTTATTTTGACCTCCTCTGTATGTCCCGAGAAACTAGGAGGTACTTACCGGACGCGCAGCGCATTGGTTCGAAAAAAATTACTTGGTATTGTCTGTTGAAGTTAAGTTTTGGGTTAGTAAGTACATGTTATGTGGTGTTATGAATTTTAAGCGAACACATAAAAGTAAATCAATTTTTTTATCCAATCGGAGAAAATTGCTTGGTTTTTATATCACTCCTATAGGACGATCTTTATAATGTAAAACAAATCTTGTTAACTTGGGCGAAACTATTAGATTTAACCAGTGTCAGGAAGTAATAAATTTTTAGTCAATAAGATGATTATCAATTTTAATTTGATTAAAAGATACGATTTAAAAAAATAAAAATGTAAATAAAATATAAGTAACGATAAAATAAAAGGAAATACTTAATTAACAGGCCAGAGGCATTTATGAGCTGGCGTACCTGAAATAAAAGAGAAACTGTATTAGTAATCAAGTCTACCAAAAAGTTGTTTCATGTTAAAGGTTATTAAAATTTGATATTAAGAAGTGAGCAAAATTATAATCTTTTTCAGTCATCTTTACAAAAAAAAATAATGTCAATGACCCCTTTCAAAAAAAAACATAGAGTTTGGTAACAATGTTAATACTCCTACTGTAATAGGTAAAATCAGTTGATTTATGTCAAGTATTGACTTTAAGTTCCATTAAAAGAACTGACAAAACATTAATTCTCCACTCCGTTGACACTGACCGCAGTGTCCAAACTATCGATCGACATTCAAACGGGGCTGGAACACTGACCATAGCAGTGGCCATAACTAGCACATTGACCGCAATGTCACTAGCCCGCACTGAACACAGTACGGCGCCCCTGGGGTGCGTTCATAAATGTTACAGAGTACACATTTCTTACATTTTTGTGACAAGCATCGTTCATAAATGCAATTTTTGTTACTCTCTGACTACTTTCCGAGCGTTCATAAACTCACTTTGACATTCCCAAAGTGTACATTTCTCACCGCGGTCAAGAGCTTGGTAATTTTGACCGAGTTTGCGCACTTCAAAAAAGTTAAAGAAAATGGAGTTTTTATAACCTATAACCTATAACCTACTATATATCAATATCATCCAATAAATGGTATTTTGCAGCTAATGAAGTTGCCAATAATTATAAATTTACATTGGTTTTTTTGGTTCATCATAGTCGAATTTCAGGTTATGTTATACACCGAAGAGACGTGTCACGTCACGACTATACCATAAGCGTTCACAAATCACGGGTTACAATGGGCTCCGTTTCAAATGTCAACTAATTCCATTACAGAGTAAAGTGTTACTTTGCTCGCTCGTTTATGAACGCAGCCCTGGATAACTGACCACAGTAATCCCAACATAAACGCATACACTGACCGCAAGGTACTACGCCGGAGTTGACAATATAACATTCCAAACCACTTTACTTTGAATATACCTCGTGGGTAAAACAAAATATAAGTAGGTTGTCAAATACGTTATAACTAAATTAATACAACCCTGTAAAATTTAGAAATAAGACCATTCAAGTGATTGATAAAATACCATCACGTCAAAATTGGCAATATTTGAAACAAACTATTGTTTCATAATAATTTGATACTCATGTTTCATTAACTGAATAACTTGATTGAAAGTAAAACAAAACCCAATTAATAAAGCTTGATCGATAAAATTTAATTAATAAAACTTGATTGATAAAATTAAATAATAAAACTTAATTGGCAAAACCTAATTACTCAGTGAGAAAACTCACCCTATTCGGCTAAACGGCTATATGCACAAAAATTACACCCCGCCTATAATTTTCACTAATATACGAGCAACTCAACTTCTCACAGCAAAGAAACTAACACAAAAATGGTCTTTTGAATTGGCCTATGTTTGAAATTTCACTGCCGTTCGCCTAGAGTCGTAATTCGATACGCCCGTATCTTAATGGTGTTAACATAAACACAGACTATGACCCTTTTGGGGAGGTAGATATTTTGTGCGTCTGAATGCCGAATGTTTCGTGTTTTAAAAATAATAAATAATAAATTTTGTATAGGAAAATAGAAAATCATTCTTACATCATTTTAATCCTCGCTTCTTCATGCGATATCAAAATGGAAGGTGCTTAAACCAGCCTGTCGGGAAAAACTCGATTTCTTCAATTCCAAGTAAAATTGCTAAATTTCTGAACTTTCAGAACTTTAAGGAGTATACTGGACACTCCCTTAGAAGAACGTCGGCCACTTTATTAGCGAATACTGGAGTTGATGTCTTAGCCCTCAAGCGACATGGCGGATGGAAATCTGCAACTATTGCGGAAAGTTATGTAGCGGAGAGCGTCAACAATAAAAAGGAAGTTGCAAATAAAATTTTATACAATATAACGAAGCCAGAAGTCTCCTGCAGTACTTCAAGAGTAACAGAAAAATTATTTAGAGATGGAGAAATTATGGAGTCAGAACATTTCATACAAATTGAGAAAAAACGAAAAAACATTTATCCAAATTTTGTAAATAGTGTTCATAATTGTAATAATTGTACTATTAATATTCATATTACCTAATATTACTCAATTTTTATAAATTATTGTTTTTATATGGCATAAATTATTACCACCCAAGGGTGGTAAGTTGACTTACAACCCGTCGTTAAGGGCAATCGATACCTTTTTGGTAATTGTAACTTACGTCCTTCAAAACAGTGTCAAAATGCGTTGTTTGCAATATAGGGAGGAGAAAAAAAATATTTTAGGGTGACGTGTGAAACACCATGGTAATAATGACAGCATATTCGTAAGCATAAAAATATACTACCGACAGCTTCGTAATTTAGTTTTTTTCGCTTACTTTTCACGAAATATAATCGTTCTTAACGTAAAACCGGGCCAGAAGGCTGCGGTAAAAATTATTATTACGACGGCGTAAGTACGCGGATCAAATTTTATACCATCATTAAAAATATTGAGAACTCGATCGAAACGGAATTTCCAACCACAAATTTTCCCGATTTAGCGGAATTGATTATTTCCTTATTCGCCATTATGGAAAATTGGTTATTAAAAGCTGCTTATGACAAGATAATATAAAATATGTTTAGATAAGCGATTGTAAAGTTTAATCAAAGGAAAGTTTAATAAAGATTAGAAGATCGACATGACAAAGATTAAAAAGTACGGCGGTTATGATTATATATACCTAAAACCTTTCAATATCTATATTTACAAACAAAAATGTTATATTATAACTAGGAACTAATTACACAACATAATTCATATGACCACTAATAATGACAATAATAATAATAATACAATAACACCATAAAAAAAATTAAAAGAAAACGAATCTAGGACATTTTAATTGTAAAAATGAATGTATGAAAGTATAGGGAAATATTTCGCCAACGTACAGGGGAGGTCAAAATACTACTATAGGAACTCTGTTTAAAATTGGGAGAGGTAAAAATGAGGATCAAGTGGCCATGGTTCCATGGGAGCACTGGCGTAACCAAGGGGAGGGCTACCGGGCTGCAGCCGAGCGTAACTCGGGTAGTCTAACTACCTGTTTACAAGAAAAATAAGCTCATCACTACCTAAGATAGGTAAAATTACACAAACATTGAAACGAGTCTGGCTCTTTTTGTGATTTTCTGTTGTGTTTTTTAATTTTCTTACTTGAAAACCAAGCATCATCATTGAAAAAAGGGCGTGGCACACCGCGCTATTTTTTTTTCAACCCCCTCAAACTTATTTTCTGCGTGCGCCACTGCATGGGAGTGCCTGCCTGTCTACATATTTAATTATAATTCGTAGAAGTATTATATACCGGGTGTTGCATCGTCGAGCGGGACATAGGAAATCCCCTGTAATTTTAAATGGGGTCAATTATTGGCTTCCCTAATTATTTTAGAGAAAAATTCTATTTAGGTTTATTAAAGAGCACAAAAACCCACATTCAAAAGAATAACTTTAGATATTTTTGATGAGCCCGTTTACGGGTTATCGCCGATTTCTTTTTAACTATTTCTCCTTTTTATGGCCCCGTATTTGCGGGCACCAGTCAAGGTAAAAGATGACTGTCAAATAAAGTTGTCTTTTTGAAATGTGTGCTTTATTGTTATAAAAACTCGTACATCGAAAATATTAAAGGTGTATTTATGAGTACAAATTAATCCGAATAAAATTAAAATAAAGTTTCCAATTACAAGGTTAATTATTATGACATTTTACATGTTTCAATATTTTACTAATTAATAGGTAGGTACTATTAAATTGTTAGAACTTTACGATTTAAGAAGATGTTCAAATATTCCTCAAAATGACAACTTTATTTGACAGTCATCTTTTACCTTGACTGGTGCCCGCAAATACGGGGCCATAAAAAGGAGAAATAGTTAAAAAGAAATCGGCGATAACCCGTAAACGGGCTTATCAAAAATATCTAAAGTTATTCTTATGAATGTGGGTTTTAGTGCTCTTTAATAAACCTAAATAGAATTTTTCTCTAAAATAATTAGGGAAGCCAATAATTGACCCCATTTAAAATTACATGGGATTTCCTATGTCCCGCTCGACGATGCAACACCCGGTATAGTCATTCATTACAAAGGTACCTGGTAATGTTATTACCAGTTGTTTGGGAAACAAGTTTTCTAATAATCAAAGTAATAAACTAGTGTTTAATCGCGCAGTATTCTAATTCACGGAAAACATCAAGTCTTCTGTAAACATTAAAACGTGCTATATTCTGAACTAAATAGAGGAAAGTGCCCTAATATGGGATACCTTTTGTTAAACTGTCATATTTTAGGGAAAAATTAATCGAATTTATTTTCTTTTTTTTTTGTTATGTGTTGACATTAATAATATACTACCTGTCAGACGCATTGACATAACTTTTGTGTACCGGGTGTCCCACTGAGAATGGCTGTCGGCCGTATCTCAGAAAGTGTTAGTCGTATGGCTTGCAGAAAAAAAATATATATTAAGTAAAGTGGTCATGAGAAATTGCTGGAAATTATTTTCAAGTTTCTCAGACTGGCGCTAGAGGGCGCAACAGTAACGGTAAATATGAATCACGAAGTTTCCTCAAAAGTCGCTTAGTTAAGGTATCCCGAAAATAACATTTTTGTATATTTCGAAGCTTTATTAATAAAATTCACCTATATAACGTGTTCGTCACTTTTCAAATAAAGTGGTGGGGGAAGGTTAACCATTATTTGTAATAAATGCTGATAACTCTGGTCTGGCTTAACATAATTTAGTAAACTTAGTTTTGTTAGAAAGGGCTTTTCTCACTCTGTATATCATGTTATGAACTACGTCAATATGTGTTTAACACTAGGCGCTAGGGGGCGCTGTCTTACAACTTCACAAACATTGCGCGTTTTTTCCATAATTGTAAATATAATACACTGCGTCCATTAATTATGGAATAGGTAAAAAAGTACTCAAATTTTAAACATCCATATCTCCATCAAAATTATATCAATCCACTCAATTTTGATTTATTAGGTAGGCCGTCCCTTGGACTACTTAGCACAAAGTATTTGACCTTACTTTATGTCTTTTTTATACAGGATCATGGATAAGATACCAAGCCATGTAAAATGTGCTGATTTTAAAATTAATGTTTGGAAAATACGAAGCAATGGAAATTGAATTTTATTAGTGTACTGGTTACAGCTTTATGTTAGGTACTTACTGTACAAATTACAGCGCAGTGCCGTTGGTGTCAATTAAAAAAAAAATAAAAAAATAAAAAATGGAATAGGTAAAAAAGTACTCGAATTTTAAAATCAATATCTTCATCAATCCATTCAATTTTCAGTTTATTAGGTAGGTTGTCCCTTGAACTACTTAGAACAATGTGTTTGACCTCACTTTATGTCTTTTTTATACAGGATCATGGATAAGATACCAAGCCGTGTAAAATGTGCTTGGAAAATACGAAGCAATGAAAATGGAATTTTATTAGTGTACTGGTTACAGCTTTATGTTAGGTACTTACTGTACAAATTACAGCGCAGTGCCGTTCGTGTTAATTAAAAAAAAAAATCGTGATATAACACTAACTTAACAATAGTAATAACAATTTAAAGAAACAACTTAATTATAAGAATAAAAATTAATAACGCGTATTTCCTCCACGGGCATTAATGACAGCTTGACAACGATTTGGCATACTGAGAATCAGATTTCTTATAAAAACCTGATCCATATTTTCCCATATTCTTTGTAGCGTCAATCTCAGCTGAGCCAAAGTTTCTGGTGGGTTAGCTTCTGCACGAACCTCTCTACCCATTCGATCCCATAAATGCTCTATAAGATTACTAAGAACTATTAAGATCTGGGCTTCGAGCTTTCCAATTCATTACGGTAATTCCCGTTTCTGCTAGATATTCCGTTACTATTCTCGCCGTATGTGGACGTGCGTTATCTTGCATAAAAATGAAGTTTTCTCCAATAAAGGGAGCAAAAGGCACAACATGCTCCTGAAGAATTTCCGTAATGTACCTGTCACTAGTTAATCGCTCTAAAAATACCAATTCCGTTTTTGCCTCTAGAGATATACTTCCCCAAACCATAATTGATCCACCGCCATAACTAACCCACTCTTTAAAATTACACTGAGCATAGCGATTACCAGGTCTTCGAAACACTTTTAAACGTCTATCATTGCTGTATAGACAAAAACAGGATTCGTCACTAAATAAAACATTAGCCCATTCATCTTCACCCCATGGCAAATGCTCTTGAGCAAACTGCAATCGTTCACGTCTATGGTGCGGTGCCAGCTTTGGTCCTATCGCTGCTTCGTACGGTTTCAGTTGGACCTCTTTTAAGCGATTAAGTATTGTTTGCTTACATAGTCGAACATTGTGAACGTTTGACAACCGTGCTTGTAGCTTGGTACTTGTTGTAAATCGCTCCCGAACACATTGCATTGTTAAAAACCGATCCTGATTAGCAGTTGTTTTCCTTGGTCGGCCTTGCCCTGCTCTTCTTTGATTCGCTCCATATTCTCGATACCGTTTTAAAATTTTTGATATAGCCCCTTGCGTTTTATTCATGATTCTGGCAATATCAGACTGAGACCGGCCCTGCTCAAACAGTCCTCTTGCATAGGAACATTCTTCTGGAGATATGAATCGGATATTGGCATTCATTTAAAAAAATAAACTAAACAAAAGGCCTTGTCAAGAACTGCCAACAAATTTATAATCTTGATAAATTGACAAGGGCAATTGGTTGACTAACAACGTAAATCCAAATAGAAGTAAAACGTTTTCAGTCAATATAATTTGCAATATACAGATTTTTTAATTTACACGAACGGCGCTGCACTGTAATTTGTACAGTAAGTACCTAACATAAAGTTATAACCAGTACACTAATAAAATTCCATTTTCATTGCTTCGTATTTTCCAAACATTAATTTTAAAATCAGCACATTTTACACGGCTTGGTATCTTATCCATGATCCTGTATAAAAAAGACATAAAAAGAGGTCAAACACATTGTTCTAAGTAGTTTAAGGGACAGCCTACCTAATAAACTGAAAATTGAATGGATTGATGAAGATATTGATTTTAAAATTCGAGTACTTTTTTACCTATTCCATTTTTTATTTTTTTATTTTTTTTTTAATTGACACGAACGGCACTGCGCTGTAATTTGTACAGTAAGTACCTAACATAAAGCTGTAACCAGTACACTAATAAAATTCAATTTCCATTGCTTCGTATTTTCCAAACATTAATTTTAAAATCAGCACATTTTACATGGCTTGGTATCTTATCCATGATCCTCTATAAAAAAGACCTAAAGTAAGGTCAAATACTTTGTGCTAAGTAGTCCAAGGGACGGCCTACCTAATTAATCAAAAATTGAGTGGATTGATATAATTTTGATGGAGATATGGATGTTTAAAATTTGAGTACTTTTTTACCTATTCCATAATTAATGGACGCAGTGTAGTATATTTAATTTCACCTGATTACAAGGATGATTAAAAGTCTAAGAAGTCAGCGAAAACCGCAAGTTAATATATATTTTCAATTCGGAGATATCAACAACAATAATCATAATTACGGAACATTATGATTTTATTTTCAAGTTGCCATTGTAAAGGTTTTTTTAAGAGTCAAATAGGCCTTGAAAAAACAAAATATGAAGGTACGTATGTTTCAAGCAAATATATCGTTACGACAATAATTCTCAGTGGCGCCCTAAATGTTCAAATTGTCGCCCATCGTTCTGTATACACGACTCCAATCTCTCCCTGGTTGATAATACTGCAGTTTCCACCTCTGCCATAGGGATACGGCGGCTGCTGTCCATTATCCCTTCTATCATGTTTTCCCTTCTGGTGGATCTGGTAACGAAAACAAGATCCTTCAATCTCCCCCATATATAAAAATCTAAGCATGTTAATTCAGGTGATCTAAAATAGAAATTACCACTTTCATTATCAGTATCACAATATATCCTATAATATTACCTGGCAGGCCACGGAAATATACTCCCTCTTCCTATCCACCTTGCAGGAAATGTGTCGTCAAGAAATTGAAGAACGTTTGCCGCAAAATGTGCTGGACATCCATCGTGTTGGAAAACCATAATTCTGCGAATATCCAAGGGCACTTCTTCGAGAAGAATTGGGAGTTCGTAATTTAAAAAATGTAAATATCTTTGCCGAGTAAGCGACTCATTAAATACAAACGGTCCAATTATTCTGCCACCCAAAATGCCGCACCAGACATTGACACTCCATCTTCCTTGATGCTGCACCTCCCGCATCCAATGAGTTTACTCCTCCATTACATAACTATGGAAAGTAGCTTCATCAGTCCACAAAATTCTGGAGAGGAGATTTCTATCTTCTAATATCATATTGAGCAACCAATAGCAATGATCCAATCTTCTATCAAAATCTTGCGGGGTCAAAGCCTGGTGGAGCACAATATGGTAGGGATGTAGCCTAAAGAAAAACAAAATACTATTACATTGACTTGAAAACTATTAAGAGAAAGAAAAAGAAAACAAGGTCTATACCACCAAAATAAAATATATTTGTCCTTTTAGGGTGAAATAAGGGTTAAAGCGTGTACAAAGTTTAATTGCTCTCTCACATCGTTACTTTGCTTTATCTATTATAATACTTATATGTACACACCCCGAATAAGGGATGTTAATATAATCTAACACTTATTGATAGTATATCATAAAATCCAGTCAACCTCCCTCTACCCCCCCCCCCCTAGGTTATGACGATTCCTGTTTAAATTTGCCGCCTGTGGACTTGACAGTTGATACCCGGAAATACGAATTTTAAATAATACAAAAAATAAATTTATAGTACTGATATCAGAGATACCCTCCATTTTATTTCAATATTCGCTTTGAACAGCATCAATTTTTGAGTCATGTTCCTAATTTGTGCCTCTTTTACCAAAAAGAAAAAAAGAAAATTTGCAACGTAGGCTTACTTACATCTTTATACCCTAAATAAAAATTTTGAAAATTAAGCCTTGAATATGGACAATTTGGTGAGTACTTGATTATTTTACCACATACCTACTAAATTAATTAAGTCTATATTATGAGACCATAGTTTATGATAACTCCGTAATACAATTTTAAATGGAAATAATTTTCTCCTTTCAGATGACCCGAACTTACTCAATGACGTAAATGGTTTTAACTCATTTTAATTTCCTTCTCCCCCCCCCCCCCCCCCTTTTTACTTTATTACTTTTTATTAAAATTCTGACCCACCAAATATAAATCATGTTCCCTCTCGGAGTTGACTCATGAAACGTTGATTTTATTGAATTTTCATTATAGACATCTATACATCATATAATAACTATAAATGATTCCATTTAGAATTTTGTCCTCTATTAAAATATTTACATCTAATATCCTTCATTGCTAAAAGTAGCATCATATTAGTGATTATCTTCTGTCGAGTCCATTGGCTGCATAGGGTACACGTTATGACCATGTATTGTTGAACCACTTCGTTCCCTCTTTTAATTTGTTTTAGTTTGTTTATTTAGGTACATCCTAAAAAACATAATTCTTAATCACTTGGTTGCTGAAGATGACTTTGACTAAAGTCGAAACTAGTTCAACCTAATGTCAAATTAAATTTTGTACACGCTTTAACCCTTATTTCACCCTAAAAGGACAAATATATTTTATTTTGGTGGTATAGACAGACCTTGTTTTCTTTCATAATCTCGCCACAGAAAATGGACTACTTATTGAATATTAAGAGAAATATTGGCATTATTCTAAACTATTTAGGAGTTATAACATATAGATATAATTACTTACCTTTCTTCTAATAAAATCCTATGCACCATAGAGCGAGTAACGCCCAAGTCTCTAACAATTAATCTAATACAAATTTGTGGATTAAATTCCACATATGCCAAAACATTTACAATGTTTTCCTCGGTTCGACCTCGGCGGCGTCTGCGATATACAGGGCGACGAATACTTTCAGTAGTACGAAAACGGCTAGCTAAACGATTAAACATTCTACTGTCGTATCGGCGCCTTTGAAGGTATCGTACTGCGTAAACCCGTTCAGCAATTGTTGCATTTCCCAAACATTCAAAATACACCGTAATGATGTCAACCGCTTCTTCAAGTAACAGAGGCATTTTGAAAATCAAATAAGACACAACACTGTTGGCACGAAAAAAATTTTGACGTAATAATGAAAGGTGACACGCGTGCACAGTTTCAATTCATATTTTGTTTTTCCAAGGTCTATTTGACTCTTAAAAAAACCTTTACAATGGCAACTTGAAAATAAAATCATAATGTTCCGTAATTATGATTATTGTTGTTGATATCTCCGGATTGAAAATAGATAATAACTTGGGGTTTTCGCTGACTTCTTAGACTTTTAATCATCCTTGTAATCAGGTAAAATTGAATATACTATTATATTTACAATTATGGAAAAAACGCGCAATGTTTGTGAAGTTGTAGGACAGCGTCCCCTAGCGCCTAGTGTAAAACACACATTGACGTAGTTCATAAGATGATATATAAAGTGAGAAAAGCTCATTTTAACAAAACTAAGTTTAATAAAATTATGTTACGCCAGACCGGAGTTATCAGAATTTATTATAAATAATAATGTTCAACCTTCCCCCACCACTTTATTTGAAAAGAGACGAACACGTTCTATAGGTGAATTTTATTAATAAATCTTCGAAATATACAAAAATGGTATTTTCGGGATACCTTAACTAGGCGACTTTTGAGGAAACTTCGTGATTCATATTTACCGTTACTGTTGCGCCCTCTAGCGCCAGTCTGAGAAACTTGAAAATAATTTCTAGCAATTTCTCATGACCACTTTACCTGATATATTTTTTTTTCCGCAAGCCATACGACTAACACTTTCTGAGATACGGCCGACAGCCATTCTTAGTGGGACCCGGTACTACTTTTAAAAGAAACAGGCGAGTTAGGCTGAAATGTCATTTTATTGGTTTTAAAAAATGGTGTCCTAATATTGGATATACATAATATATCCAATATTATGAATGTATTATGTGCTATTTATGCAAATATAATTATATAAACCTCATTATTCTGCGAATTTAATTATGAAAGTTATAACAAATTATCCATCTATACATAAGTCACAAACATAGTGTTTTTTGCCTCTAGCTTCAGCACATTCTTCATGACCCCATCTATAACATCGAAAGCACTGGATTCATTGCTCGCTAGATTGGTCCGATGAAAATGATCCTAAACAAAATAAACAATCCACGTCTTCTTCCTCAGATTCGTTGTCGTCATCTGAGTTAACATATGGAACGTCCTCTTCTGATTCGGATGATGAATCCGAAGAAATCGGCATTTTTTCTTCTTTCATTTGGCTTTTCTCTGAACTTGTAGATGGGAATCAGAACCAAAGTTTAGATTCTTCATAACTTTTTTAACTTTCCTCCTTGCATTTGTTTTGATACTTTGAGCTTCCACTAAAGCATCCTTGTATAGGGATCCACTGACTAACGCAGTAGCGCCGGCATTTTTTCGTTTAACTCCCGAAGGACCTGGTAAAACTGGCAATGGTCTCTGGTCTGCTGGTTTAATAAAGTCAGTTAGACCTTTTCAGCAACGGCATCATTAGAACTACATTCTTTGATAGAAATATTCTGTAAAATAATGATTGTCTTCAAAGGTGTTTCTGGAATTTTTTCAACTTCGGTGATTTCATTTTCCTTATTTCCAACAACATTTTCTTGATTTGCAGTTCCATCGTCAAAAGATGTCTCTAATTTATCATGAATGGCAAAGTCGTGGCCACGGAATGTTTCATTATTAAAAGTCATGATGCAACATTTTCGAAAACCATTTATGGAAATTTCCATAGATGCTGCTCTCGAATACGTTTTACCAAATAAGCTTGCAATCTGGTAAGGTGAAACTGTTCTTCCGGGATTAGCTTTTAACCATGTTTCGATTTCTTTGCAAGTGTGTTTTTAGTGGACCCATAAAAGATACAGCTAATGGCTGAAGCTTGTGTGTGGAATAAGGAGGAAGGCAAATCAAAATTGATGTGATTTTCCCTGGCCTTAATAATCAAATCCATATTTCTGGTATGCGTGTAATGTCCGTCAAGTATTACGATTACAGGGTCTTCTAAGGACGGCTTGACATGTGTAAGAAAATGATCCATCCATTGGGTAAATAAATACGATTGTATTCAACCAGAAGGATGACATTTTCCGACTGATCCTGAGCTCTGCTTAACATTTTTTCTGGGAAAAATCATCATGGGGGGTATATAATGTCCATTGGCATTCAAACACAGAAGAACTGTGACAAGAGAGCTCCTTTCTGCCGTTATCAATGCTCTCACCTGTTTTTTCCCCTTTAGACTTATAACTTTAGTATGCTTATGTTGCACTGCGGTTATACCAGTCTCATCAACATTATAAATCCTGCAAGGGTTTAATTTTATTTTCACTAGTTGGGGTTCCAGGATATCAAGAAACGTCAGATTTGGTTTGTAAACCCGTTGATTCTAGCTGCAGAAATGTCTTGTGAAGTTCTAAAAGACAGGTATCTGTTGCCCCTCAAAAAGTTTCTTAACCATCTTTTACCAGCAACGGCTTTTTCTTTTGAAAATGGATGTGGTATATTGTTAGCTAATGCCAATTGATAAGCCAAACGACGAATGTCAGACGAAGTTAAGCCATAAACCCTTTTCTCCATTTCTAGACAGTGATTGACTAACTCTATTTCTAATGCCTCAGGCAACACTGGCTTACGACCGAGTGTACGTTTATTGACAGCTTCGGCAGGATTTTGTAATTTACAATAATACTCTAATGTAGTTTTCGGCACACTAAAAGTTTTCGAAGCCTTTAGGTATCCCATTTCATTATTTAATTTCGCTTTAATTGCATTTTCTATATTTCGTATGTCATTCTGTTTTCTATTTTTCGTTCTGAAAATAAATATATAGATAATGATTACCTAACCATTTGATTCAAATCGTAATATTGGAAGTCCAATATTGAGCGCACCGCTTATGTCCAATATTAGGCACCTGATCATATTTGTAGGTTATATTTTTCTACGGAAAAACTAACAACAATTATACCGCGAAAACTAAACCCAATGCCTATCACAGTAGCTTCAACACTGACATGCAACTGCTTCAAATTCTTACCTAATTTTTGGATATTTCGATGCTCAAACAGGTCTAGGTAAAGCGAAAAAAATAACAAACTGCCAATATTACTTTAATGGACTGTACTAGCAGATTAAGAAATATCGGCCATGCATCTTCAGGTTTAACTGAACTACTTTTTAATAGTGGCGCCCTATACCTTATCTGGTTTGGCAAATACAATGATGTCCAATATTAGGAACTATCCTAATATTAGGCTACTTTCCTCTACTATTAAATTCACGTCTACGAAAACCGTTAATCGATAGCTTTGCAATATGTTTGCGGCTTCGAGAATATGTATATTATTTTCTGTGATGGTTTAACCGACAAAGGGCAATATTATTTAATGCTTAACGGATGCTCCAATCTCCCTATTGGGGGTAAACAAGTATGGCTGCCAACCTGGGCGGACGCGACATCCGTTGGTTGGTCAACACAAATCAGTGTCCTGTTCAACGTAAGCAGATGCTCCACGTGGCTAAAACAATAATAGCACCTGTTATGATCTGACATGTGTGTCAGGCAAAGTGATTATCTGTTGTTAAAGTAAGTGATATTTTGGGGACGCGTGTTTTTAAAGATAATGGAATGAAATTTATAGGATTCGTATGCGACATAAGACTGCATTTTTTGATTCAACTTTATAGAACTTTCGGTTTTACCGGAAGTGACATAAACTTTCGATTTTTCAATGAGACTCCTGGTATATTTTTACTTTCTTTGAATCCATATGACATTCTAAATACAACCATGTGTCACTTGTCACTTTTTGTCATAAAAAAAATAAATAAATAAATAAAAGAAAAAAGAACTAAAAATCTACATCCACATATCTATTAATTTTTAGGGTTGCAGATGTTTAAAGTGACCTCCATCTTGTTGCTGACATAGCCGCACTTTTTCTATTGTCGCTCTTGAAACGTTTCTTAACTGCTGTGGTGTAATTCTATGAATAGCTGCCCTTACTTTCTCCTCTAATTCATTCCGTGTGGCAGGAGGTACATCATATACCTCGTTTTTAATAGGACCCCATAAAAAGAAATCTAGAGGCGTAAGGTCAGGTGACCTGAAAAGATTGAAAAAGGAATAAGGCTTACTAAAGTTATAAATTAAAAACAATTCTGTTTTACCTAGCCGGCCAACTAACTAGACCTCTATTTCCAATCCGGTTTTTGTTGTATGATTCGTTTAAATATTCTGTAACTGCCCTAATGTTGTGTGGTGGGGCACCATCTTGTTGGTAAAATAGCCCCACTCGATTTACTAATGGTATCTCATCCAAGAACTGCTCAATTTCTTGCGTGAGGAAACCTTGGTATTTAGCCCCTGTTAGCGAACCGTCAAAGAATATAGGGCCTAAAATTCTGTCCCTTAAAATCCCAACCCAACAGTTAAAACCAAACCGTTCTTGAAAATTTCCCTCCTGCATCAAGTGTAAATTTTCGTGGGACCAATATCGCTTATTATTTTTGTTGAAATGTCCCAAATTAGTGAAACGGCTTTCGTCAGTATAAAAAATTTTATATGGAAATGTATTATCCTCCAAATATTTTCCTAAGAACCAATTACAATACTCAAGTTTCCTTTCATTATAGTTTGGGTACAGGTGCTGATGTGGTTGGTATTTATATCCTTACAAATGCCACATTCTAGAGCGATCTCCCTGAGTGACGCATTGACATTCACTTGCACGTATGCCAGAACATTTATTTCTATTTCTTCACCCACAATAATTGGATCGTTTTCATTATTATCAGGCTCATTTCGCATTTTCTGAACCAGTTTTGGATAATAATGCCGGGTTGGGTGACGGCGTTCAGGATATCTCTGTGCGTAAACACGTGTAGCATCGGTTGAGTTTTGCCCACACTCTCCAAAAACTAATAATATATCAACTTTGTCGCTCCTTGTATAAATATTATTATTTTCCATGATTTTTTAAACAATAACGTACACAATAATTACCTAATCATCTAAGACATCGTAACGTTTTTGTTTTTATCAGTTGTGTTGGTCACAGGCTACTTGATTAAATCTTGTTCTATTCTCAAAAGGCGCTTTATTTTAGGAAAGTCGTACATAACGTAACATTTTTACAGTTTTTTAAAGGAAGTTTGTTTAAAACCTAATAGTGTGTTTGAAAAAAATGAGTAATACAGGTTTCAAAATTTAATTTGACACAGCTTATAGGTTTTGATCGAAAACAGTAAAGTTGTATTGTGTCAAAGATATTGGTACTGAAATTAGTGATTTTAATGTATTCATAGCCTAGATTAAAAAATTAAATTAAAAAAAAAAATAGAAAAATGGTGACAAAAAGTGACAAGTGACACATGGTTTGTATTTAGAATGTCATATGGATTAAAAGAAAGTAAAAATATACGTGTCTCATTGGAAAATCGAAAGTTTATGTCACTTCCGGTAAAACCGGAAGTTCTATAAAGTTGAATCACCCGTCAAAAAATGCAGTTTTATGTCGCATACGAATCCTCCAAATTTCATTCCATTATCTTTAAAAACAAAAGAGTTGCCACTATCTGCTAACGGTAGCTCTTTATGTGGAGGCACTAGGTCGTGGTTCATATACTTACGCCTTCCCTTCGTCTTTGGTTTGTCTTGGGCGCCACCTGGTTTGATCGATGTCCAAACATCGATATACCGTATATCAGTTCTATTGAAAAATCTATGCAATAAATAAAAACAAAGTTTTCCCACACAAACAATATAGATTTTATTAAATAAAAAGGGGGTTTAGGTTAATTTTCTATGGTATCAAATTGTTTAAAATCTTGTTGAGTTTGAATTATAAAAAAAGAAATGAATGAAAAGACAGCCTTTCCGGACGCAAGGATTTAAGATAAATTTTATGTATAACCTCGGGGAAGATTCTAGAACCTTTTAGATCTTTTGACGGTATATGGTTATAAAAAAAAGTTACCTTTGTCATGATGGCTTTACATTAAAAAAAATATTGATTAAATAGCAGTTAATTTAAATGTTGGGACGTACTAATTAAATTGAAAAAGCAAAATGTATTTAATTGAGGTTCGCTTTATACAAGCCTTTTAATCCCTCGCTTCAGCTGGGGCAGCTATACTGGGCATGGACCATGTGGCTCCTGAAAGCTGCTCATGGTCGGCCAGGTGAAATCTAGTCCATACACAGCTCGGAACCAATTTAATTTGTTCTTACGTGGGCCAACCGGAACCTGGTAGCTCAAGGGCTATTTATGTGGATGTTAAAATCCCATGTGATGTTCGTAACCTATTCAAAGGTAAAACGGCATATCAGGCGAAACCAATAAAACACACAACCCCGAAAAAAGAATAGAAAAGAAAATTAACCCACTGAATACCCACAATACGTTAACTAAGAACAAAAGAAAAGAAAATAGCTTACCTCTAAAAGGGGGGTGAGACCTCATGGTCTTTTTAAAAAAAAAATGGCCCAACGGCGACCTTCTTCTCTGAAGGTATTTTCAGAAAGTAAAATGGAGGCCGCAAGAACTCTCAAGTAAGACCACCCCCTTCTCTAGCAAAATCGGCTGACTCAATGCTGCCAACTGAACATAAACCCCAACAAGGAAAATAAGAAGAAGAAGAGAACAGAGACCCAACATAGAGGATCCAAACGATCAGAACGAACAAGAGTCTGGGCTTTTACCAGAACCTAAATTACATAAGGAAATAAATCAAATAATTCCAAACAACTTTGTTTACGCATAAAGCTACCAAAAGTACAAGTGGGCGTTCTACGCTTTCACGGGAACCAGAAACGCAGATGTGTGATTCGACTTTACGCGGCGGTGGCTAGCGCCATCAACCCACAGAACAGCAAAAGTAGTGCGTTCGCCCCATATTTTGGCTAACGTTATGCAACCAAAGATGATACAACAATTTTTAACAGTAAATAAAAAGGAATGCACTTTGTGGAAACATATCTGTATAAATCCACACAAAATAAATAGTGGCAATTTTAAAAATGCTACAAGTTATAGGGGCGAGTCACCTCCCGTGAACACCCGGTATTGTCATCAAAAACGTGCTTATGAAGACAATGAGCGATTCAGAGGAAATAATTTGTACTCCTCCTCAATTGAGAGAATTGCGTCTTCTCATTTGTCTTATTTTGGTTATTCAATAAATGTTGACATTTACCCCAGGTCACTTTCCACCTGGATAAATGTTACAGTTAGAAAAATGTTTCTTTCAAACTTTTAAAAAGTCAAAACATTACATACATGGTTGTAAATAAAATATAATACAGGGTTTCTAGTTTACATTAAACCGCTATAATTTTTTATTTTTTAATATTTTGATCATGATTGTGTTGGATAAAATTTAGGTAAATAATGGAAAACTTTCTGTGTAATGAGGTTAAGGTACACAAGATTTTAGCAGTCATACTCATCTTTCTTTGACATGATATTGATTTTGAGCCCTGACTAACCATTTCAAATGAAGAAATTCCAGATAAATAGAAATTTTCATCATAAATTGGAGGATGTTTCAAATGGGAATGGTCCTATAATAATGTCAACACGACCACAAATTTGATGGAATATCGTATCATCTTTGGCTATCGGTAACAATATATTCCAAGGTTGCCAAATTGTTCCCTTTTATCGGTATTATGTGTAGATTCTCTTTATTTCCCTTATAAATTTTACATACGGTAAAAGTGGGAAAGACGCTGCAGTTTTTGCAACTGTAAAATGTTATAAGAAAAAATGCAATATAATCAAATCGTTTATTTTTTGCAGGAAAGTTACTCTTATACATTATGTGGCAAAAAACAATTCACGACATTATTTCAAAAAAATAGAAATCTAGAAATTAAAATATCACAAGTTTCAAAATGCCATCTCATCGTCGTAGATTTTATCCGAATGCACCAGTGTTATAAAAAAAAATTACGCCCTGCAATTATCAGGAGCCAGTATTCTCCTTAAGGTAATCTAAAGTATACTAAAGGCAACCTATCCACCCTTACTCTGGCAACCCTACGCCCTGTAGGATGTACTTCAGACAACAGTCCCTAAAAATGACCTATGTTGTGCTGCCTGAAAATTCACCCCTTAGCTAGCTCAACTCAGGGTAGGTTCGCTACTTTGTTTCTAGTTTGAGTGGTCTAGCACTCTTATAAGTAAGTTATAGTCAAATCCTGAAGGCGCCACCTTAGTTTTATTTTACTTAAAACCCTTTAAACGTTCTAGTGTTTGGCCTCAGAAAAAAAACAAACTAGGAAAAAAAACTTATGTATATAAGCTCTCATTCACTCAAGTCTCTTAAAGTCACTCTATTTAAAATAAGAGCCAAATTTTCGCAGAGGCCAATACAGATATTTATTCTTTAAGTCGTGTTTAGTCCTTGGCTACTTGGATTCATAAATGCAAGCTCCTCTTACTTTGGTGGACAATAGGTACTTAAAGTTAAAAGATCAATAAGTGAAATAAAATATGAAAGTGATAGGTCTAGGTTTGACAATAAAAGTTTAAATTTACAAAGTTATCGATAAAAGAAAGCAAAAAGTCAAAGCCTGTTTGACAGGGTCTTGCACAAGACGGCAACTGTCAGACCTACACCGTAAAAATTACTGCTCAGTCTGATCTGGCAGCCACATAGACCTATACATCCAGGGCATTGCCTCAGACTTGGAATTTCCGCAAGTTCTGTGCAAGAACCTCTCACAACTAACTAAATTTACTATACAATTTCTCTTAGAGTATAATACAATATCTTACGAGTACCTGTGGTTACTCAATAAGCATACTAGCCACTCGGGCATAGATAAGTTAAAATGTCAAAGTTACAAGTGTTAAATTTAGAATAAACAAATGGCCTTTAGCCGGGAAACAAAAATATTTACTTTATAATAATAAATTGTAACTATATTTACAACAAAAGTAGCTGTAACAGACTACCTAACGTTCTGAACTACTAGAGACCCTTGTGACGTCTTAACGCTATGTCGACATACGCTACACGTTTACAGTGCACAAGCTCTGTACATAACATGGGTGCAATACTTTATCAAAACACTGTATATCGAACAATACGCAAATGCAAAATATTAAGATTTTAGGTTGACTACTTTTTAAAGAGAAATGAACACAGGGTAATGATACTTAGCTGCAACTTTACGTGCTACCCATGGTCTCTCAAACAGCTAACGTGGATACTGCTACACAGCTAGTCTCCAAGATTTCAAATGGTACAGGCAACTGGCACGTCCCGCGTCCAGACATTTCCAACAAAAGAAAACTAGTACTCTAGTTTGTACTCGGACTTTTAGCCCCTATCAAAAAAACCCTAAAATCGAATTTTAGATATACAATATGAAAGAGAAATCCTTCATAACACCCATCGAGGGTAATTCAGATACTAAAGTTTAAACCTACCTCAAATAACTAACGAGGGTTCCAATTTACCAAATGGCATCTATGACCGCTTGTTGAAGTTTTTATCGGCACTACAATAGCCTGCCCTGCCCAAAAAAACTAAACTTAGGGAGCTATTTCCACAACCGTGCTTTAACTTCCAATGTCCATGGTCGAAAGGGCCGATTCTTATTTTTCTTCAACGTACATAGTTACCAAAATAAAACAATGACAAAATTAGTCAACCCTATCTACGGAAACTAACCTCTTTTAATAACATAGAAAACTAACGGCGACCGAAGTCAACCAATCACGACCGCAAAAATTAACCAGACGTGGCCGTGAAAATGCACAGTCTGACACTGACCTATTATCGATTTTTCTTAAAACAGCTGATTTACAACAGCCGAGACATTTAACCTACAACTTAAATACGTTATAAATAAATATTATTTATAAAATATTGTATATAAATATTTTTAAAGACCACGCCCAAATTTCGGTTTTGTCTACAATTCTTATATTTGCATTGAACCAATGTATGAGAAATTATTTAATTTCGCTTCCATTTTCTTTTATTTATAAGGATAGAGGTAGGTTTGAGAAAATGTAAATTACACATTCTTTATTCATGATCATATTCTCATTTCACAATATTCTCAAAATTTTCATTGATTAAATTACGCAGAAAAAAATATTTTTTAACAATACGTAACGCACTCAAGGGCAGCCGAACAGACACTGACTCGTTACGACGACAACGTCGATAAGTAGTTATTTCCAGTATACAGTATAGGGCTACCTCTTTCACATCACGTGACAAGGAATATGTGGCGTCTCTCCCACTTTTACCCTAATACTGCTATAAATTACTATTTTGCAATATCTAACTTAACTAACCTGACTATAAAAAAGGCAATCATTTTCAACTTCAGCGGGCCCGATTTCACCCTCAGAAGGCAAAAACTTACGACACAACGTTTTTTACTACTTTGCTTAGTTTATTCGAGGTACAATAATTTTAATTTTCAGTGTAGTGATCGTAGACAAAAGGATTTTTTTAGGACAATGTCTCGTTCAGGTTAAACTTTAATTAACACCCTTTCTTTCATCCATCAATTTCTAATTGAAACCAATTAAGAGACATGAATTTCTCATGATATTCGCGACGAATACTTCGTCTCCCATCTAACTGTCTCAATATTTGAAATGTCCGACGACTTCGCCCAATCTTCAACTTTGAAAACAGCTTTTTGCAATTAATTAGTTTTCTGAAACTTAAATTTGCGAGTTTCTTTCCAGAAATGTTACGCAGATTGCGTTTATTAGTGGTGTCATCGTTTAAGATACTCGTTTTCTCAGTTAACGCATTGACGGATGATTTTCATTTAAATGGCAAAAAATTTACTCATTAAGGTAAACAAAATTTTCAGACAAAATTTCCGTTTATATACACTTCAGTGGTGGCTCGTGGGTCGGCAGCCAGAGTCGGTAAGAGCGTTGAAGGAGCAAAAATACCCGTAGGCGAATATTTTTAGAGACGACGCCCAAATTTCGTTTTGTTTGAGGTGTAAGTAAACCATTTTTTAATGGTAATTTGTGCTTAATTAGTGTAAATATCATATTATTGCAGTGTAAATTTTATTTTATTTGGGTGTGACTTTACTATAGTGAGTGTAAAAAAAGGGCTAGAATACTTTCCACTTTCTTTAAGTCATTTAATCCCGTATCAAACTAACCGGGCGTTTATCATTAAAATGTAAAAAACTATGCATTCAAGATGTTTTACATTATTAACCTCTGCTTAGTTTGGTACATGAATGACTTAATCAAAGCCGAAAGTAGTAGCCCCTAATATATGTGAGAAAATGATACAATCTCGTATTTTCTCCAAATATTTATTAGCAGCAGCAATTTTAAATTACAATTAAATCAAGACAAAGCTAGAGCGTCACTGCCCATATGACGTACAGTCAACAAGTGTTCTTTCAAACTTTCTTTTTCTATCGTCTACCCTAATAATTCTAAAAACTAATAGCCATACATAAATCTGTCACTTAAGCTCTAAATATAAAGAAATGCTTGAATAATACTTAATGGCCTAAAACTATAACGATAAGAGTCCATCCTAAGAAAAGGGCTCTGTTGGCTTGAACCTTCATCTGGTTTTCTGCCATCTACAGGGTCGTCGCTCACACGGCCAACCTGACGCCGTA
Source organism: Polydrusus tereticollis (assembly GCA_963920685.1). Taxonomy (NCBI): domain Eukaryota; kingdom Metazoa; phylum Arthropoda; class Insecta; order Coleoptera; family Curculionidae; genus Polydrusus; species Polydrusus tereticollis. The sequence continues at coordinate 80,220,505 of OY987327.1, forward strand.
ATTCGCTCTCGAATTACCGTTTTAAAGAAAACTGAAACAAAAGAAAAACAACAACAGAAATGTGCCATGATTCATTATAGAAGCATAAATAAGGCCTGGCGAATCGATCATTCGAACTTCTATTAAATTGCTTCCGTTATTCAATGTGGAAAGCGTCTCGCTTTCAACATAAAACCAAACATGGAAAAATAATTGTTCCAATGTCTCATTTCCGGCACACAAAGACACATATTCGTGCAAAGCGTATCGCTTTCAACACACTAAACAAAAAAAATTAATATTTGTGCAAAGCGTTTCCGCTTTCAACACACACAAAAAAAATCTAATATTGGTGTAAAGCGTCTCGCTTTCAACACACACACAAATTAAATATCGGTGCAAAGCATTTCGTTTTCAACACACCAAAAACACTTATATTTGTGCAAAGCGTTCCGCTTTCAACACACACAAAAAAAATCTTATATTCGGGCAAAGCGTCCCGCTTTCAACACACAGAAAAAGTAATATTTGCGCAAAGCGTCCCGCTTTCAACACATACAAAAAAAAAACAAATATTGGTGCAAAGCGTGCCGCTTTCAACACACAGAAAAAGTAATATTTGTGCAAAGCGTCCCGCTTTCAACACATACAAAAAAAAAACAAGTAATGGTGCAAAGCGTATCGCTTTCAACACACAGAAAAAGTAATATTGGTGCAAAGCGTTTCGCTTTCAACACAATATAATATCTCTAACAACAAACAAAAATACCTCATTTTACATTCGCTCACGCAGGCAAGGCTGCTGATAATAGCTTAGTTATTAAGTACCTATTGTTTAACATTCGTCTGAGAGGTCTCAAAGCCGTACTCTAATCATTTCCTTCGCGATGGCTTCTTGCCAAATTATTTAGGTCAAATCTGTCATTAGGTAAGATTTGAGTAATTTTAAATAGTCCCTCGTAGCTATCATCCAGCTTAAAAAGGTGGCTATTACCCGATGGATGGTAAACATGGTGGCCTACATTTAAAATTTTATTAGACCTCCTCTATCTATCAAAAAGATTTTTAGCATAGTCTTTTTTCTTTCTAATACCTTAGTATGTATGCTAGATTTCTGTCATTTAACAAATTTTTTACAAATATCTTTTGATGGAAGAGACTTTTTTAATGCGTTAATATCTTTATTTCTGGAATGTTACCCTCAACGCCGGTTAATAGATTAACAGGTGAGAAACTAGTAGTTTTCTGAAATGTGGTATTTAATGTATTTTGTAACTTTAAAATCCTGTTCGGCCATTCTGTGTTTTTTGTTTTGTAATAACTTTGAAGAATCACAGTCTGTAATAAGTTTAGATTTAAGACCCAACAAAAAAATACCAAAATGCTTTATACAAGTTCGTAGCACTGATATTTTCAATTCCTCGTTAGATGTTCTTTTTGAAAAATATGCTACCCCGCCGTTGGTTATCATGTCGCTAAAATAATATACCGCCATTACCTAGCGAACTCGCATCCAAAATGGCTAATAAAGGTATTTGACTAAGAAATGCAGACACATATTTATACTCCTTAGCAATTTTTTTTTTACTCTCTCCCCACTGAAATTTTAATTGCTTTTAGTAAATTTAGTAATACAAGCCGTTCGAGCGGCCATTTCTGGAATGAATTTACGAAAATAGTTTGCCAAACCCATAAATTGCCTAACTTGTTCTACGTTCTGTGGATTGGGTGCTTTTAATAGTGCTTTAACCTTATTTTTACCTGGCCTTACACCTTTTTCTAATACCTCGTGACCCAAATATTCGATGTGTTTTTCAAAAAAATGACACCTGTTAATATTTAAAGAGAAACCTGCCGCTGCTAGGTATTCTAAAACTTTATCTCGTTTTTTTTAAACCCTCAGCTATCGTTACATAAGGAATAAGAATATCATTCAAATAGACCAAAGAGTCTCTGTCCCTCAGATCGCCAGGTGCTTTACAAATAACCCACTAAAAAACAGCTGGCGTATTGGAAGGGCAAAAGGCATTCGCAGGTATCGTAATGACCATCCGACGTCACAAACGCGGTTTTTTTCGATAGAACAATCTGCAATAGGGATTTGATAAAAGTCAGACGCTATGCCCAAAGTTTTAAAATATTTTCCTTTGCCTATGCTATTCAATTGATCATCGATTCTCAATAATGGGAATCTATCTTTAATTGACATTTTATTAAGAGCGCGATAATCGCAACATATCCTCGCGCTACCATCTTTTTTATGAACGAGTAAAATAATTGGCTTGCATATTATGGCAAAAAAACCTTTTTTTTTCTTAACAAATCCTTAGTTACTAATTTCACATTTTTCTTTTCCGGTTAAAGCCATGCGATAAGGCGAAACATTAATTTATTTTATCTTCCTTCAAAGATATTTTTAATTATGCAGTAGTTATTGGTGTTACCGATTTACCGGTAGTGATCTTTTCTTTTTTTTTATTGACTTCAAGTAAACTCAACCAATCGGCCCTATCCTGACCTGTCAGAGGCGTACTAACGACATCGGTGGAAACTAAAAGTTATTTATGACCTTCGGTCGAAGCTTAGGTAAAGACAAGTGCCGCTATTGTCATTATGAATTTTAAGTTAAAAAGGTCACGGCCTAAAATCGGCACTGGTATAATTGCTGAACTACTTACAATGTAAAAACAAATCTCGAAAGCTGTACCGTTACATTCAATATTTACGGTGATCCTATTATTTGTAACCAAAGAGACACACCCAATATCTTTCAAAATTATAAAGGCGGGTTCCCATTTTACAACTTAGTTTTTCTTTTTGCAATACAATCCGGTAATAAACTGCACTCAGATCTCGTATCTATTAAACAGTTGGAAAGTATGTCCTAAACTAAAACTTAGTGCAAAAAGAAGGATCTGCATCCATACAAAAAAAATTAACGATATGAAAGGTAGAAGGTTGCTAGCAACAATAGAAACATATAATTTTACTTTTAACCAAAATATTTTCGTTAACAGCTTCCGCAAAATGGTCAACTATCCATTTTTTTGGCAAAAATGACTAACGTGCCTGGGTTCATTGCCATTAACGCATATTTGCTGATTAGCCCTACTTTCCCTATTAAAAATAGAAGGATAAATCCTTTTATTTGAAAGCTTGTCAAATTTTCCTATTTAAAAGACTGAAGAGCTCAATAACAAAGTCGATTTTACCATTAAATGGAACCGTTCTAACCTGAACATTATTAATGTCCCCGTTAACAATAAAATTTCTAGCAACTGACTCTCACTCTCAGACAAATTAAAATTCAAAGATTTGATCAAAGAAACTTTTTTTCTGGCATACTCACAGTAGGACTCAACATTTCCACTAGTGTAGAGGCTGACTTTGCGTAGTTTCTCGCTAAGGTTCTTTTTCGGTGGGTATAGACTGCACAACTCTGCCTTGAACGTTCCCCATGACTTGTCCACAGGCTGCCAGGATCAAAACCATTCAGCTGCTTCGCCCTGAAGACCAGAAACACACCTCACCAGTAATTTGAAGTCCGCCCAATCGAATAGTTCACCCAACTTCTCTATTTCAGCACACCATTTTACTGCCATTGTCCGATCCCGGGTCAATTTTAGAAATAGACACAGCAGTTTTGTTACCCTGTTCTTGCAGAGTTTTCACTGAACTCGATCGCGAACATTTTTACAAATTCTTCCATTTTGAAACTGCGTGCAATTTTTTTTAACGACAAATACAATCTAGTACAACGATACGGTCATTCTTGATAAGTCTCTTGACAACACTATACAACTCCGTTCAAACAATCAGCACAAATACGCCGTTTACACGCGTCCAAAACAATTGCGATTTGTGGTACTTTTAGCGATCCTATCCCACTTCTGATGTGAGAAAATGATACAATCTCGTATTTTCTCCAAATATTTATTAGCAGCAGCAATTTTAAATTACAATTAAATCAAGACAAAGCTAGAGCGTCACTGCCCATATGACGTACAGTCAACAAGTGTTCTTTCAAACTTTCTTTTTCTATCGTCTACCCTAATAATTCTAAAAACTAATAGCCATACATAAATCTGTCACTTAAGCTCTAAATATAAAGAAATGCTTGAATAATACTTAATGGCCTAAAACTATAACGATAAGAGTCCATCCTAAGAAAAGGGCTCTGTTGGCTTGAACCTTCATCTGGTTTTCTGCCATCTACAGGGTCGTCGCTCACATATATATAAATCTTCAGATCGCTTGGATGAAAATATTGAGTATTATTCATCGTTTATTTACATGAAATGATGGTTACAACAGAACTGGAAAACCCTGTGATTTTTTTTACACTTATTATTATAACTAGTTGAATAAAATGACACACCTATTATATAGTATACAATTTAGTAAATTAAACATATATACACGGTGATCAGTTAAGGGTACGGAGCGGCTATATCTTGAAAACTATTCATGTTACGATTTAAAGGTAAAAAAACTATTAATAAATATTGCCAAAAGAATTTGAATAAAAATACTTTTAAGTTCCTAATTTTACCGCTAGGAGTCGTATTTGCTATGGTGTCACAAAAAGTCGTTTAAATCTCCTAACATTTTATATTTAATGTAGGTAGGAAATTTACTTTTTGCGTTCCTTGTTCAAATATCTACAAATTTTATAATGACAATTTTTCTCTTATTACCATGGCAATGACAGGGTGACCCATAATAATTTAGATACTTTAAACTGATGTAACTTAGGTTTGCGGTGACCAAATATAACAAACTAGGGCTTATTTTAAAGGTCTTTCAAACTTGATTAAACATGACTTTTAAAAAAATTCTATTTATTTTAATGCTAAGCGGTAGGTGGTGCTGTTGAAAAAAATGCTATACTAGTTCCGTTTACTTCATAAATGCAAATGGTACCCTACAGATTTTTTTACTTCGTTTGGTAGGTTATTAGTTAAGAAAACGAAATCTGAAAACCGGTGATCGATATCTCTTGTCGTTTTGAAATTATTGCGAAGATAGTAGATGCGTGTCGAGACCGCTTTCATGTAATTATTGAAAAAATAAATATAGTGCTCTAGCTAACTATTGTCTGTTAAAAATTTGATAGAGGCTAGAGGTCTCCATAGAAATGACTATTCTGTAGTCACTTTATTTTTTATTTGTAACGAATACGTTTTATTTATTTTTTTAAATTTAAAAAATGCATCATAATATTTATCACCCTTAAATGCTGTATTTATATATAAGTATAAAAATAAGACAAAATAATAAAAATTCACTTACGCCGAATGATACAATGGCAGTTTCACTGCTGTTTGCAATATTTATAGCAACTGCTCGATAAAAATATTATTATTTATAAGCTACGATAACATTTAAAACTATGAACCAAAACACAACAACAAATAAATTAAATAATACAACAAAACTAAAACTTATTTAAGGTGTTCAAATTACCTTCCATCATTTTCGATGCAGCGATTTAGTCGTTTCCGACTTGACATTACTGCCGCTGCTATTTCTGCTCTAGATATACTATTTATGGCGTTTTGAATTCGACCTATCATATCTTCTTGGGTGGTTGGTCTAGTTTTATACACTAAATCTTTTATTCTGCCCCTTAAACAAAAATCTAAACACGTCAAATCGGGGGACCTGGATGGCCAGGGATACAAACTGCCTCTACCTATCCACCGGTTGGGATATTGTTCATTTAGGAAGTTTTGTACGATACGTGAAAAATGGACTGGACACTCATCGTGCTGTAACCACATATTATCTCTTCTTGTTTCCAACGGTACGTTTTCCAGTAAATCCGGTAATTGAAATGTTAAAAAGTTCAAATACCTGGAAAAATGTGCGGCCCAATAATCATACCACTGACAATACCACACCAGACATTAACACTCCAGTGGTGCTGGTTATCAACTGTACGCATCCAGTGTGGATTGGTGTCTGACCAATAGTGCATATTATGAAGGTTAACCCGTCCATTATTGCCAAACGAAGCTTTATCTGTGCACAGTATTTTAGACAGGATATGGGGGTTTTCGTGAGACATATTTTTAAACCAATGACAATAATTCAATCTTTGATCAAAATCGGTCTCTTTGAGAGCCTGGTGTAATACTACGTGATATGGATGCATTTTATGATCAGCAAGAATTGTCTGTACTGTGCCAAAAGAAGTTTGCAAATCTATGACAATTTGTATATAATACTTATATGAGGATCTGCATGTACATACGCCAGAACATTAATTATATTTTCTTCTGTCCTTGAACGATGATATCTTTCACAGAAGAAAATGGTTGCACTCTTCCTGTTTGTTTTAAGCGTCGGGCTAAGCGCTGAAATACCTCTCTTGAGTGGTGTGTTACATATCATATATACAATCATTACATATCATAAGCTTCTTCATTTGTAAAAGGCATTTTTTAGAAATACTTTTATCAAGCTTCCCTTTGTCTTTGGTTTGCCTTGGGCGCCACCTGGTTTGATCGATGTCCAAACTAGGAAAAATCTACCGTATATCAGTTCTATTGAAAAATCTATGCAATAAATAAAACCAAAGTTTTCCCACGCAACAATAAAGATTTAATTAATTAAAAAAAGTTACTCGATAAGAAAAAGGTTTGTTAAGTTTATATGTTAAGAGAAAATTTAAACTTAGTATTGACTAAAAAAGAATGAATGAAAAGGACAGCCTTTCCGGACGCAAGGATTTTAAATAAAATAAGGTATAACCTACGAAGATTCTAGAACCTTTTAAATATTTCAAGGAAGTATGGTTATAAGAGTGTTACCTCTTGCCAGGATAGCCTTACAAGTTATTGTTTTATCAAAATATCTGGGCGACTATACTAGCCTGCTCGCTTCTGCTGCGGCAGCTCCTTCAGCTGGGCTGGTGGACTTCAGCTTGATTAAAAACCCTTGGAAGCACTCCTAAGGTGGCTCGTAGGCTCAATGTTCCCGGTTAGAGCACATGTGGTTTCTTAACCTTACATATGGTGAAAACCCAATAACAACCCAAGCCCCTAAAAATAACCAAAAAAAGAAAATTACCCACTGAATTCCCACAAAACAACTAACCAAAGAGTAAAAGGAATTAAAGCTTACCTCTAAAAGGGGGGTGAGACCTCGTGGTCTTTAAAAAAATGGCCCAACGGCGACGGGCTCGACCTTCTTCTCTGAAGGTATTTTCAGAAAGTGAAATTAAAGGCCGCAAGAACTCTGAAGACAAACCCCCTTCTCCTTCAACAAAATCAGCTGACTTAGTGTTACTAACTTAACTTAACACCAACAAAAAGAAGAGAACAGAGACACACTACAGAAGATCCAAACGATACGAGAGTCTGGGCTTTTACCAGAACCTAAATTAAATAACGAACTTTGTTTAAACATAAAATTGCCAAAAGTAGAAATGGACGGTCTGCGACTTGACGGAGACGCAAAAACTAAAATACATGGTCCACCTATGTGCGGCGCCTGGGGCCATCAACCACAGAAAAGCAGAAGTAGTGCGTTCGTCCCATACTCTGACTAACGTTCGATAAACAAAGATTATAAAACCTAATATAATAATAAAATAATTATAAAATATGCACTTTGGTGGAAATATTACTGTACGAATCAAGGGTAAATCTACATTCCCCACGAAGTCAGTAGTGGCAATCTTTGAAATTGCTACAATATGTTACTAGCAATGGCAACGACAGTGAAACTGTCATTGTATTATTCGGCGTAAGTGAATTTTTAATATTTTGTCTTATTTTATTAAATCATGGCCTGCCTCGCTATAAATACAGCATTTAAGGGTAATAAATATTATGATGCATTTTTTAAATTAAAAAAAAATATATCAAACGTGTTCGTTATAAATAAAAAAATAAAGTGACTACAAAATAGTCATTTCTATGGAGACCTCTAGCCTCTATCAAATTTTTAACAGACAATAGTTAGCTAGAGCACTTTATTTATTTTTTCAATAATTAAATAAAAGCGGTCTCGACACTCATCTACTATCTTCGCAATAATTTCAAAACGACAAGAGATATCGATTTCCGATTTCGTTTTCTTAACTAATAACCTACCAAACGAAGTAAAAAGATCTGTAGGGTACCATTTGCATTTATGAAGTAATCGGAACTAGTATAGCATTTTTTTCAACAGCGCCACCTACCGCTTAGCATTAAAATAAATAGAATTTTTTTAAAGTCATGTTTAATCAAGTTTAAAAGATCTTTAAAATAAGCCCTAGTTTGTTATATTCGGTTACCGTAAACCTAAGTTATATCAGTTTAAAGTAACTGAATTATTATCGGTCAACCTGCCATTGCCATGGAAATAAGAGAAAAATTGTCAGTATAAAATTTGTAGATATTTGAGCAAGGAATGTAAAAAGTAAATTTCTTACCTACATTAAATATGAAATGTTAGGAGATTTTAACGACTTTTTGTGACACCATTAGCAAATACGACCCCTAGCGGTAAAATTAGGAACTTAAAAGTATTTTTATTCAAATTCTTTTGGCAATATTTGTTAATAATTAGTTTACCTTTTAATCGTAACATGAATAGTTTTCGAGATATAGCCGCTCCGTATCCTTAACTGATCACCCTGTATATATCTACGTTTAATGTACCTCATTGTTAAGCTTAACAAAACAAATAACATAATAAATATATGTTTACTTAGAACACTAAACAACTAAATAAAAGTATGCTTTGGAACAATATAAAAGGATGAAAATGACGAGTATGATATTAATCGTATATTTATTTAGAGATCTATGAAGTAAAATGTGTAGGTAGGTACCTAAGTATTTATATAAAAAAGGAATACATTTATATTATAAGCTTATATATCAGAATATTTTAAAAGCTAAAGGGAAAACTGTAGCAATGTAAATACCTACTTAGTTTCTTAAAAATGGCGTAATTATTAGTAAGGTTTTTATTAAATTTCGTTAATATGCTTACCCAATTTAACAAGATCCTCATAAGAGGCACTCTCATTTGACACTCTACAGAACTTTGCCTTGTTTTTATATTTTAATTTAAATATTAGATTATTCTATATCACGTTCAAAGACTGACTTGAAAGTTGAATTTGCATGTAGCGTCAGCGTCATCTGTCAATTCCTAGAATTTTACACCACTTGTTGCCGCCTGTCTTTTCGGTAACACGGGTTTAGGTATTTTTACCCGGGGTAGTGTAAAAAAAAACGATTAAAGAATAAGTTTTATACTCAATGTGTTAAAATAACCTTCTAGCGGGGTTTATTTACATGCTAATATGGTGTTATTAATTGTCTTTGTATTCAATTTTCCTGATAGAGTGTAAAATGAAATAAATAACACCCATTCAACAAAATTAACTTTTTACAGAGTTAAATTCATAGGCAAATTTAATTTAATAACTTTGGTCCCATATGAGTGTAAAAATGTGGTAAATTATGTTGATACGGGTGTTAACATTAACACTACTTTTTTTTACCACTCCTAAAATGATTTTTACCAAGTGGATGGTGGATGATAAATTATTTAATTTGACGTTTTTTTAAGGATAAGTTTTAACGTGCTTTAAACAGGAGAACGCTCATTTGACACAGATGTGGGTGACAATCGAGTCAAGTCTCGAAACAGTTCGTTCTACGGATTTTGATTTTTTTCTTTCTAATTTGAAATGAAAGCGTTTGGCTAACAAAACAGTTTAATTTTGGTTTCACCACAGATCTGTATAGCTACATGGATCTGTGGTTTCACTTCCCGTTAGCCATGCATATTTTAATACCATTTTTCTGAAAATGACCTGTTACTCCCCTTGTCTCTCTCCCGTGTTAATTAAATTCAACATTTTAGGGGTCGGGCGACCATTGTTTTTTAATTTAGTTTGTTCATTTAATGACGAAAATTCACATTTTAAACTTAAAATATAATAAATAAAATTACTTTTTATAATAGTATAATATACTGTCGTTTGCCTGTTTGGCACTTAGTCGTCACTGATGGACTTTTATCGGAATCTCCATTTTTCCTGAAGCTAAAGGCCACTTTGAAATTAAGTTTGTTATCGTGAATGTTCCGATATTATTTATTTTGGCAAAAAAAAAATACTTACAGTACATTATGTTAGCAGTAGCATCCCAAGATAAAATTCTTCTTTTCGGTAAATTCAAAATAAAATAAGATAGCATACGAACAAACAACTTCTTTGTTTGATATCTAGTGAAGGTAATAAAATAAGTTGCAAGTACAACGTAAAACGCAAAAGAGTATTTCCAATTTTGCATCGTACAAATATCGTAGGTATATCCGTTTCCTTTTTAACAAAGCTTCTGTGTTGCTTCTTATACTTTAAATTTGTTTTCATTCTTGGAGATTTATGGATATGCTGTGAGAAAGATAAAAGCTTAAGGAAAATCTCCATATTTATTCTTATGGTTCTCAAAGATTGTCATCTTATTTAGTTATTGCACGGTAGCTGCTCCTGACTTCGTGACTTCAACACTGCAACACTGCAAAAACAAGTTGGTTACTAGTGCTCTAGTACGCTCTTGTGCTGTTAATATTACATTAGAAAATGTTGGTGAGAATTATTTTTTAGAGGTTATTTAAAAAAAGGATTTTATATGTCTCAGTTTTTTTTTCCGAATCTAAAATCGATTTAGACTAACTACACAGTAAAAAATATTCAACTGGTAAAAATCATTTCAGGAGTGGTAAAAAAAAGTAGTGTTAAAGGTAAGCGCGCATTTGTTCGCATCGGACGGATGCATCGGACAGACGGAACGAGAAAAATTATTATACAGGGTGTTAATTAAGTAAGTACGGAAACTTTAAGGAATTAATTCTTGATTGATTTTAAGACCGAATGTTCATATAATTATAGGTCCGCAAAAGCTCCGTTTTCGAAATACAGAGTGTTCAAATTTAAAAAAAAATTCACATTTTTCTATTATAATATTGAATGGTATCAGTTACTTCATTGAAACATGGTACACACTATTAAAGGATATGGGTAGAACAAAAACACAAAGCTTTAAGAAATAACTATTCTTTTATTATATTGAGAAAGCTGCATACACGGCGAGAGCAGAAAAAGGAATCATAAGAAATAATATCATACATATTAACTTTTGCTTAGGTAAATAAAGATTGAGGCTCGGATGTTTACCGAAGTTTTAAATAACAGAACGATAGACTAAAAGCTATGACCATATAAATTAAAATATAATGTGTCAGTTTTGTAAACTATTTACCACTCTCAATACACCCTCTCAAAAATGAGCCGATTATATTTAATTATATCTAAAAAATAAAAACTAAAAAAAATAGTTATATACTTATTCTGGGGAAAATTAAAACATATGGTTCAACATTTGTTGCTCGGATTTGGAAAAAACCCCAAGAAAATAACCAAATCAAACCATTCTAATTATGTTATGTTCTTTTAAGTCCCAAATGAAAAAGGATTTCATGGAACTTCGGAGCTGGCAGTTGCTTCGTAAAGGTATCTGCTAACTGCTGACCTGTAGGAATATAATGTATTATTATTGTTTTGTTTTGGATTTGCTCTCTAGTAAAATGGTATTTGATATCTATATGTTTAGATCGTTTATAATCAACTGGATTATTTGCAACTGAAATACAACCATTATTATCTTCATACAAAATTATTGGCTTAAAAATATTTATTTTAATACTGGTTAATAAGGATTTAATCCATAATGCTTCTCTAACCCCTTCAAATATAGCCATGTATTCCGCCTCCATAGATGAAGCAGCTACAAAATTTTGTTTTCTGGTATTCCAAGAAATTAAACAAGTGTCAAAAATTTTAAACAAAAATCCAGTTGTGCTTTTTCGATCTATTTCATTACTACCCCAATCAGTATCTACAATAGCCAATTAATAGTTCGGTATAATTATTTCGGGTGTAAATTAATTTTAAATCTGAAGTACCTTTAATATACCGTAAAACTCTCTTTAAGCATTGCCATAATTCCTTGTTATTTTTGTTTTGATAACGACTAAGTAAATTAACAGCCGTACACAAATCTGGACGAGTGCATAACGCAGCATACATTAAACAACCTATTAAATTTCGGCATGGGGCATCATAAGGCTCATCGGAATTTAATGCTTGATAATCTAATTTTATTGGAAGAGGTGTTTTAACTGGGTTACAATCACTCATATTAAAATTAAGAAGTACAGTTTTTAAATAATTACTCTGATCTAAAGAAAATTTGAGTGTCTTGCATTTGAATATTAATACCTAAAAAATACTTTATTTCATTAAGGTCAACCATGCTAAATTTATTTTTCAAATACGATTTAAAACTTAACAGTGTATCCATATTTCCTGTAGCGATCGCTAAGTCGTCTACATATAGTATTACGTAAACATTTTCTCTAATATTACCTTTATCTAAGAAGTATAAACAATGATCGACACTCGAATTTTTAAAGTTATGTTGTTTTAGTATGTCATCAAAATGCTCGTACCAGCATCTTGCTGATTGTTTTAACCCATATAAAGATTTATTTAATTTACATACATATCCATTTTTAGCCTTTATTCCCTCGGGAACTTTCATATATATTTCTTCCTTTAATATGCCATTAAGGTATGCCGTTTTAACGTCCATTTGGTGAATATACAAATTAAATTGATTGGCAATTGCTAAAAATATTCTGAAAGTTGATATTCGGGCTACTGGCGCAAAAATTTCATTATAGTCTAAAAGATACTGTTGACTAAAACCTCTGGCTACTAACCGTGCCTTATATTTTAACGGGTTACCCTGTATATTATTTTTAATAGTAAATACCCATTTACAGTCGACAATATTTTTGTTTTCGGGCTTAGGTACTAGAGTCCACGTGTTGTTATTTAACAAGGATTGAATTTCTTCATTTATGGCCTTCTCCCATTCATTTTTATCAGCTTGAGTGCTTATTTCTTTAAAGCAAGTGGGTGTTGGTAAAAGAGACAATTGTGCACTTATAAAACTGCTTATTTCATTTTCATTATATGAAATTTTAGGAAGATTTATTAGTCTCTCGCTCCGTCTGAGTTCCTTAATGGTTGTCTCAGATTTTTGTTCGGTATTTTGTTTACACTGATTTTTATCCTCGGTTTCAATGACAGTTTTGTTATTATCTGCCTTTAATTCCGATGGTTTATGAAAAATAATCGGTACCGGGTTTTCATCAGTTTTAGATATTTTAATACCGTCGGAGCCTTGCACTTGAACTTGAGAACCTTCGTTAAGGTCAATTTTAGGCCTTGAAGTATTAAAAGTGATTTTATCAAAAATGACATCTCGAGCTGTTAAAAATTTATGGGTTTCAGGGTCAAATATTTTATAGCCATTAGGTTCATAGCCTACCAGTATACCTTTTGTTGATTTTTGTTCGAACTTTGATTTTCTATTTTTATTATGAATAAAAGCAGTAGAGCCAAAAACCTTTAAGAGGTTTAATCTGGGCTTTTTATTATGCCACAGTTCATAAGGTGTTCCCTTTTGTTTAAGTGCATTTGTTGGCGTTAAATTTAAGATATAGGTGGCGCTTAAAATTGCTTCGCCCCAAAAACTGATATTTAAATTAGCACCATGTATCATGGCTCTCGCTTTTTCTGTAAGAGTTCTGTTCATTCTCTCCGCAACAGAATTTTGCTGGGGAGTATATGGAACGGTTAAATGAAAAGTTATACCTTTTTCTTTACAGAATGATTTCATTTCATTGGATAAATATTCACGACCATTATCACAATATAAAAATGCTACTTTTAACGAAAATTGAGCTTCACATTTTAAAACAAAGTCTCGAAAAACTTTATATGTTTCCGATTTATATGTCATTAAGTAGGTAACAGTATAATGAGTGAATTCATCAATAAATGTTATAAAATAATTTTTATTGTCTATTGTTGGTGGAGATATAGGCCCACAAATATCGGAATGAATAATAAATAATGGTCTTTGAACATATGACTTATCTTTACTTTTAGCAAAAGGGAAACATGTTTGTTTTCCGTATATACACGCTTCACATAAATCTGATGTTGGATTTATATTATTTAATTGGTCATGATATTGTTGATTTTTAATTTCTAAGAATTTATTTTTGCTTATATGACCTAAGCGCTCATGCCATAATTTATAGTTTTCATAGGGCGCTCTATTTTTATAAACATTTATTTGGTTTATGGTGGAGCTCAAATTTCTGTTAATTTTGACAATTATAATTATTAGTTTATTTATTGCCTTACCAGTGATAATACTTTTTCCTCCTTGACTGATTGTCACTCCTCCATCTGCAGAGAAAAGTACAGCCATACCAACCTCTTGCATGCGCCGCACCGAGAGTAGATTGTAGGGAACTTCTGGGGTGAACAGCACATTTTCCAATGTCCCTTGAATGCCCATGTTAGTGGTAATGTTGATATTTCCTTTCAGGTGTGCTTTGATTGATGTATTATTCTTTGCAACGGATATCTCTATTGGTTTGGTTAATTCCATGAAACTGGTAAAATAGTGGCGTTGATTTATGATGTGATCAGTGGCTCCTGAATCCAGAAGAAACGTGATGGTGTTATTTTGACGTGTTTGAGTATGCAATGTATCACTCGACATCATGAATGCAAAACTTGGCTCCTCTTCATGTGTTTGGATTGTGTGTAGAGTTCTGTTGTTAGTGTTGTTCTCTTGTCGATCTTTATAATAGAAACAATTAGCTTTGGTGTGATTCGTTCTACCACAGTGGTCACATTTCATAAAAATAAAACGGTTCTTTGAATGGCTACCTCTGTTGTGGTAATATTTTCTTGCCTTATAATTAGGTTTGTTGTTATATTTATTTCTTGTTTTGGAAGGGTGGAACCTTTTGTTTTTAAATGTTGGTTTCACTGTTGTCTCTACTTGTAAAACTTTGCTACTTGTGTCACCACTTTCCCTGTCGTAGTTTTGTTTCTTGATCCAACAACCGGGTTTTCACAAAAGCTAAGTTAATAGAGTCTTCTGACAATGTTTCAATTGCTGTCACTATCCCATCATATGAAGGTGGCAATGTTAAGAGCAAATGAGCTACTTTACTCATCTCAGTTAAAGTAGCACCAGCTGAGGTTAACTCAATTAGCATCTCATCAAACTTAATAAAATGCTCGATCAAAGGGGTATCTTGTTGAAATTTAAAACTCAGCAATTTCTTTTGCACTGCAAGTTGCGTAGCTAAGCTCTTACGTTCGTAAATTGTGTCTAGCTTTCATAATATTTCCCGAGCAGTGTCTTCTTCGGTAATCATGCCGATCATTACATCACTTAAATATTCAATAATACATCCTTTTGCCGTTAATTCCATTTGTTGCCAATTTTCAGGTAGTGCAGCAGGTGGATTTTCGGCTAGTACAAGTGATGCACCCTCTTCAGCAATTAGGGCTTTGATGCGAAATTTCCATATCGAATAGTTAGTTCCATTGAATGAGGTAATATTGCGTCGTATCTTTTTACTGTTCTCCATTTTCACGCATTAAGCACTAACCACGACTTTATAATATATTTAAGTTCGTTTCCAACAAAGTCTTATTAACAAAAACACAATTTACACAAAAGTTTTTACTTAATGTCTCCTCACTTATTTCGCGAACATACGTTCTGGGCCCATAACCTATTAAAGGATATGGGTAGAACAAAAACACAAAGCTTTAAGAAATAACTATTCTTTTATTATATTGAGAAAGCTGCATACACGGCGAGAGCAGAAAAAGGAATCATAAGAAATAATATCATACATATTAACTTTTGCTTAGGTAAATAAAGATTGAGGCTCGGATGTTTACCGAAGTTTTAAATAACAGAACGATAGACTAAAAGCTATGACCATATAAATTAAAATATAATGTGTCAGTTTTGTAAACTATTTACCACTCTCAATACACACTAATAGATATTTAGAGCCTACATTTTGCAAGTATTAAGATATTTTTAATTCAACCACGAGCGTAGATATGGGTAACCTTCTTAGGATTTTCAAGCAAAAAATGGCACGCCACTGACTGTTTTACACTTTTAAAGCCTTATCTAGTAAGCCAGGCAAGAGGTACACAAAAAGTGTCTCTTGATAGTTTTTGATAGGATGAACCCTTTTCGAGAAAATTTCCTTATTCGGTTTTCATGCACGCCTATGGACAAATTTAAGTGTGAATCAAAATTGCTCAGAACCAAAAAAAAATACGAGACAGATCTTATGAAAATAAATTCAAAAAACTATGAAATCGTTTCGGGAACCGTTTGATTTTCACAATAAAAGGACATTGAAATAATTACCAAATCATTTTTAATTTTTTTAATTAAAAAAAATAATAATTTCAACAAATAAAAACTAAAATATTTCTTAAAATTTGCTAGGAACTAAGAAAATTGAAAAATTATAATAGACTACATACGCGTTTAAGATGTGTCTCGTATTTTTTTTTTGGTGAGTTCTGAGCAATTTTGATTACACTTAAATTTGTCCATAGGCGTGCATGAAAACCGAATAAGGAAATTTTCTCCAAAAGGGTTCATCCTATCAAAAATTATCAAGAGACACTTTTTGTGTACCTCTTGCCTGGCTTACTAGATAAGGCTTTAAAAGTGTAAAACAGTCAGTGGCGTGCCATTTTTTGCTTCAAAATCCTAAGAAGGTTACCCATATCTACGCTCGTGGTTAAATTAAAAATATCTTAATACTTGCAAAATGTAGCCTCTAAATATCTATTAGTGTGTACCATGTTTCAATGAAGTAACTGATACCATTCAATATTATAATAGAAAAATGTGAATTTTTTTTAAAATTTGAACACTCTGTATCTCGAAAACGGAGCTCTTGCGGACCTATAATTATATGAACTTTCGGTCTTAAAAGCAATCAAGGATTAATTCCTTAAAGTTTCCGTACTTACTTAATTAACACCCTGTATACATAGTTTTAAATATGATAAAGCACATTCGTTCGCATCGAACGCATCGTACGGACGGAATTCCGTCCCGAATTATTTAAAAAGAATTAAATCCGTGGATACGATACGTACGGATGACGTAATTCGCAAATCCGAGTAAATGCGCGACAAGTCACGACAGGAATCGGGTCGGATTAATCATACATACATACAGTACCACAACAAATTACAATGGACGATGGTTTGTTAATAACTTTAGTAACACAATATGAAGAACTTTATAATTTAAAACATAAACATTATAGCAACTTTACTTCATCCATTACCAAATCGTTAAACAAAGTATGAAATTCTCCGTAGCGTTTTCTCTTCAAATTTATATTATGGACCCATATATATGCAATTGCAAATATTTCTTCTTCAGAACTGCTCATTTTACACTGCACAAAAATAAAAAGGGAGGAAAGAAATTGCCTAGATTGCACTGAAAATACGGCAAGCAAATCCGAATATAATGTGCGATGGTGACCAAAATATTACGATTCGTCCGATGCGTCCGCTGCGTACGCTGCGTACAAATGCGCGCTTACCTTAATGTTAACACCCGGATCAACATAATTTACGACATTTTTCTACTCATATGGGACCAAAGTTGTTGTTTTAAATTTGCCTATGAATTTAACTCTCTAAAAAGTTAATTTTGTTGAATGGGTATAGTTTATTCCATTTTACACTCTATTAGAAAAATTAAATACAAAGACAATTAATAACACCATATTAGCGTGTAAATAAACCCCGCTAGAAGGTAATTTTAACACATTGAGTGTAAACTTATTCCTTAATCGTTTTTTTACACGGCCCCGGGTAAAAATACCTAAACCCGTGGTACCGAAAAGACGGGCGGCAACAAGTGGTGTGAAATTCTAGGAATTGACACATGACGCCGACGCTATATGCAAACTCAACTTCCAAGTCAGTCTGGTTGTGCTCTTTGAACGTGATATAGAATAATGTTATATTTAAATTAAAATATAGAAATAAAGCAAAGTTCTGTAAAGTGCCAATTGATTAGGATCTTGTTAAATTGGGTAAGCATATTAACGAAATTTAATAGAAACCTTACTAGTACGACATTTTTAGGAAACTAAGTAGGTGTACAAAGCCTGGGTTTTAAAATCCCAGTCTCAGCAACAAAAAGTACTATTTTTCCATAGGGTGATTCACGGATTCTTCTTTCTAATTTGTAGTATATAGATAGGAACTTAACTTATATATATTTAAGATGTTGGTACAACTGACCTTTTACGGTACGAGACACGCATGTGTCAAGAATAGTATTTAAGATGAACTGTCAATTGTAACCCCCTCTTTGTATCATAAACGTTGTTGGAAGTAAAACTAGTTCGTGATTTTATAATCGTCTTTTATTTCCCGCACATTGTGCAATCGAGCTTAAGTAGTGCTCACAGTACCACGTGAAAGGACATTACAATTGGCGACGAGGATTTTCTTTTCCCGGATCCTGATCATAATGGCAGAAAACATTGGTCATCTCCGCGAGTTTTCCCTAAAAAACTCAGACTGGACGATTTTTAAAGCAAGATTGGAAAACTACTTTACGGCCAACGGCATCAAGTCAGCCTCGCACGCTGAGAAAATGCGAGCAGTTTTTCTGAACATTCTCGATGAGGACGCGTACCAGCTAATTTTTGATATGGTTAGCCCTGCGAAACCAGAAGACAAAAAGTACGAGGAGCTCACCCAAGTGTTCGACACCTATTTTAAGCCGCAGCAAAATCCACTAGCCGCCAGATTCAGATTTTATAGTGCACGCAAGGAACCGACCGAGTCAGCCAGCGAATGGGGAGCACGTCTCAGAGGCTTGGCGGTCGGATGTGAATTTGGCAGTGAGCTAAAAATGTGTCTACGGGACAGGTTTATCTTTGGATTCGAAAAAGGGCCGATACTAGACCGCATGATGGAGGAGGACGTCAAAACGGATCTAGAAAAAATGATGGCAATAGCTGCAAACAAGATGGCGGCGCGAGAAATCCACGACGTGATCGTAAAAACAGAACCTATTCACCACATTCGAGGACAAAGGGGGCCCAAGCAAGCACCACGTGACGGCGCACAATCCACAGGGCAGTCTTGGCGCGGGAAGAGTTGTCAGCAGCAAAACCAACATGGCGCCCAGAGCAATGGATGTGACGTTTGTGGGAAATACAATCACCGAAAAGATAAGTGTTTTTTCAGAAATTATATATGCAATTTTTGTAAGAAAATAGGTCATTTATCAAATGTTTGTAAACAAAAATTTAATAATTCCAATCATAAATTTCGACATAATTTTTTGCAGGAATTTGATAATGTAAACAATCCAGATGATGATTGCATTTTTAGTATTTCTAGCAATAATATTTTAAATTTTGAGCAGGCATCTGATATAACAAAGGATTTGTTTACGTTAAAAATTTTTATTGAGAATATTTATTTAGTTTTTCAAATCGACACAGGTAGTAGTGTCTCTTGTTTATCGTTGGATGTTTATAAACAATTTTTTTCTAGTTTAAAGATTAAAGCCACAAATAAACATTTTATTTTTTATAATGGGTCACAGGTAAAACCCATCGGGGTGGTATCATTAAAAATTACGTATAATAATAAAGAAAATTATTTGGATTTTTATATAATGGAAAATGGGGGTCAACCTTTGTTAGGTAGAGATTTTCTAAGTTTATATAATGTAAGTTTATCAATTGTAAATAATATAAATTTAAACACAAAAATAGTTGACCCATTAATTAAGAAATTTAACGAAGTATTTTCTGAAGGTATAGGGTTATTTAAAAATGGGGTTGTAAAAATTAATATTAAAAAAAACATAGTGCCAAAATATTTTAAAGCAAGGCCAATTCCCTTTGCTATTAAGAATCAGGTTGAAGAGGAACTAAAACGCCTTTTATCCGTAGGTATCATCTCGCCAGTTGATTACAGCCCTTGGGCCACTCCAATTGTACCAGTTTTTAAGAAAAATGGGAAGTTACGCATCTGCGGGGACTTCAAAGTAACCATCAATCCCGGAATCGAAATCGATCAACACTACATGCCGAGAATTGACGAGTTGTTTGCAAGACTTCAGGGAGGCAAGGAGTTTACAAAACTGGACCTATCGCAAGCATTCCAACAAATAGGATTAGATGAGGATAGTAAGATGTTGCTAACTATTTCTACTCATTTAGGATTATATAAATATAATAGGTTAGCATTTGGAGTTGCTTGCGCCCCGGCAAAGTTTCAAAAAATCATGGATGCATTATTTAATGGGATTGAGGGTTGCGCAGTTTTTCAGGACGACATTTTGGTAACAGGAAAGGATAGAAATGCTCATTTACATAATTTGGAAAAAGTTTTATTAATTTTGCAAAAGGCCGGATTCAAATTAAATTTAGACAAATGTGTATTTTTTGCCAAAAGTGTAGAATATTTGGGATTTGTCATTGATTCTGAGGGCCTGCATCCGTCTAAAAGTAAAACTTTGGCCATAGAAAAGGCGCCGCAACCCACAAATGTTAAAGAATTACAAGCTTTTTTGGGTAGTATTAATTTTTATGGGAGATTTATTAAAAATTTGTCAACCATTTTAAATCCTTTATATAAATTATTGCAAAAAGGTATAACTTGGTCATGGGATAGTAGGTGCGAACATGCTTTTACAAAAATAAAAGAAATTTTAGTATCGCCACAAGTTTTGGTACATTTTAATCCCGATTTAGAACTAAGGCTTACTGTTGACGCTTCTAAAGAAGGGATCGGCGCAGTATTAAGTCATAAATTTCCTAATTCCGAGGAAAAACCTATAGCATTCGCGTCTAGAACTTTATCAAAATCCGAGCAAAATTATTCTCAAATTGAAAAAGAAGGTCTAGCAATCATTTTTGGAATTTTAAAATTCACACAATATCTTTATAATAAAAAATTTACTCTCGTAACTGATATGAGACCCCTGGTCACTATTTTTAATCCTAATAAGGCTATACCACAATTTTCGGCAAATCGTTTAAGACGATGGGCCATAATTTTGTCAGGTTATCAATACGACATTGAATATGTAGCAAGTAACAAAAATTCAGCTGACTGGTTATCAAGATTACCTTTAAAAAATTCAAATGATCACTTTAATGACGAAATTGATTTTGAATATTGCAATTTTTTGGCTACGACTTCGAATATTAAATTATGTTTTGAAACTATCAAAAAGGCTACTCTAGAGGATAATTTGTTAAAAAAGGTAAAGTTTGTTATTCTTAAAGACTGGCCTAAAAAATTAAATGATATAAATTTAAAACAATATTTTGCAAAAAGATATGAATTTTTGATTAAGGATGAATGTGTTTTCTGGAACCATCGAATTGTTATTCCTAACAGTTTACAAAATTCTATTTTAGAACAATTGCATAGCACCCACATGGGAATAGTTAAAATGAAAAGTTTAGCACGTACCTATTTTTGGTTTCCAGAGTTAGATTAATATATTGAAAATATAGCAAAAACTTGTGAAGCATGTTTGACACATTCAAATAACCCACCTAAGGCACAAATAGTTCCTTGGCCTGTTCCTAACGGACCATGGGAAAGAATTCACGTAGACTTTTTTGATTTTAAAAGAAAAAATTACTCAGTAATTGTAGACGCATTTTCCAAATGGTTAGAGGTTTTTGAAATGTCAAATATCAATTCACACTCGACTATTAAAGTTCTTAGATCTTTATTTGCGAGATTTGGTCTTCCTATTACTCTAATATCAGATAATGGCAGTTCCTTAGTATCGGAGGAATTCGAAGAATTTTTATCAAGAAATAATGTACAACATCTTACTAGTCCTCCGTACTCTCCTTCCTCAAACGGAGCTGCGGAAAACTCTGTTAAAACGGTCAAATATGCGTTAATAAAAACATTGCAAGCTTGCAGTAGTTCTGATAACAATTTAATTTTAAATAGATTTCTTTTTGACTATCGTAACACACCGCATATTACAACTGGAGTGAGCCCAGCGATTTTAATGTTTGGCAGACAATTACGAACCAGATTTTCAACCTTATTGCCTAAATCAATGTCAACAAATGAACAGAAAGCAGTCAACACAAACGATGTACGCAAAAGGGTTGAAAATGTTCAAAAAATGCAAATTAACTATAAGGGCGGAAAAGATAAAATTACTTTTGATATAGGAGAAATAGTTCTTGTCAAAGATTATAGAAATGTTAATCATCCAACTTATATCAAGGGTAAAATTGTTAAGATAATAGGTAAACGTTCATATTTAGTGGAAGTAACAGATTTAAATAAAACCTGGAAAAGACACTCAAATCAAATTAAAAAAATTACTAACGTTTGCAAGGCTCCTCACATTCCAATAAAAACTGATACTTCCATAAAACTCTGTTTGGAAAGCAATGGTGAACAGGCAAATATTAATAAAAATCATGACACAATGGTGAACGATTCAGGAAGTAATTTGGAAAACGAATCACCTGTTTTACAAACAGAAGTCCCTTTTTCATTTAGTAATACAGCACATATCGAAAATAAAAATTCAACTCCTAAATTAAGAAGATCTAAGCGTATTAACAGCAACAAACAATAATTTGTTACCTATGTGGATAGAAATTATTAATTGCATTTAGTTGTTTAGTTTATTTATAATTAGTATGGATTTAGTAACATTGCCTAATTAATGTATCTTTATATTCAAAAAATTTTTTTTTCTCTCGATTATGTAAAATTTTATCA
Organism: Polydrusus tereticollis; assembly: GCA_963920685.1. Classification (NCBI taxonomy): domain Eukaryota; kingdom Metazoa; phylum Arthropoda; class Insecta; order Coleoptera; family Curculionidae; genus Polydrusus; species Polydrusus tereticollis. Next base: position 80,243,237 of record OY987327.1, read on the forward strand.
ATTTTTTTTTAAGGGGGGGCATGATGTAGTATATAGATAGGAACTTAACTTATATATATTTAAGATGTTGGTACAACTGACCTTTTACGGTACGAGACACGCATGTGTCAAGAATAGTATTTAAGATGAACTGTCAATTGTAACCCCCTCTTTGTATCATAAACGTTGTTGGAAGTAAAACTAGTTCGTGATTTTATAATCGTCTTTTATTTCCCGCACATTGTGCAATCGAGCTTAAGTAGTGCTCACAGTACCACGTGAAAGGACATTACAACTATCAAGAAAACACTTTTCTTCACAAAAGCATTTCTTTATTCTACCAAACTATGCCATTTGAACAGATAATGTCAGGTGTTTACTTAAATTGTGAAATCATACAACTACTTCACATAACTTATTATCGATTAACTAATCATTGGCCACATTGACTAATCACACTTAAGGGGGTTCGTGTAACCCGCAACAAACTATTATACGTTTACTTCAACAATCTTTGCAAAAGGTTGTTTCGTGGGAAGAAGACGTTTCATCACGAAAATAATCTGTAACTCGACTCACTGTTTAGAAACACTTGGCGGCGATGGCCCGAAATACGTGGTGATTTAAATCATGGCAGACGTACGCCACGGAGTAAATCTTAAAACCTACTCGAAAACACTTGGCGCTGATGTCCCAAAAATACGTGAGGAGCCGACGTTACGTCACGGAGTAAAGTCTAGAACCTACTGTCTGTAAAAATAAAAAAACATCCGCTTTGTTGATCGCTCTTCCCACGCGAAAACCATTTGCAACACCGCATCCCCCTAAACACTCTTCATACTGCATCCCATAACAATTGACCTGTCTAGCACGTAGGCATCATATTCAACGCTTGCCGGCCGCCTTTTGTCATAATTGGGAAAGCCTTGCCGAACCCTGATGTTGGCCGCAAACCGAGTAGACATATATTTACTGTTTACCAGCTAGACGCAAGTTGAAGGTGTATAAAAACGTAAACAAACTGTGTTATTATGGGTTTTCTATTGTATTACTTTACCGAAAGGATTATTAACTGCGACGCAAATTTGCAGTTAAGTTTTTATAATATGTTAAAAGATAAGTTTTATTTATTTCTTTAAAACAGCAAAACATAACCCAAATGCGGCGTTGCCGATCATTATTAACTTTTTACTGAAATGCGATTATGGTTCTGGTCTAATTATTAAGTAATATTAGGAGTTTAAATTATGCTAATTAGACTTCAAATGCACAATTGCACATGCATGTTTTCCCAACAAAAGCGTTTTACATTGCCAAATTAAACTGCTGATCAATTGCGTGGCACGAAGGCAAAGTATGGGTTAAACTTAAATCCAAGTAGCTTCTAGAAATTTTTGGCCGATCTTAACGCGGTTTCCAGGTTCTTAAAAAGTTTGAAAACGAGACTTCTAGACTCATCTACCTCAACATCATCATAATGTCTATAGTACAGGGAGTTTTATATTTACCTCGCATCATTTATAAATTTTAAAACGTTCCCAAATTTACAACCGTTAATTTTTTTCCAATTTTTTCCTAAAATTATTTTTGCTGGGCTCTTATATCGGGACGTTTTTTTTTGATATTGCTCTAGTGATGAGAAATCAAGAAATACGAGGGTTTATTAAAAAATTACATTTATTGATAATTTAATTTTTTTAAATTACAAAACTATCAACATTGTACTATAATTTTTGATGTTTCTATGATAAATTTTATGATAATTAACAAATTGCCATGTACAGGGTTGAACAACATTTCTTATTTTTGGTAGAACCTCTTGAAATGCGAGATAATAGAAACAATTTCATTTCAGTCTTAGATTTAAAAAAAAAAGTGCAAATGTGGTCCTGAAATAAACGTTTCTATGGTAATGTTCATGACATTCGGTAATGTTATGTGTATGAATTAATTGTCCTAAATTACAATTTTTGCTGGATTATTTATTAAAACCCCCAAAGTTAGGATCAAATGAAATTCAAAACGTAGTACGTTTAGTACTGGATGAAAGGAGTCATGAAGATGTAGGCACTCTGTATAATGTTCACCGCAGCACCATTACGAAAGTAATGAGAAGATTAAGGCAGCATGAAAGCGCTAATTACAGGCATGCCGGCGGCAGGCCTAGGATATTAGTAGTAGTAGAGGACGGGGAGGCTTTGACGCCAAGCAAGTAGGCCAGTTTTGACCCTTTTTGCCAACCCCGTTTTAACGTCTGGGTAATGTCAGCCAGACGGGACCTATACAGTTTAACGTGGGTTCCGAACCACAATATAACCGACAGATGTTATTCTCGACACAGTATTTTTACGGTCTTGTTATTATTAACGTCTGTTTGCTTACCACAAACCTCGACGAGCCGGCTCTTAAACGTTCTTGTGTGCAGCTAAGAGAGTTATGTATATCGCGGGGGCCCTTGAACCATCTGGAACAGCATCAGACCCGTGCACTCAAGACTCCGCCGCCAATTCTCTGGTCAAGGTTCTTACCTCAAGCATACGAATATCAGGCAGTGTCCGATATACACGATCCGCACCAGTGATCATCCTTTATTTGGCTCAAGGGTCCCTCCTTCGACAACATGCCGTTTCTAGAGTACCTACTAGACTAAAGTGCCGTTGAGAATTTTGTCGGCGTGTGTTGCGTATGCAACACTACGTAGTATGGTGACCTGAGCCCTGCAAGCTGAAAAAGTCTGCTGGGCCAGCCCGGGCTTGAACCAGGTACCTGTAGCATGGGAAGCGAGAATGCTGCCACGCGACGAGGCCGTCACCCCCTAGGATATTAAATAATCGACATTCTCGGTATTCAACGCTCTTAGCCCGAAGAAATAGAACATATACTTCCAGAAGAATTAACGCAATTCTACGTGCTGCGACTCAAGTTAATGTGTCAAATGTAACAGTAAGAAGAAGGTTACACGAATCTGGCCTAAGGTTAGACGCATTTTTTGTTGTTAAAATACGAAACGTTAAACAATTTTATTTGGTTCTAGAGCCAGGCGTAGAGCGGCATGTCCGTTACTGAGACCACATCATCGAGCTGCTAGGCGCCAATGGGCTCAGGAACACCGGGAGTGGAACGCAGAATGGCGAAACTGCATGTTCGTAGATGAGACAAGAGTAAATTTATACGGTTCTGATGGGTGTTTTTTTGTTTGGAGAGGGCAAAATGAGAGGTATATAGAGGAAAATATGGATCCTCGAGTGACATTTGGGGGTGGCGGTCTTAGGTACAGTTTTCGGAGGCATAATTTTTAGTGGGAAAACGAAACTTTTTATAACCAATAATACAATTAATGGTTATTCTTATGCAAACGACTGTCTCATTCCTATCGTTATTCCATTTGCGGAGAACTTCGGAGAGGACTTTCTCCTAGTTGACGATAATGCTAGGCCACACAGGGCTCAAATCGTCAACGAAGTTATTCACGCAAATAGAGTAAATCGAATGGTATGGCCGCCAAATTCTCCCGATTGCAACCCTATAGAACACGTTTGGTCAAAATTAAAACTGGCACTGAGGTCCAGAGACAGAGGGTTCAAAAAATTTGAACAACTAAGGGAAGGTATTTTGGAGGAATGGGATCTGCTAGATCAACAGTTTATTAACAATTTAATTTTAACAATGCCAAATCGATGTAGAGATGTAATACGCAATCATGGAGGGCCAACAAAATATTAAATTTATTGAATACAGCTCTTCTGTCAATATTTTTATTATTATTGTAATTTTCTTAAAAATAAGAAATTTTGTTCAACTCTGTATATAACAATTTGTTAATTATCATAAAATTTATCACAGAAACATCAAAAATTATAGTACAATGTTTATAGTTTTGTACTTTAAAAAAATTAAAATATCAATAAATGCAATTTTTTAATAAACCCTCGTATTTTTTGATTTGTCATCACTAGAGCAATATCGAGAAAAACGTCCCGATATAAGAGCCCAGCAAAAATAATTTTAGGAAAAAATTGGAAAAAAATTAACGGTTGTAAATTTGGGAACGTTTTAAAATTTGTAAATGATGCGAGGTAAATGTGAAACTCCCTGTCTTATAGACATATGATGATGTTGAGGTAGATGAGTCTAGAAGTCTCGTTTTCAAACATTTTCTTTTTAATAATCTGGAAACCGCGTTAAGATCGGCCAAAAATTTCTAGAGCTACTTGGATTTAAGTTTAACCCATACTTTGCCTTCGTGCCACCCAATTGATCAGCAGTTTATATTGTAAAGTGAATTCACGAAGAAATTCACAAGGGTCATGCTGGTTCCCTTTTAGAAATGTAAAATCTTTACGTTTCTTGAAACTGTTTGTTAAATTTCACATTTATTTTGAATTGTACGTTGGGACAGTGTCTATAAGATCAAGCTTCGTCAAAAGTTTTACCATGAACCATAAAATACGATTTGTTTAATTGAATTGATGATTTATTTGAGACGGAGATAACGGAAAATTTATACCTAACTATTATTAGGTAAGCATATTGTTTACTCTTTTTTTTTGGCTGAAACTGAAATCTGAACTAACAACAAGGATCGGATAACAATACTCTCTATTCGATTGCTTGCGCGTTCACAAGCCAATAAATTCTAAAAACTAATGCCTAAGAACAATAAAGATTATACGCATTTGGAAATCATTATTCTTAAAAAATTTTTCAATAAAAAAAATATTTCTTCTCAAAACTATGGCAAATTTATTATTTTAAATGTAATGCTAATTGGGTGGTAATAATATTTCAATTATGGTTTATAACAATCATAGTACTAAAGATCTAGAATTTTTTTCTTGGGACGCAGTACTTACTTGCGTATTATAAAAATGTAAAAGTTTTATTTGCCAGCAAATTAGGCCTCTACATTTTGGTTCATTATGGTGGTGCTTACAAGTTAGCAGTTGCAAAGATCAAAGCAGCCTAATTCATAAATGTAAGCAGCTTGAAGGCCTACAAATGTTGATTTAAGTGAAATGATTATGCTGTTTACAATTTCCGGTTTAAACTAGGTAGAAGGCGTGTGTTAATAATGCAAATATTTGTATTTATTTGTTTGATTATTAATATAGTCTATATCAGCTAAACGTTTAACGGTCAACGTCAAAATTGTGAAGTTCTTAAAGGCATTTTGAATTTAGTAAATAGAAGAACAGCGATTGCATATGTAGAATTATACCCGCATATCTGTCTTACTCTTGTTATTAAACAAACAGAGAGGGTTAATTTAGGAGACTTTTTTGACCTATAAGAATAATAAACTTCTTTATTTCTAATTACATAGAATTTATTAACATAAAAAGAAATGACGTCACTCACTGAAGTGAGAGCATTAACTCTCCATGTAGTCCCTTAGGCTGTATGGTTCAAGTTGCACTAAAGGTTTCTTTAATTTTCTTTTGAATACATTCACACTTTGTTCATTTTTAAGTTCATTAGGAAGTTTTTTAAAGAAACGACCCCTCCATAAAAAGGTCCCCTTTTAAAGATGTACAGACGGTGCGCAGGATAATTAACATTAGTTGTGCAAGTGCTATAATGATGGCCCCTCCCCATCCTTAAAAACGAAAATAATAGTATCAAATATATACAGGTCATATATTATTAAAATAAATTAATCTTAAAAAACATTTCTCCAACTTTCCCTAAATGGCATTTTATACATTATTCTAATTAATCATTGCTGTAAAACAAAAATATCTTGAATTTTTGAGTTTCCACCCCAAAATATAATCCCAAGCTGCAGGCGTCAAAGTTGGCAAATTATAGAATCCTCAGGGCACCAGCCGTTACGTACTTTGACGTTACTCTACTCTAATACCATAACTTATCCTATTTAGTTTTTTCCCCAGCGATTTTATTTGCTCTGTCCAGTCTAAAAATTCATGCATATAAATGCCTAAGAATTTTGTTTTAGTTTGAAGGTTAAAATCTGTATTATTGATCTGAATTGTTTCTGGTTTTTCTAGCTTGCTTAATTTTGTTCTAAACAGTAATAAGTTTTCCAAAAGTTAGTTGCTTTCCTTCGCCGGATTCATCTCCAGACGCGTTTCGCTGTATAACAGCTCGTCAGTGAAGCTATAGAATCCGACAAAGGAAAGCAACTTTAAGAGCATACTTGACCCTGAAAGATCGATGAATAATGGCAGATGTAGCCTGAAGTTCCTTTCGTCGGATTCTATAGCTTCACTGACGAGCTGTTATACAGCGAAACGCGTCTGGAGATGAATCCGGCAAAGGAAAGCAACTAATTTTTGGAATTCAATAGTTGGTAGTGTTGGTACTCGGTCCGTATACCGAGATTTGGCTTTTAATGCTACGCTCCTGGCGGCGACTCTGTGAGGATACCGGCTCGCCGGATTTTTGCAGTAGTTTGCTTCTCCGCATCTGACTGATTTTTGTTAGACGGGTCAGGTTGATGCATTTGATTGCCACTAGATGTCGCTTAAAGGCTACATCTGCCATTATTCATCGATCTTTCAGGGTCAAGTAGGCTCTTAAAGTTGCTTTCCTTCGTCGGATTCTATAGCTTCACTGACGAGTTGTTATACAGCGAAACGCGTCTGGAGATGAATCCGGCGAAGGAAAGCAACTAACTTTTGGAATTCAATAGTTGGTACTCGGACCGTATACCGAGATTTGGCTTTTCATGCTACGCTCCTGGCGGCGACCCTATGAGGATACCGGCTCGCCGGATTTTTGCAGTAGTTTGCTTCTCCGCATCTGACTGATTTTTGTTAGAGGGGCCAGGTTGATGCATTTGATTTCCACTAGATGTCGCTTAAAGGCTACAACTGCCATTATTCAGTAATAAGTTTGTTTTGTCTTTATTGATTATAAGTTTGTTTTTCTCAAACCATGAGGTGGTTTGTGGAAAAATTCTTTCTGTGTTGTCAGTCAGTTCAGTTTAATCTTTTGCTGTCACTGATAGGTTGGTATCATCTGCACAGGAAGTAAGTAATGCATTAGGACTAGCTATTTCGTAATTTAGATCATTGGTAAAAATGATGAACAGGATTGGTCCTAAAATACTACCCTATGGGATTCCTATTGTATTTTGCAAACTTTCTGACTTATAGTTCATATTGTCCTTCCTAATTACAGTTTTCTGTATTCTACCTTCTGAATATTATCCAAACCACTTTAATGCATTTCCTCTGATTCCATGCAAATCTAGTTTCCTTGACAGTCATCAGCGAAGCTATATATAGGATTTTTAGTTTTTCCAAAAGATCGTTAATGTATTGTAAAAAGAGGGTGACCTCTTTTCCCTACGATTTCATTCACTACGATTTTTCACATAGGTATAGGGTCATAGGCATTGTGTTTTGTTGTCTGATTTGTTAATTTTATCTTCATATGTTTTACATCTACTGTTAACTAGTAGGGAACCATATTCTTTTTGAACAGATTTATTCACTTCCTATGATAGATAAGATCAATTTTTTGTCTCTGATTGTATTGCTCAGACCTTAAATGAGGTTATAATAATTAAAAAATAAAATTAAGATATACATTTTGTTTATTAGAAATATAAGTTGGTTAAAATGGGTTACGCCCCAATTATACCTTACCGGCAGCTGACGTCATTAACGTCAGTATATTGTAGACTTTCAAACTGTCAGAATTGTTATCCCTGAAGCCAGGTACCTACCTTTGAATGATCTGAGCATTGGTTTAAGCAAGTGCACGACGCGATTGACGTCAGCCTCTGGTAAGGAACAATTTTAATCAGCCAGAATTTATTACGAATCCGCTTTAATTGGTGGGTAAAAAATCCATTGGCAATATTTAAGTTAGATAGCTCACTCCAATAAATTTAAAAAAAATCGTTTGCAGTTTTATTAAAAAAGCTCAGGAGATCTAAGTTTAATTTAAATTTGCAAGGTTTTCAATAAATTAATAATTTTTTTAACGAAAGATTAAAAAAATTGAAAACGTACCTAAAAATTGTGATATAATCAATTTTTATTTGATGTAATTTGAGTTATGAGTTATGATAGAAGAAAATTTTGGTTCTCGGGTTACTGAGCAAAAATGAAAAGATGAACAATTTCGGCATGATTAAAAGTGAATCGTGTTGATGAAAGTTGCCCTTATTTTGCTATTTATTTAATTAAAAGCCATAAGTTGGGACTAACCAAGTACTTTGCCTTCCACAATTACTTCGTAATTGCCCAACTATTTCGCTATTGCACCAATGACAGCCTTTATCTTTTGCCTTAATACATCCGAGGTGTGCATATTACACATCTCAGGTGTCGCATTAATATGTTTGCCTTCTCGACAGTTTCTCGGCTCTTTATATTAGATAAACACCTAAGTAAACTGCCTGAGCACACAGTTTCATAGGCGGAAGAACTTACCTATGCGGCTCAAAGGATTAACACAATTTGTCTAAGAACTAAATATTAATTAATTTGGCTGTTGGCTCAGGTTCAGCTTGTTTCATGTTAGTTCCCGAATGTTTGTCTTCATCGATCAATCTAATAAATAAAAATGTAAATTCTTCATGACATTCAGTAAAAATTTGTTCGTTCCTTTAAATTTGCATGATTTTTAAACCCTCTTCTGTATGAAAATCCTACTCACACATCTGGTGTTAAGATATACGTGGAAACCCTGTATATTTATCTCTTAAGAGGCTATAAGATTACGGTTTCCCCCTGTTTAATTATTTACACAAGCAATGTGCCGAAATTGAAACATACCCTCCTTTAATCTTCATAATGAGAAGTTCGTTAAACCCAAAATCTTATTTGGGTTTACATAGGAATCATCAACATACTTTATGGTCCTAGGTTAATATAAGCGGCAATTAACGTAAGATTGTTTACCAGAATATTGGTATTTGAAGAGCTTCTTAATATATTTTCTTGTACAATAAATCAGGATTCAGTGCAGTTGTATTGTTGAGGGAAACCGACTGAGTAAGTTAATTAAGCTGAAGGGACAATCCTAGTATAGTTGTTCCAAGCTTAATTTGATGACATAAAAAAGCATTAAACTCCTGACCATAGGCGTCGCTTGTACCAAATAATTAAAATGCGGATTGCTGTGAATTTTTAATACGATTAAATATTATATATTGCAGCTTGTTCATTATAGTTTATATCGATAAAAGGTTTGTACCCGTGACTTTGCCTGCAGAGAATATTTTTAAAATGGTCTTTCTGTAAAGAAAAATGCTAATTTTGCCAAAAGCAATTTAAAAAAAATTTCTTTGTCCAGCCAGTACTGCGAGGAGGTATGAGTTTTCCTTACCAAGAAAGGATAGGGGCAGGTACTATGCTAGTTGGAATATACAGTTAGTAGTTAGAATTTACTATATATATTTTAACAACAAATTGATTGGCATCAGCAGAATCACAGTAATTTTCCATACATCGCTACTCATTTCGTTATTACCTGCCGAATATTATTAAGGACAACTGCACTTAAAGTTGGAGATTGATTATTGATTGATATTATTTGCTGACAGGAGCAACACATTAGGTACAAAGCCATCTTAAGTTCCGGCATGATAACGCGTATTCTTCTCGAACACAATTTACCAAAAGTACAATTTGTACTGTCTACCCAACCATACTTAACAACATCATGAGTATCAAGCCCAGTTTCGTCTAAATAAATTATACTTTTATCGGATTTATGATACTCCTTTATTATATCTGATTTTTTATGTTTAAAACCACATTTTAACAAAACACCACGCAATGTTTCTAAAGATTGTTACTTATAATCAGGGTAACCTCGCAATTTATCACGAATCAATTCTAAAGTTGGCACTATATTATCCTCGTAAAAGTTGTAAATAGTTCGCAGAATATAATCCCTTGTAGTATTGTCAGCCGTTTTGAATTTTTGATTTGTTACAGGTTTGCGCTTTTTGGAATGATCGGTTACAGTCCCCAAATTAATTACGTTATAAATTCTTAAAAAATCCAAGTTGTGTTAATTCATTACAAGTACATTCTTCTACAAAGCTTAGTTTCAGTTTTTCCCGAATTTTCTTTTTTTAAACACGCCTACATGTTTAAATGCTTTAACATTGAACATGTAAATCTCTGTTTCTTATTTTCGGACTTATTTCGCTTTCGATGGCCGACTCTGGCATCGACTAACTATATTCCTGCGATAATTCACCTTAACCATCTGTTTCAATTTGTCGCTAAAAAGCCACACTGATACAATAAAATATAGGTGCCAAGTAAACACTTACTTATTTAAAACTCTACAGTTATAGCAGAAAATGAAACATGTAAATTACAGTAAATTGTTTCAATCAGTCACGCCGCTGTCCGACTCCCAATATCGCATACCTCAAACATCAACTGAATTTAAAGCTGATAAGGGATCACTCAATTGGCAGAACCTTTTAACTATTTGCTGTTCTTGTCTACAGCATATAAATTTGTATTTATATGCTGCTCTATTAATTTTCTCACTCGGAAAAAATAGTCCGCACTTTAAATTGGCAGTGGCCTTCAACGGTCTATCGCCAGGGTGTTGCCAGTTTTACAAAGTTTTCGTAAGTATAGTAGGTACATAAGGGTTTGTTATTTGTTTATTTTTTTTTGTTTAACAACTGTGAAATTTCTTTTTAGTTTGATTTAAATTATTTTTGTATAAATATTATTTCTGAAGTACTAAAAAAATTATTATAATATTCATGAATTGCTTGTTCCTTCTTTCTTTGACATTGAAATTTTCTTGGTTCAAAGTATATTTGCAAACTAGCTTTCAAAGAGAGTTACTGACTATCAATTAACTGATATAAGAGAACACTTTTAATAATAAAATCTTAAATAATTAAAAAAAAAAGATCTCACAACCCCGATTATGATGCCCGTCCCTTTGAAGCTCGGCCGAAGCTTTTTTATGTCATCAAACTGACTTTGGAAAAAGTATTCCACTACTGATAAAATAATTAGAGTTATCGTGTTGATTCCTTTTCCTGTCACCTCACTTATCTACTTTCTCAATATAAAATTAGGCAGAACTCTTTTTTGTGTAGTTTGTATTATTCACTATATTAATAATATCGCGGCTTGCCCTATGAAAAGAATGCGAAAAAAAGTGCAATATGGCCGACTTGACTAGCACAGATTTCCATAGAACATCTAAATATTTATATAACCTAGGTATATAATTATTATTAGACTATGTAAGAGTATTAAAGTATAGGTATACAATACATGCAGGGTGTTATTTAAGTACGTAAGCGTGTAAATTATTCTAACCTAACATTTAATTCTTTTTTTTTGTTTTGGTGTGCCAATTATTGGGCATGTAAATTGCTTGGTTTGTAATTGCTGGCACCTATGCCGACTATTAGAATCAGAAAATTATTTTCAGTAATAATTATGAGCACCCGCTTTTCGTTTATTAGTTTATTTCTTAATATATTATAGTTTGTCCAAAACTGTTTTATGTCTACTCTAATTTAAAACCATCAAATAATTTCAATATGACACAAAAATATTAGTGCGTCTAAAGTTTCATCTCCCAGTCTCAAACGTATTTTATTACATAAAAACCCTGCAGAAGAAGAACATCTCACAGATTCTACGCTTGTGGGCTGAATAGCTTATAAAGATTTGAAGGCTTTTTGAAGATTACGTCCCCGACTACCACCATATGCGTATAAATTAATTTCTTGAGTAATGATGTCTGCATAACAGTCGCGTCTTATTACTCTTTTTTGTCTGCTTCTGTATTGACTCTGAACAATGTTGTGATGCCTTCTGCAGCTTAACCTTTAAGGGTTCATTTTCTGCTCTCAGAATTTGCGCAATGGAAATCAGATCCTCGCGCTGTCGTCGCTGGTTTCTCTTCCAGATGCATCTACATTGTCTAGCCTGATTAAAAGTTTTTCTAATTCATATTAAACTAGAGAAATATTTGATGTTTTCAAGCAATCAACTGGTTCGAAGTTTATAAAGTCAGGATTTCTGAGATAGCTGAGAATTTCAGAATAAATGGTTGTGCGTTGCTTAATCCTTTTTCTTATTGAGTCTTGTAGATCTGGGCTGAGTGGTGCTTTAATTTTGGATAGTTCTTTCAACATAAATTTTAATGCAGCATCCGCTTTACATAAATCTATGTCGCGTCGGCATAATGCCTCGACTGTTAGTTTTATTGGCTGTAGCAGTTTTACAACGTCTTTGACAGTTTGCCATTTTGAGTCCAAAATTGGTAACATGTTTAGATCAATTAGGGTCTTTTTTATGGAATTCTCTAAGAGGCTAAGGCGGTCAAACATGTCAAGTAAGGCGCTTCATCTGGTTTTACAGTCTAGTATAAGTTTCAATTCTTTCCCATGATCGTTCCTACTTTGTTTTTGTAGTAAAACATTTTCGTTGACGATTTTCTAAACATGCGAACAGTTTTTCTAACTTTTGTTATCAATATATAGAGGTCACGATCATTTGTCATTTCTAAAAAGTCATGGGTTTCACACACTTCTATCCTGTTCATGTTTTCAGTTTCTCAAGACACTATCGGTGTCGCTGTCGCTAATATCAAGAATGTCAAGATCCTCTTTGGCATATCTTGTAGAAGTTGGAGGAGAAGGAGTCACAGGCACATCTTTTTTTTATAGAGGACGTCGATGTCTCAATTCCGTGAACAAAGCACAACTGCTGCACAACCATCGTTTTTATTTTTTTCTTTTTCATAATTAAATTTTAACTACACGTGGAATGTGTTCATCGGTCGAAATTTGATGGTTATTTAAAATGAAAGAAGTAATTTGTCTTGTCATTGAAATGACATTGTTGACGTTGTCGAGAGTAAAAAGCGGGCAATTTGAAAATTGTTAAGATTAGAGAATATAGAAATTTTTTTAAAAAATTAATTCAGAAGGCATCTGTGTAAAGGAATGTAATTTCTATTTAGATTAACTTGTGTATCTAAACAAAGGCAATTGTCTAGTAATTCCTTATTAATCTATGTCCTCCATAAAATCGAGTCTGTTGAAATTTTTGGAAGATATATAATGAATAATCTTTGAATTAGAGGAGGGACTGAAAGTATGATTAGAAATTTTGAAATAAAGGCCAAAAGCAGATCAGGATCTCGAAAGGTGTTCTTTTATACGGGTCCTCAATGGTCTACAAGTACGATCATTATAGGTACTGTTACAATAATTACAATTTAATTTATAGATACCACTCTTAGAAATTTTATCCTTGGAGTTTACAATGTGTGTTGCTAGACTGTTTTTGGTTTTGAAAGAAACACTGAGATTTGGGATTGATTGTGTAAGTATTTGTTTAATGTTAGAATTGGTGTTTGATCGAGGAAAGGTATAGCAACATATTTTTTATCGATCTTAGTGGGAAGAGGGTATAACTCGTTTCTAATTCTTCTGCATTTTGTTTTTAAGATCAAGGAATCTATCATATTTGGGTCGTAGTTGTTATTGAAAGCTATTTATTTTAATATATTTAATTCGTTTTGGTAATTTTCTTTTGTCATGGGAATATTAAGAAGTCTATTTATGTAACAATGAAAAGATGCTAGTTTATTTTCACCTGGCAACACTGTTGTATATTTCACCACCAAATGAGTGACGACAGACATTTTTAACTATAGTTTTCCCTCCGCCGTCGCCTACGTCATTGTACCTTTTATGATTGATTCTGACTCTAGAAAGATAAACTTGTTTTCATATTTTTTATATATATCATCAAATTTGTTTGCCATCGTCAATTCCGGATATCCTGTTTAAATAATGACGTAGTTTGTTAGTCGTCATTGAACCTTTTGACGAAGAAAAAGTCCCAGAAAACCTACACATTGAGCTTAAAAACAAAAATATCCTGAAAATAAACTGAACCTAAAAAAATGTTTCTTTGAAGATTAATAAATGTTTTCTTTTAAGAATAATAAAAGTTTAAAAATGGCAATAATTTAAAAATTGTTTATATGTTCTATGCCTATATGATTGTTTAGATAAAATATGTTAGAAATATTTTATGATTGAGTATAAATAATGACTGCTTTAGTAATTTATTTGTAGCAGTTATTCTGGAATAGTCATGCACAATACTCTGGAATTTTATGGATCTTTATTAGATAAAATGCGATAATACTTTATCATCAGGTAAGCCTTATCTATCGCCATTATCTCCAGAACTATTCAGATAATCCGTGCAATTTGCAAGGCAAACGGTAAATCTTGTCAGCTCATCGGCATTCCCCACATAGCGACATAAATTTCCGATCTCCAGGTTGCATTTAAATAATTGCAAATCGAGTCTTCATGGCTGCTATTTCAAGAAAGAAAAAATACCTATATCAGGAAAAATTGATGATTTTTGCTTTAAGCCTACAATGCGTTTTTATACAGGGTGCGCTATTGAATCAACAAATTGGTATCGTAAGATAAAAAAAAACTAGGTAATCTAGGTAATGGATAAAAAATTTAACTGTCACGTTTTGAGGTTTTATTTTTACGAGAATTAAATATGGTAATCACCACAGAAAAAAAAGCTGAGAAAAATGATAGAAGGGGGCCTGTTCAACACGGGACGCTATTCAGGATTTTCACAGAGAATATTCTAACAATGAAAAAATAAAAATAATAAAAAAAAGGAAGGGAGAGATTCAATTAGAAAATAAGTATCCTTTCATTGCTCAAGTGATTCGCAGCTCCTCGAGGTATAGTCGTGTCAGTTTTAGAGCAGGGTCGTGATTCGAAATTTGATAGTATTATTTATGATATTCCGGAAAATATTGGGCACTAGACAGCCAAAGGGAGTGTCAGAAAATAGAAAGAAATTAAAGACCAAAGGGGCCAATGAAAGAAGAACTTTAAACCAAGAAAGTGAGTTTTAAACCAAAATACTAATAAAATAATTACCTTATTGGTAAGCCAATGGATTACAAGGATATTTATGAATGGAAAATTTCCTAATTAGAAAAAGAAAGAGAATGTAATAAAATAAGAGTACAATTTATGTTTCAAAAGAGCTTATTTATTAACCTTACAAGCAGAAAATATCACTTTTAAGCAGTGCGATTTTAAGTTACGGAGGATAAATGTGGTTAATGCCTACACTTAAAAGGTAGCTTGCGTTTTACAGATATACACTTAACAATTAAACAAAAAACAGGCGTGATGCCTTACACTCAATAATAAAAGACAATTAACAATATATGAACGTTACATTAAATAAATATGGGATGGCACTGATTTTAAAAGGAGAATTCCATTTGCACGTTAGGGTTCCATTTAGGATTAAGGCTCAAAAATGAATAAATAATAAATTGTTCATCAATATTATCAACCTCATTACACAATAATAAAAATTTTACTCATCTTTTAACCACTTTTAACTAAGCGTTCTCAGATCCAAACACTTTGCAGTCTCTCCAGTGACGCTTCCAGTTGCTGGTAGGCAACAGGAGCACAATAAAATGGCGGTGAACTGGACAACACTGTTAAAATAAAATGGCCGTGGCTCCCATCAAAACGGTTTCACACCAATGGAACTCGACGCCCACCGTCCACTGCCATCAATCCACTGGGGCACGCTGCAGCTACGCGGATCAGGCGTCCAAACAAGGACAACAAACGAGATTTGCTTGTTGTAAAAGAGACTTTGTGGAATTTAATGTTTTAATAAAAATAGAGTGGAATTAAATGAAATAAGGTAGAATAAAATAGATTTAGGTAGAACAGGATAATATAAAATCAGAGAAAATACAATAACATGAAATAAATGTAAGAGAGGATAAATAGAATAAAAGTCGAAGAAAATTTCATAAAGAAAAGGGCAAAATAAAAAAAAGGAGAGCCAAGATAAAAAATAAAAAACTGTTGAATGACAAAAACAGCCTGATTAAAAAGGAAAAACTTGATAAAAAAGGAAACTTTGATAAAAAAACGGATAAACTTTGATAAGAAAATCGTGATAAAAAAACCTGAAACAAACAAAATGGTGGAGGTCGAAACAACGCCACAATCGAACTGCATCACTATTTTGCGATACACATGATGCTTTTTATTTACCAATGTGGTTTCTTACG
The DNA here is from genome assembly GCA_963920685.1 of Polydrusus tereticollis. NCBI lineage: Eukaryota > Metazoa > Arthropoda > Insecta > Coleoptera > Curculionidae > Polydrusus > Polydrusus tereticollis. The sequence continues at coordinate 80,259,293 of OY987327.1, forward strand.
CCATTCAAGGGAATACTACGTTCAAAAACTAGTACCGACCGCGATCGACAGTTTTGTTTCCTCTCTCTGACGTCAGATCACCTAGCATGCGTAGCAATCTCACCCGAGTAGTGGCGCGCGAACCAACTCGTCGATAAAATCGATTTTTGGCACCTACTATGGCACAAAACGGCCGGGCCAGTGGATTTTTAATATCTGATTGAACTATTAAGGATAATGAGTGCTTAAATTGGCTCATTCCAATTAATTAAGCTAGAACAATCAAGAAGATTGTTACAACATTCACACATAGTCATAGATTTCGATCAGTTTCGCCAAGTTTGAACTGATCCGTGATTTGTTTAGAGAAACAGGAAGTATGAGTAGAAAGGAAGGCAGTAGGAGACCCAAAGATTGCACTATACAAAAAGTAGAAGAATTGAGGCACCGGCGTTAGTCGTCGTTTAAGCGAGCAAGTAAATGTATTCTAAGGAACCTGCAATACAATCCTGAAATATGCCTGTCGTCGAAATCAGTCCAAGAAATATTACCAAACGACAATCCGCAGCGAATGCAATCTTTAGTGTGGTTAATGAGTAATTTGCATAATCAGGACCACGTCTTCGAAATACCCTTTTTTACTATCGAGGCATGGCGGCTTTTTCTTTCTGGTTATTAAACTTTCAACAAGAGAAGCCTCTGCATTCGCCTAAAGTAAGCGCCCATATCGAAGAGAAGGTTAATCGGACCTATAAGGGATTCTAAATTCGGCGCGATACCGTCATGAAGTTTTAGAAAAAACGCACTAGTCGATAAGGAGATGCGACGAGGCTACTTTCAGTGGGACTGCGCACCAATTCGCGTAACTCTTGATCATTTAAATTTGTTGGAAGAGTTTATGGAACAACTAATCATTAGTTGTAACACAGCATGAAGAGACCAGCAGGCGCTCTAGATAAGAAATCCTTTGAAGTTAATAAGTAAGGTTTCGTCCGAATTTGTCCACGTCGATCGTGTACCCGCACCGATATTGCAAACGAAATAGCGGGAGCTGGCAGCATTTAGGTAAATGTAACGATAATCCCTTAGGTTTTTTTTTGACAGTGTCAGATAAGAGTTCACCGTAGAACAATGCGTCTACATTGTTAAAACTTATTTTTAAAATGGGTTTTCTGCTATTAACACATTTTGCAGAATTGGTGATTCTTTTGGCTTACATAATCGTCTCTCAGAGAAAACTATTTGCAATATAGTGCGCGAATTAGAAACCACCGGGTCTGTTAAAGATGTCAAATTACCAGAACATGCACGTCGAGGTCGTTTGGTTGCTAATGTTGAGGATGTTCGTGACAGTGTGGCTGATACTCCTATTGAACGACGTTCGCAACAATTGGGCGTTACCAAAATCACAACATGCCGGATTTTGCAAAAGGACTCCTTACAAGATTCAGCTAACACAGGAGCATGAAAAGTCAATGCATTCTCAACGTGTCACACTTTGGTGCAGTTTTTGGACTGGGGGTATCATCCGACCATACTTCTTTGAGAGAGAAGACGGACAAGCAGTTATAGTAAATGGAGAGCGATACCGAACAATGATAAGCAATTTTTTTATGGCATGAAATAATGTGTATAGACTTAAACAATATGTGGTTTCAACAAGACGATGTGACATGTCATATAGCAAGAGCAACAATGGATTTATTGCGTACACAGTTTGAAGGTAGAATTCTTGCACGAAATGGGGACGTTATTTGGCCGCCTAGATCGTGCGACCTGGCACCGCTGGATTATTTTTTGTGGGGTTATGTTAAAAGTTAAGTTAATGTAAACAATCCCCAAACACTTGAAGAATTGAAAGAGGAGATTAGCCGCATAATTCGCGAGATAACACCAGATATGTGCTTAGCTATCTTGCAAAATTTCTTCAAAAGAATCGTGTCCTACCAGAGGAGTCGCGGTGTCATTTGTTAGATATTGTGGTTCATGTCTAACTGTAATCAATCATACTACCTATTGCAATTAAAGTTTAGCTTTTTGTGATCAGGCTTCTGTTTTATTTAATAAAAACATCCGGAAACTCTTATTGGAATACCCTTTATAACAGTATTTTGGCAAAAAACGTTCCTTAAAAAACGTTAAATATGTCTTTTGTAGAAAACCTTAAGAAAATGCTTAAGTGCTTTATATTGAGAAGAGAAATACGATGCTTACAGCCTTGTAACCCAAATGCTTTTTATTTTTTTCGCTTTATGTTATAAACATAAATACAGAAAAGTTTATTTATCTTTCACAAACGCCTAAACGGATTGTCTGAAAGAAACAAGTACAAAGAAAAGGAACATACGTCAACGCCAGGAGTAACCCCCTTTACTGTAGTGCTTTGCCTTTAAAAATCTATTTTCACATTTCCAAGAAATTGCTTGCAGGTAACTCAAATGGACAGGGCAATCAATTGCTATTGAAGTTGTTGTTCTGAATTATTGGGTGGAATACCTGAAATCACTTTCTAGATCGGCGATTTTACGTTTTTAAATGACAATTGTTGCAGAAGAAGGTGTCTTAGCTGTTTTTTTTTTATATTATTATTTGAATACAAAAGGAGTAAATGAAATTTTCGTTAACAAAAAATGATTCTTAACTTGATGCCTTTTTTATGTTAATATTTGGTAATATACAAGGTTTTTTACTTAAAACTCGGAGGGCCTATATCTTGAAAACGAATGGATATATTTTGATTTCGTAAAATGCCGTTTTTAGGTAGGATCACTTTGCATTTTTTTAAAGATAAGATCAATGTAACCTCTTCGACGACCTGGGCGTCGCGACGCATAAAAAAAAATAAAATCAATTGAAGGGACTTCGAAAGTACTTTAAATTTTAGGGCTTTTTGTCATTCAATTTGGAGTCATGCAAGGTTTTTATTTAAATTTTTTTAGTAGTATTGGAAACGGGTCAGTAGTAAAACTTAAATAATTCTTTCCTAATAATAATTCAGTCAATGTTGTTAACAATTCATTTGGTATGCGCGAACACAATAATATTTTTAAAAAGTTTGGATTGGGTAACTTTTAATAGCGTTCTTCTTGTAACATATATTTTCAACTGGTGTTCCGTAGACAATATCCTTAAAGTGACCCCAAAGAAAAAAAATCTAAGGGTGTTATACAGTATGTCCACGGACGGGGTTTACAAGAGGACAAATTGACTAAAAATTGAAAGATACGAAAAAAAGTCACTCCTAATAAACGTTTTTGCTTGTCTATAAAATACGATTCATCATAAGAAACTTCAATTTTTTTATACGGGGTGGTAAAAACTGCAATTGTTTTTGCTACCGTAGTACCAAAAAATGATATTGAAGAGCTGAAGGGCAGAATTATCCAGGCTGTCCAATCGATATCTCAGGAAGAAATCAGAAATTCTTTCACTTATTTGAGAAAGCAATTAGAAAAATGTGTCGAGTATAGGGGTGGAGCTTTTGAATTATGAAATCGTTATCGTATTATTTTCATGTTAATAAAAATGTTCGTATTATTATTATTATTATAATTACTTCATTAAATAAAGACATTGACAACAAGTATCACCTATTCATTATTCAAGTAAAAACGTTTATTAAGAGTGACTTTTTTTCGTATCTTTCAATTTTTAGTCCATTTGTCCTCTTGTAAACCCCATCCGTGGACATACTGTATATGGTGATCTTGCTAGCCATCTTATTGGTACGTTGGTTCCAAACCATACTGTGAAGGAGAAGTTTAGTTTCCTGTTAATAATTTAAGCTCGAGGGGCATTCGCTAAGATAATTTCATAAAATTTGTTAGTATCTATTATATAATATAAAATAAAATTTGGGATGGAGTAACTTTGTTTTTGTACCTAAAAGAAATAATACATGAACATCAGCACCAAAATAATGTTTTTCTATATATATACCGGGTGTCAACGAATCTATTAGACAAGTCGCGTGTTCTACAGCGTTAGGTGTATGAAAATGAGATTTGGTATAGGTAAATGGTATAGGAAGGGGAGAGTTTTCGCATATTTTTTACTTTTCGATCACTTCCGGTTTCACCGGAAACGGCTCTGGTTTCGGATTTTTAAATGGAACACCCTGTATATTTTTACATTTTTGGATTTTTGAGACAATTCTGGATCAGAATATGACATTTTAAAAGAGTTTTACGACTACTTGAATTTTTTAGAGCCACTTTTAATATTGCATCTAGGTGGCCACGATCGGACGCAAACTAATCTAAGGACCTCCGGTGTTGTCAGAAAATTACAATCGCAGCGTTTTAGTTTTAGTATGATAGATAGGAATAAGACAAGTTGGCAAAATCACATTTTCGTGCCTAACTATTTTTTTTCAAATGGCGACCCTTTTTCGACAACCACTTTCTGAAAAGGGGATTTTTTTGGCGAATCGAACGATACTAATTTATTTGCGATTGGATTAAAAATAAGCTCATAAATTAAATATTACTAAGCAAAATACTGGATATTAATTTATTTACTTTCGTCAAGTGTGCCATGGATAGCCATGATGCATAATATTTTACAGTTGTTTTTCTTAAGTTAAAAATTTTACTGTAATAAATGTTCACGACATATTTCAGCTCGTTCAATTGTTTCTCTCAACACGTTTTGTAACATTGCAGGCGTTATACTTCTAAATACCCGTAGAATTCTTTCTTCTAAGATTTCAAGAGTGGCTGAGGCTGTGTTATAGACCCTCTCTTTAACATACCCCCAAATAAAGAAATCGAGCACAGTGAGATCCGGTGAGCGAGCAGGCCACCGTACTGGACCATTGGTTGCAATAACTTTATTATTAAAATGCTCCATTAAGTAATTAATAACTTCTCTGGTATTGTGAGGCGGTGCCCCATCTTGTTGGAAGTAAATTCGCCGTTTTACTGCTAAAGGTAGATTATCAAGATGATGCTCGATTTCATTTTGAAGAAATCTCAAGTATCTAGCCCCTGTTAAGTGACCTTGAAATAATATCGGCCCAATTATTCTGTTTCCAACGACAGCAGCCCAGACATTGACGCCAAACCTTTCTTGAAAATTGCCCTCTCTCATTTCATGTTGATTTTGTTGGGCCCAGTACCGAGTATTTTGCTTATTAAATATACTTACCATTATTTGTAAATCTTGATTCATTGGAAAATAAAATGTGGTTGATAAAATTTGGGTTAACTCTATGATTTTGAAGTAGCCAATCACAAAACACTACCCGTCTATCTCTATCGTCAGCATACAAATGTTGGTGTAACTGATATTTAAATGCTCGATATCCGTGCTTTTTCAGTATTTTTCTTACTGATTCGTGACTTATCTGCAGTTCTTGACTCATTTTTCTTAAAGAAACCGTTTTATCAACCTCAACCATAAGAAGAACGTTAATCTCAGTCTCTTCATTTATGATAATCGCCTCTTGCGCCCGATTTCCTTCTTGCCTAAAACGATTCTCAACATACGGAAAATACTGATGGGCTGGATGTTGCCGGTTGGCATATCTCTGAGCATACAGTTCAGCAGCATTCCTTGAATTTCTATGACATTCTCCAAATATTAATAACATATCCACTTTTTCACTTTAAGTATACATTATTTCGACGAAAAATTAAACTGAAATTCAATGAAAAATAGGAAACTTTTACATCTGACCATAAAGCGTTTGTCACTGTCATTACCTAAGTGAGTGTTTTGTTTGCCAAAGAAGACTTAATAAAAACAACTGTAAAATATTATGCATCATGGCTATCCATGGCACACTTGACGAAAGTAAATAAATTAATATCCAGTATTTTGCTTAGTAATATTTAATTTATGAGCTTATTTTTAATCCAATCGCAAATAAATTAGTATCGTTCGATTCGCCAAAAAATCCTCTTTTCGGAAAGTGGTTGTCAAAAAAGGGTCGCCATTTGAAAAAAATTTACAGTACTTTACAAAGATGCAACCGGGGAAGACATTGAAAATGCCGAAGCAGAGTGCAACGCTTGTGACTATTGTGAGATTTGAGATCTGCGAAAACTCATAGATTTGAATGTAATATTTAGGTAGTTGATATAAGTTTTATTGATTCATAATATAAAAAATAGTAAAATAAAGGTTATAAACTCTAACGCGCCTCTAAGGTATGGTTTCGCTGGAGCAGTCAGCGGCCGCGGCTGACGTTCGCGATTGGTAGCTCGTTACTGGTTTAATGCGATTTGTATGTACACGGTTTCACTGCCGCAGCTCAGCGACACAGCGTTCGCCGTCAATTGCAGCGGCTGCGTTCGGACTGCTAGAGAGACCAGTCCAGCACCGATCGTTCAGCAGAATGCCACCGTTCTCGGCAATTGCTGACGAGTGTTTGATAGAGGAGGTGCAAAAGTAGTCCCCTTTATACAACTACGAGAACGAAAATTACAAAAATGTTGTAATGAAAGAAAATGCATGAAAAAAAGTGGCAGCAAGTGTAGGGAAGAACGGTAAAGTGTATAAAACCATTTTATTTATTTTTCAGCATTACATTACAAAGTTTATAATTAGGGTAGACTGGGGCAAGTGCGAAGCCCTTTTTAATAGTTCAAGTTTATTTCCTTCCTACTTTAAATATACAATATTTATAAAAATGTCTTTGTAAGAAAGTAATAGTATAATATGTTTACTTTTCATACTGCATAGGGCACACATGAATTATTTTTGAGATCTTGAGATTTGAATGATTATTTTTTTTTTGATTATTTATTCTGAAAAATAATAAGTAATCCAAAATAACACTCAAAAAAGTCCTAATAACAAGAATAATATTTTTATAAACGTATTTATCCGTTCAAAACCCAATGTTTGGCTTTAATCTCCAAAACAGTAGGAATTATTCCCAAGGAGAAACTAAAACAGAAAATAAACTTAAAGTTTAAAAATTCGAATAATTTTATGGAACTTGTTAAATACTGTATCTCGCAAATTTCACATTAAAATGAAAACCTTCTCGGCGTGTTACTACCGGTTTAGGTAAACGGGTCACTATCTCGTCTAGCTGTACAACATTGACATCATTGGTGAGTGGCCATAAAAAATTGTCTTTTAATTTTCTAGTAAACTTGATTTCAAATCCGTTGTCAACAGTATTTACCTGGCCAATGAAATGTGTGTTTGCTTTTGGTAATGTGTATTTAACCAGTACCCAGTCTCCAATGGAAATATTGTCTTTGTTTATTTCAGGAATCTGATCTTCGCAATGCGATTCTAAAGTGAAACTTTGATCCGATTCCATAAAAGGTACACTTTCATTATCTGATTCACTGGAGCTGGATTCAAATTGATACGGACTTGGCCGACTTTGTTTACTCTTTCGGTCAATTTTCATAGCTGGTTTAGATATAGTAGATGAACTTGTAGAGAGTTTTTACTGACTACTTGCGATAGTACCTGCAATGGTTTGGCCACCTTCAATTAAGCGTTTCCTTGGATTAGAAGAAGGACTCTGTCGAAGCGAATCAAGTAGTAGATCATCAAAACTTGTCTTTTTTTCTTGCCGATTTTCGGTTGTAGCTGGTAATACAGCTTCAGTTATAGGATCCTGATGATTATTGAGTATATTTTGTTCATTTTGATCAGAGCTGACAATTACTTTGAGATTGGTGGCACTATTAGATGCTGATGAAGGAGCTGTAAGTAATTCTGCATTAGATGCTAGTTTCCTTTTAAGTGAGGCGCCAGATGTAGAAGGCTTTACTATTTTTAACATTGACTGTTCGAAAGTAGCGGTTTTTTCTGTTACATTTGGTGCTACAGCATTCCTTTCAATATCAATGCGTCCTGGCCTCGGTTGTAAATCTGTTACAGATCCTTGATTTTTCAAGTGTTCCTCCCATCTTTTTAGGGCATCGATGTCATACTTCTCTTTAGCAATAACATGTCTATTAAATGGAACAATACCACCCTTTCTGAATCCTGTTTTTATGATTCCGGAATCTACTTCAGCCCAGGTTTTCACTAGCAATGTGGCGAATTCCCTTTTTGGTAGTCGTTGTCCCTGATGACGTCTTTGCCATGTTATTTCTTCCCTCTCCCATATTGCCTTAAAGGATCTAAACACACTCAAATCGAGTGAAGTAAATGACTTGTATGGGCTGGCAGTTTAAGTATATGAATATTTTCTTCTCTTGCGGCTTGAATTAATAAGCAATCCACATGCGAGACATGCCCATCATATATAACAATAATTGATGCCTGATCACGAACCAAAGGAATAAAAGTCTTTAGAAGGTAATTTCTAAATATTTCGGAGGTCATCCATCCATTGGCGCTGGCTGCATATACGGTGTCTTTGAAGAGGTCTTCATTTCTTTCTGAAATCCAGGAACTCCATACATTATTGCCTTTAAATATTATCAATGGTGGCAATTTTCTACCACTAGCACTTGCTCCTGCCAGGACGGTTATATATTCTTTGCCCGATCCAGCAATAATTCTTGAAGAGGGTTTGCCTTTCGCGCCAACAATTTTAAGACGAGAAGGATCTCTACACAGTGAAGTCTTATCTAAATTGTAAATCCATTCAGGACGATCCTGAAGACCCAACTGCAATATAGCCTTTTCCAATAAAACATAATATTGGTCTATTATGAATGGGTCCGTAGATTTCTTTCTGCAGTACTCTAAGCTTTGTGGTTTTTTTCAAAAAGTGCCGTTGTTTAAACTTTATTAGCTAGTCTGTGCCTGGCATATTGTTCTTAAAAGGTTTGGAAATATTATTTAAAGTTACAGGGTATTTCAGAAGTACTAACCTGAACTAACCTGAACATGTGTCCGGAGTTGCCCCGTTTTTGATGTACAGGGTGCGTAAGATTTAAAAAAAAAATCGTTTTTTTTTATTATTTTTGTAAATATCCTTTTCCCGATTTTATTGCAATTTGGTACCGTCATTCATAATGATAAGAGGCTTAATTAGCCCTAACTAGATTAAATTTATTAAGTCCAGTGGCGTCCCGGGAAACACTTCAACAGATATTATTGACAAAAAATGTACGCCACTGACTTTTTTCTAATTTTGATATTTTTTCCGGATATACCAACTAATGATACAATTTTAAAATGTTTTGATACTTTGACGTTTTATCCAAATTGATTTGTTTACTTGGTATGCTGCAGCTCTTATTTAAATATGGTATAGTATAAATTCAAGTGTTAATATGATGCTTGTCGAAATGGAGGAATTTGGGCTAACATCTCCTCTTCATCTTCTTCCACCAACAACAGCATGCAACTAATATTATCGGCGTTCATTATAAATCATACATAAGCGCTTGCACCACGATACAATGTGTGGCCGATTGCTACGCTCTACGCTCGATCGCGAACGCCAACCGCACCCGCTGACTGCTCCAGCGAAACCATACGTTTACTCCCGACTTGGTCTGATACCGATCATTTTAATGCGGTGTGACGTCAGGGACAAATGCAACACAAGAATTTCGAATTCGGTACCCATACTCACGTGCCCGTGCGATAATATAAACATTTTCAATGTTAAAAATAGTTAGGCACGAAAATGTGATTTTGCCGACTTGTCTTATTCCTATCTATCATACTAACAACTAAAACGCTGCGATTGTAATTTTCTGACAACACCGGAGGTCCTTAGATTAGTTTGCGTCCGATCGTGGCCACCTAGATGCAATATTAAAAGTGGCTCTAAAAAATTTAAGTAGGCGTAAAACTTTTTTAAAATGTCATATTCTGATCCAGAATTGTCTCAAAAATCCAAAAATGTAAAAATATACAGGGTGTTTCATTTAAAAATTCGAAACCAGAGCCGTTTCCGGTGAAACCGGAAATGATCGAAAAGTAAAAAATATGCGAAAACTCTCCTCTTCCTATACCATTTACCTATTCCAAATCTCATTTTGATACACCTAACGCTGTAGAACACGCGACTTGTCTAATAGATTCGTTGACACCCGGTATATATACAATTCGGTTTGCAATGTTCTCCGACGTCTTTCGATTTTCAGTCTCCATTGATCTCGGTCTTGCCAGAGGTCTTCCCCCAGCTCTCTCAACTTGATCTCCTTGTCTATCCCCTCTTTCCAACTTTTCCTGGGTCTTCCTCGTTTTCGTCTTCCTTGTGGGGTCCATTTCAGTATCTGTTGTGGGAGTCGTTCCTCGTTCATCCGTTATACATGTACATACCACTTCAGTTGTTTGACCCTAATATCACCCATTATGTCGTGTGTGACTACCATAATCTCTCTAATCCTCCAGTTAGGAACTCTATCCATCCTTGGTCTGCCCGCTGCTCGTCTCCAGTAGTCCAACTCCGTAGCCCTTAGTTGTCCTTCGGCTCTTTCTTTGATTTGCCATACTTCACTACTATATGTGACAAAACTCTTTATGATTGTATCAAATATTCTTTGTTTGTTTCGTTTTGATACCTGCTGGTCCCACAGTATTCCATTCATCATAGCTGTAGCTCTCCTTCCCTGCATGTTCCTTTCCCTGATTGCTCTGTTGAGTGTACCATCGTTTGTGATTTTTGTTCCTAAGTACAAATAGTTTTGACATATTTTTATACATTGCCCATCTTCTAGCATAAGGTCTTGCTGCACGACCTCAATACACATGTACTCAGTTTTATTTATATTTACTTCTAAGCTCCACATTTTATATTCTTCTATTAGCTTTCTTGTCATATACTCTAGATCGTCGTACTCTTGAGCCGTCACTATTTGGTCATCTGCGAAGCATAGGGTATACAGTGTGGTCTTGTTTAGTGGGATGCCCATTGTACTACATTTTTTTTTCCAGGGATTAAGTGCTGGTTCCAGGTATATTTTTAAAAATGTGGGTGAAATGCAACACCCTTGTTTAAGTCCTTTATCTGTTTTAAAACCTTTCGAAGTTTGTATTCCGATTTCAATCTGTGCCCTGTTTTTCTCGTAAAGGTTTTTTTTCGGCTTTTACAATGGTTGCGCTAATATTTGTTTCCAAATCAAATCAAATCAAATGTGTTTATTGTCATTTTTTGCCAATAGGCTTTAGACATTACAGCGATACAAAATAAATAAAATAACAGTAATACATTAATTCCAATACACACTAAGAGAAAGGACAGAGAGAAGAACAAATATAAATAAAAAATATAAATACAAATTAATAGGTAAATAGACAATGTATTCGAACGAAATACAATACTCATAAAATTGCAGGTACCATCAACAAATCCGATTATAGTTGAGAAAGTCTTTAAACTCTTGCACGCTATAAAATATATTATCCTTCCAGATTCTCTTTAGTTTTCTCTTGAACGCTTTGACTTTTTAATTCTGTAGGTAACTGGTTATATAGTTGCATTCCTTGGTAAAAAGGGCTGTTTAAAAATTTAGTCGAACCCGGAAAATTAGGCCATAGCAGATCTTTTCGGACCCTATGTGTATGAATATCGAAAGCAGATGTAAATTTTCGTTTGTTCTTGTGTATAGACATCAAAGTTCGGTAAACATAACATGATGGAAGTGTCATTATCCCAGTCCTCTTAAAAACATCGCGACAATATGCCTGTGGATGCATTCTATTCATTATCCTTAGGTTCTTTTTCTGAGTTCTAAAAATCCCAGCACCACGACTCTGATTCCCCCAAAATTCAATTGCATACACCATCTTACAGTGAAAGTAACCGTAATAGGCACGTTTCAGGACTTTGTCTGACACCACGTCATGCAATATTCTAAGAGGAAAACAAATTGAATTCAATTTCAAGCTAAGATCCGATAGGTGTGTTTCAAATTTAAGATTAGTATCAATTGTTAGCACCAAAATTTTAATTTCATTAATTCTGTTAATAACTTGGTTCCCTACTTTCATGCTATATAGTAATCGCATTAGGCATGTTTCTGTTTCCAAATAGTAATATATTTTTCTTTCCTATATTAAGCTTCAACCTGTTTGCATAAAACCAATCTACAAGCTCTTTAATAGTTCGTTTTGTTTTATCCTCCAACGTGTCAAGTTTTTTGTCACTTACAATACATGTGGTATCATCAGCATACATAACTATTTTATTTGATACGTGATTTAGGAGGTCGTTAATAAACAGGTTAAAGAGCAGAGTACCCAGAACAGAGCCCTGGGGTACTCCCGCCGACACTATTTTTTCCTCAGAGTCAAATGTGTTTATACTATCCCTAACACTAACAAATATGGTTCTGTTGTGCAAGTAAGATTCAAACCATAACAGCATTCTACCTCTCTTACCATAATTCGACATTTTCTCTAGCAAGATTTTGTGGTCAATCATATCAAGTACTTTGGTTAGGTCACATGCAATCATAGCACAGTAGTTTTCCTCATTTCGTTGCTGATAAGTTTCACCTAGAATATCGTACAGGGCACTCTCTGTCGATAGGGCGTCTCTAAATCAATGTTGGCATGATGTCAGAACCCTATATCTGTTTAAATATTTTATAAACTGCTTTCTCTATGACCTTGGTAAGCACAGACGCGAGAGCAATAGGACGATAATTGGAAATTACCTCTTGTAGTCCTTTATTTTTATACATTGAGATTACTTTCGAAGCTTTTAGTTGAGCCGGGAAATATCCAGCCTCAAAAGACTGGTTGATCAAGTCAGAAATTATAGGAGCGAGAGTGTCAATGTGCATATTTAACAGAGATACTGGAATGTCGTCTTCCCTGTTGAATTGGTGTTTTTTAATTGAGTGACTACCCTTGTTATCTCCTCACTATCAGTTGGGCTTAAGTATAAACTATTATCGATTGTAAGAGTTTTAGGTATTTCCCTGCTTTCAGAATGGTCATTATTGCCTATGCTTGAGAAATAAGTTGCAAACTGATTAACTATATTTTGCTTATCTGTAATTGCGATATTGTCTATTTTAATGTACCAGTCATAAGAAGATGTCAGTTCGTTTCTACCTGTTTCCCGTTTCACAATTTTCCATATCGTTTTAGGTAAGTTCGAGGATGTGAGAATTTCTTCATTAATGGTCATCTGTCTTGCCTTAAGGTCAATTAATTGCTTTAGAATAAGACAGTAATTAGTTTAAAACTGCCTTAGAATATCATTAGGATTTTTTTAAATAAATTTAAATAGCTTTTTTTTTATGCTTACATGATATTTTAATCCCTGTCGTAATGTTTGAGGGCCTTCCATAACTGATCTTGGGGTACACTGTCATAGGCTTTCTTAAGGTTCACATATAAAAGGTGCACTTCCTGGTTGAATGCGAGCTTTTTTCACCAGTTGGGTGACGCAAAATAGCTTGTCTGTGGTGGATCTTCCCGTTCGGAATCCTGCCTGTTCTTCGGCTTCCATGTCCCGATATTCCAGTTCAATCTTTTCCTTTATGATCTTCCCATAAACTCGACTTAGTGTACTAGTGACGGCAATGCCTCCGTATTTATCGCAGCCTTAATAATCAGATTAATGTTTTCCTGCATCTGCAAATTATTTTAGTCAATTCCATGGGTATACTAATTTTGACTTTCATGTCATTATTTTGACATTTGAAATGTCAAAAAATTTGATTAATTAATAAAGTTGATAGGAATATGAGAAGTTTTCGGTAATAGTTCTGTTGCGATAAGTAACGTAAACCAAAAGGAGACTTCTAATTGGCTAAATATAAATGTATGAAATTTTCAAAGTAAAATTTTAACAATAATTAAATTAACACAAAAATATTTATTTCCACGGCAACCGTAACATGTGTTAAGGTATTATTTATTATGGTTCAAGAGCTAGAATGTAAGGAAAATGTTGTGGTTCCAGTTTTTTTTTGGACGCAATGTTAGCTATTAAAATTAATAAAAACTAGATTTATTAGTTTTTTTAAACCTTGCATTACTTTAAAGCGAGTGAGGTAATCGAATTACGATAAAGGAAAAAGTCTTGAAATTGAAAGTACTTATGTACGTACTTTTGCAGTCCTTGCAATCGATTTATATTTTTGAAGCCTCATGACGGCCAGGGCGTCGAGGGGGTCACATTAATGTTATTTTAAAAAAAATTCAAAGTGATTTCGGGATATAGGCTCTCGGAGTTTGAAGTGAAAACCCCTGTATATTAAGACAAATGCGAAGAAACAACGAGGATCTTTTGAATGCAAAAGAATCATCGATACAAAGGAAAAAAAATAACTTAATACCAAAAGCCCCATTTTTTTGTAGCGTTTCGTTTGTTAGTTTTGCTTTTGTAAATGTGCTTCCGCATTTTCCAGGAACTGCTTGCAGGCAAAGTTGTTAGGGCAATCATCTGTCACTGATGTTGTATTGAATATGGGTTAATATCCTAACTAGCAAAATAAATTTTATAAAGGTAGTATATAAACTGCTATACAACAAATTTTAAAGAAGTTTAAAATTCCTATAACTTTGTTAAATACCCTTATAGGATATTTGTATGATCAAAAATGGTCCACTTTTATAAAACATTTTGATACTATAAAAGTTCTATGGAAGTTGTGTACCACACTTAATTTAATGCAACAACTATAAAATCGTATTAAAGTGTGTATTTGGTGATATTTATACAACAATATTTTACACAAATATTATACAGCGTGTAACAGAAGTATGGAACGCTTTAAATATCTTTAATACCGTTTGTCCGATTTAGCTAAAATTCGGTATCCGTATATAAGAGGTTATCGCGGAGCTGCTAGTGACGTTTGCAATGTTGCCAAATTTACAGTTTTTTAGTAATTTAAAATAATTTTTTTTAAACGGAACACCCTATATACTAGATATTATTCAAAAAATGGTTCCGCAACAAATTCTAAATAACTTTTATATAAATAATTACTTAATATCTAAATCTAGCCATTTTTTTTGATATTGGGGTTTAAATATCATTAGAACTTCTTATCCAAGAAAACTGATAGAGATATAAGTAGGTCTTGGAAATTTGTGACACAATTAAATTCTGACAGCGACATTGACAACTTTTCAGAAGGTATTTGTGCTTCATAATTTGTCAGTTTTAATAATTCTTAAAATTAATTTACTAACAGAAACACTGCGAATAGAAATATTAATGATATTAGGTTACGCGGGGATTGAAGGCGAACACAGCAGGAGGTTGCTGAGATTTTTAATGATAAGTATCCCAACCGAAATCCAATAGCACGGTCCACAGTAATCAAAATTTTGAAGAAATAACGAAACTGGCCATGTAAAAGACATTTCAAAATCTCGGCGTCCAAAAACTGCGACAAGCGGCGATAAAGCTTTAGATATTTTGCTTAGCATAGAGGAAAATCTACACCTCTCTACTCGAATTATTGGCCTCGATTACAACACATCGCACATGTCGGTAGATCGCGTATTAAAGTGTGAGAAGTTCCACCCATACAAAATTCACCTGGTTCAAGAACTCTCTAAGGATGATTTTGACGTTTAGAATTCAGTGAGCAAATGATGGATTTGTGTAATGCTAATCCAAATTTTATTAATAAAATAATGTTTTCCGATGAGTCGACGTTCTGTCTTAATGGAAATGTTAACCGGCATAATATTCGTTATTAGTCCAAAGGAAATCCTCATTGGATTCGAGAACAGCACACCCAATTTCCGCCAAAAAATTAATGTTTGGGCACTTGGGCAGGCATTATAGGACAAAGGATCATTGGTCCATTGTTTATGGATTATAATTTAAATGGCGATATATATTTGCAGCTCTTAAGAAATGAAATTGTTGCTGCTCTTGCGATCCTATTTCCAAATCCTCGTAAGTTAGTTTCATTAAAGTAAATTAAAACTGATTATCAATAAACAAAATTTTAGACAACGTTGCGGGATTAAATAAGGAAGTATGGCTGCAACAAGATGGTGCACCACCACATTACGCCAGACAAGTACGGGAGTATCTAAATGAAGTATTTTTTGAAAGATAGATAGGGAGACGGGGTACAATTGAGTGACCAGCTCGGTCACCAGATCTGACTCCACTCGATTATTTCTTGTGGGGACATTTAAAAAATGTGGTCTACAAGACAAAGCCACATGATATAGAAGACCTAAAACAAAGAATTTAAGTTGAGTGCCGACTAATCGAAGAAACAGATATTCTTTCTTATGTTTTAAATACTTTTCCTCAATGTTTCGCATATTGTCAAGAAGTAAATGGAAGGCACTTTAAACATCTAATTTAATTTCTTTATTCTGTAATAAGTAACTTTAAACAATAATTACCTTACAATAATACAATAAATTTGCAATTTTTGAGCTCGAATATTAAAAAAATGGCTTAGACATTAAGTAACTTATATAAAAGTTATTTAGAATTTGTTGCGGAATCATTTTTTTGAATAATATATAGGGTGTTCCATTTAAAAAAAAATTATTTGAAATTGCTAAAAAACTGTAAATTTGGCAACATTGCAAATGTTACTAGCAGCTCCGCGATAACCTCTTATATACGGATACCGAATTTTAGCTAAATCGGACACACGGTATTAAAGATATTTAAAGCGTTCCATACTTCTGTTACACGCTGTATAGTGATTGTATAATGCAGTCTAATAATATAGCAATTTAAAGAGATATTTAATTTTTTAGTGCAGAATTCTAAAACCAAATTGTTTTAAAAGGGGCGTATAACAACGGATATTATAAATATGTACCTACTTATTTAAAAATTTATCAGATTAGCTATTTATGTATCAAGGGCGTTACGGGGACTATAATGCCCTGAAGGTAGAAATAGCCCGAGGGCCTCTGGCCCGAGGGATAGGTTTCTGCCTGATGGGCATTATAGTCCAGTAAAGCCCGTGGTGCATACAATGCTTTATGTTTTACCTAAAAAAGAGTTTTTCAATGACTAATTACATTATTTATTCGCAATATAAAAAATAAGTTGCACCTGTACCTGTATACGTAAGTAGATAATGACTGGTGTTAAGTTTGACTTTGATGTTTCTGTCAGTTAGTCAGTTGGCATTTTTTATTTAACGATTTGCTCAAAATGGAAGAAATTCCACAAAATATAAGAGAAAAGGTCATAAAAGCGACCGAAAATCTTTTGCCAGTTAAATCAAGGCAACAGTATGATCGGGAGTATGGCATATTTGGTATTTGGAAAGATACGAACACAATTCTTCAAATAACCGAAAACGTTTTAATGGCATATTTCCAGGAACTGGTAAGTTATTGATTTTATTTTAATACATATGTTTAACAAACTTTATTATTTTTAGTATTGTTTAAAGAAAAAATTATTTTTTGTATAAACTTGATCTTTATTGTGAGAGAAATAAAATTGGATAAGCAATAAAATTTCCATATTAGCGCATTAGGGTAATATAAGCGGGCATTATCATAATGCCCGCTTATAATGCCCTAGGTGTGATAGCAGGTATTATTGCTATCATAACATATTCCGTTTCTAAGGTATTATAGATCAATAATAGATAGGTAAAACATAAAAAACTTAATGGCGCTCGTTCGTGAAAAATAATCGATATTATATCACCTTTATCATTTTAACAATCTTAGATTGCGTTAATAACTGAAACTTCATTGCGCGGGAAATTTTATTGTAAAACTATGCATATGTTTGTGGCACAAAAAAGATGCCCTTTAGTTTTCACCACGTTTGCTACAAAATTAAAAAAAAAATATAGGTATATAATTTTATTTTATTATTTTGATATTTTTTATATATAATATTAAGTTATTATTTTATTTAAGAATAACGTTAGAGAATAGTTTTTCAAAGCTTATAAAATAACACTAAGACTACATTTTTTACAAATCATTATTTAAACATGGCGCATTATAATTCAACCGTTTTATATCAAATAAAAACGTTTAATAATATTCTAGTATAAATTAGAACTGTATACGATAAAATGGTTTTATAGTGTTGCATATTACGGCGTTTTAAAATATTTTTGTAATATGAAAGCAAGATGTTGGTGTTGCAACGCTTTAGAAGTTGCCAGATTTCATAAAGCCAAGACTTAAAATATAATAATTGTCATAATATTGTTAATAATATGTTTCCCTAAATACAGCGGAGCCCTAAGTGACCAGTCATGGCAGTGATGAGCAAAATCGCCCCCAGGCAGTCACAATATTTCGTGTATTATAACATTATAATTATTAACTATGTAGTTGGTAAGCCTGTCCATGACAGAAGGAGTCAAACCATTTGCGTACATTTTAGGAGGGCTATTTTATTTGTTTTTTCATTGTGGTAAGATTATACTTTAAAAATTCGACTTCGATAAATATCACATTACAACATCAGAGCTTCAGATAAAGTGAGAAATTTCTTTGGTGCCTACATGCAATTTAATTTCATACAAGGTACTTTTCTTCATTTTTAAAACTTCGGGTTGACTTTAATTCAAAGATTAATTAGTTGTCTTTGTATTTATCTTAGAATTTCGAAGTAATATTTATAAAGTTTAGTTGTAGCTTTGTATTTTTAATTAAATCTGGCAACACTGCTTTTAAAACTTTGATAAAACTAAATATATAGGGCAGAATTAAACTTCGTTACAGAAAATGGTTGTCCTGTAATGCATGGATATGCGCACTATCCAATCTTTCTGTTCTATAACGCTTCAATGAACTTCATAATAGAATAAATTTAAACCTAACCTAAAAAAACATATTTATAAAATATTAAGCATTTTTCTAAATTAAACATAACTATAAAACGATTTTATAAATAAGCGGATAAACATTAAACAATAATTTTATCATAACCTTAATAAAACATCTATATCACGAATTCTATAAGGCGCTAATTAAAAGCTATTTGTGCAAGTATATGACTCTTTAATAATATGGTTGCAATACTTATAGATACATATTTTTAAAGGTTGTATCTCGTATTATAATACTTTTATAAAATTCTTAAACAAGCAAGAATCGTCTGTTCTATAGTAAAAGTTGTAAAAGCAGTTAGAAGACAATTTGATGCAAGTATTTTTCTTAACGAACAAAATTATCGCAACGATATGGGCTACAAAACAAAACTATTCGATAATTATTAAATAATTTGCTTTTTTGAAAGTTCTACTTTGCTAATTTAAAACACCTTAAGTAACATTTTTTGATCAATAAGTTTATGTTGGTAAAAATGTTGAGAAAACTATGTTAGGTTTTCTTGCGTCTTAAACGAATTTACTCTTTTTTCGAATTATATCATACCTCACGTGCTTTCAAAAATAATAGACATTGTAATTTCAAAGATTTCCAATCTATTTATTTCGAATTCAAACTTGAACGAGTAATCAAGAAGTTTGCAACATACAAACTTATTAGTGTATAACTATTCGATATAATTGCAAATCTATTTATTTCGAATTCAAACTTGAACGAGTAATCAAGAAGTTTGCAACATACAAACTTATTAGTGTATAACTATTCGATATAATTGCACCAACGACAACTCTTGCGTTTAAATTTCATTGGTGTGAATAGTACAAGTCTCAGGTGTCCAATTAGTAGTTGGAATGCAATTAGCAAGAACGTGTATAAAATATTAATTAATAACACATAAATATCAAGACTTGTTCTGCTTACTGAGATTAGAGTTGATTAAAAGGTTTGTAATCTGGTTTAACAGATAGTTACGTAACATGCATTTTTTTATAGTTTTGATTTAAATGGCACCATTGCGGCCTTTAAACTGATGCGGCGTACTTACTATTTTACACGTCAAAGGCATAAATTTGGTTCTTTGACCGCACTTGAGCATTACGTATTCATAAAGCCTTGTACAGACGTTTAATTTGCATTACTAATTATTCTCGTCCAGTTTAGTTAGAAGGCACAAACCACACTTGTAAAAGTAGGACCTCTTTTAACGATAACAACATTTAGTGACCATAAAATCCCTTGGCATTATTAACTTTTACATAAATAATAAATAAAAATATTTTTTTCAAAACGTATTTTTTACATGAAACAGAACAAAAAAGCAAGGCGAAGTCCAAATGAGGCACCCTACAGTGATTACCTCATCAACCTATCTAATCCTAAATTTAACCTAAACTAAACTAGCGGTGTATTGGTGTTAGGCAGCTTTAATATACAAAAATATATAAAGAAAAGCGATGCAACTATTTATAGTCGTCTGATTTATTTAATATAATTTAGTCTAAGGACAGAATGTGAAAGATTCTTGAATCTGCTTGGTAAGGAGTTATAGAATTTAACAATGTTATATGTAAAACTTCGCTCAAAGATTGCAGTTGCGGTGGGGCATATATGTATTAGTACTATATGGCTATTACCCTGAATATCTTGAAGCAACAACAGAGATAGAAGATCCAGGGTCATATCGACTTGTGCGCATGCGCCGTAAGGGTATTGTCAAATGTACTTTTATTTCTTTAGAACAGGGCAGAAGAGTGAGCATTAGAAAATTAGAGCAATGATAAAATTACCAAAAATCTTGCTAAAAACTTGTAAAATAAGCATTAAGTCTGTACTTCCAAGTGCTATCAAATTATTTCTTTCCATTTCTAAACTAAAACGCGTTAAATAACAATTTCATATAACTGGAAGGTGACAACGTGACAACGTCTCATTTTTACTCGACATAACGTCGAAATCTTTAGCAAATGTTAATTCTTAATTCGTTTGACAGTTCGCTTCATCGAGTTGATTTGGTATTATTAACGGCTTTTGTGTACTGTTTATCTTTACTTTTCTGCAAATTTTGATTGTGTGTGTGAGGTGTGATAATTTTGTGACGACGCCGAGGCAAAACCGAATATTTTACATTATTTTAAACAGGCGTAAAAACTTAAACAAAGATTTATCGTTATACAGGTATGTACCTAGACCGGATGTTTCTTCCTTTTAACTTACCTACGTTAATTTCGTGAGGGAACAATAACTAGGTAGTCTATTTCCTAAAGATTATTTTCCTTTGCTGCTGTTGATCTACTTAGGTACCTACCTATTTTTACCGAAAATTGCATGTACTTCAAAGAATCCTACAAAAACCTATTATTTTACCTGTTAAACTCTAAGAATAATTGTAAAATATCTAATAAAAGTTTTATTAACATGTTTACCTACGTTCTTTTTCTTTTCTCAATCGAAATAATATACAAAATCTTAAACAAATCAAGAACTTTAATGTTTGTTTACAAATTTCTGGGGCAATCTGCCTCTAAATCTAATATTAAGTGTATGTACATCCGTTCGGCACACAATAAGATTATATAAACATGCGGGACCTTTATAATTTATTATTTTAAAATTGAGGAAATAGTCTATACTTTCAGTGTAAATGAAACAATGCAGTCTTCTTCCACAGTTTAATAATTGTAAAAGTAAATAAAAAGCTTCCCACATGTTTCGAATGCTTAAGCACTCATCATCAAGGGATACTAAAGAAGGATAGTACAAACTTAAGAACGAACAATGAATATAAAATAAAAGTTTAAGTATGACTAACCTAACATCGAGTTTTATGCCTAGCCAGTAAAAACTAATTGAATCGAAAAAGCTCTTACTTGATATTGATACTTATTGTTTCCATTTCATTTAATTTAACGCAATAATGGTGTAACGTTTGTCTATTACCAAACAAACATAGGGCAGAAAGCAGTGAGTTGTCGACTTTTTTGAGACTTAGTTAACTTTGTTTGAAAGCTGACTGGTGCAAAATAGAAAATTTTAAAGTTAACTCAGGATTTAAGATATTCTTAAAACGTTAGTTTTGGTACAAGTTAAATTACATACAGGGTGACCCACTCTCGACGTAGGCTTCGATAGCATCTAAACTACAAAACTTTTTAATAGTTTTTAATAACAGATTCATAGTGAGGCATTACGCCTACAATTTAAAACGATTTTAAATTATACTGGGTCTCCCAAATAGTCAGGGCATATTATGTTTACAATTCTAATCAACTAAGACCTAATTTAGGATGTACAATGAACTATCAAGTTTGTGCGTACAGCCCAAAAAAAAGAAAAAAGAAAATATTTAGTTACACAGTGAAGGCATTATATAAATTGAAATTTAAAGTTACGTATATAAATTTAAGAAGTAACAAATGAATAATAAAACCTTTAAAAATTTTTCAAAAATAAGATATTTTCTATAGGGTGCCTACACTATAATTTCAATATAATGATAATATGTAGAATAAATGAATGAATACTCGTGGTCATCTTATAATATTTAATAAGTTTAAGTCAAAAGTCAGTAACCAAGGTGTTATTTTATTTTTAATTCTTTTATATGGTTTGTTTTTTAATGAGTTTGGCAATAAATTAAACAATTTAGGTGCCATATACATTACGCTATGTTGAGCTGAATTATGAGAAGTTTTTGGAATAGTTAATGTGTTGTTAGTTTGTAATCTTGTGACTTGGTTGTGACTTACAGGTATTTTGACTATTTTATTATTTGACAAGTATCTTATCATTGATTTTATGTACAATTTCCTAATTTGCAAAACCTTTGCTTCCTAAAAGAGTTCTTGAGTGGGATAGTGTTTATTTTTGAATAGAATAATCTTCAAAATTCTCTTTTGTGCTATTTGCAGGTTGTTAAAAATGCGGTTATAAGCAGCTCCCCATATAATTATACCATAGGTAATAAGTGTTTCTACGAGAGCTTTGTATATATTGAGAGTTGCTTTTTTGTTGAGGGAACCTCTTAATATGTAAAATTTGTGGTATAATTTTCGAATTTTTGTAGTTACGTAGTCAGCGTGGCCTGTCCACTTTAAATGCTTATCCACAATTACTCCTAAGTATTTAATTTTATCTACAGTTTTAATATAAATTTCGCAGTTACAGTTGTTTTTATTTGAACAGTTATATTTGTGTATTGTTAAATACTCTATGTTAGGCGAACATCTTTTTGTCATGGAAAAACACATCACATGGGATTTTGCAGTATTTAATGTTAACAGATTTTGATCAAACCATGCTTTTACCAAGGTTAATGACTCTTCCATTAATTCTTGCGTTTTTCTCCATGTATTGCTTTTAACTATACAAATATACTTTTTTTTTAACGGAACCCCCTATATCTTACATTACTTTTGAATTGTGCATAAAATTACATTTATTTTTTAGTAAGTGCATTAAAAGTCTAAACTTAATAGTTTCTGAGATATCGAGTTTTGAAAAATGACATTTTTGAACTTTAACAGCGTCTAGCTTTCTAACGATACGCCATATAACAAAGCGGCTTACATGCCCCTATCTTTTTTATTATCTTTCCAAAAATGCCAACTTCCGGTTAAACCGGAAGTACTATAGTTCCGGCTTTTGAGCTACATCCGGTTTAACCGGAAGTTGACACTTTTAGAAAGATAGTAGAAAAGTAAGAGGGGGCATGCAAGCCGCTTTGCTCTAAGACGTACCGTTAGAAAGCTAGAAGCTGCCAAAGTTCAAAAATGTCATTTTTCATAACTCGATATCTCATAAGTTTAGACTTATAATGCACTTACTAAAAAATAATTGTTATTTTATGTAGAATCCAAAAATATTGTAAGATATAAGATGTTCCATTTAAAAAAATATAACTTTGCTATGGATCTTTTTTTTGGGACATCCGGTATATTTCAAAATAATTTCAAACTGTAGGTCTAATGTCTCCCTACGACCCTGTTTTTGAAAAATATTAAAAAGTTGAGGAGTTCAGATGCTATGAAATCCTGCGTTGAGAGTCGGCTACCCAGTATACAAAAGTTAATAATGTGAGTAATGTATGATAATAAAAATGGACAGCCTACTTTCAGAATATAACTGCTAATAGCATCAACTCCTTCAGCCTCAGCCTGTTAAAAGTTTAAGAACATTACATGTCGTAATGCTTTCTATTATTTAGGTTAAGGATTTAGGAAATAATATTAAACAAGGAATTCATTTCTGCATTAAATAAATTAAAAATGCTTTATAATGTAACGGTAACGTATATCTCTTTTATAATCAAAGTTAAAATACGCTCTAATAAGAGAATAGGCCTACCTCGTCGTTTTTAATTTAAAATATTAAAAGTAATGCACATAAGCATTTTTAATCAGGCTTGGCAAAAGTCTGTTTAGAAATACCCCAAAACAAAACGGCAAAATACCTAAAATCCCGACACATTCCTGTTTAATCACGCGCCTCTGAATATTGAAGTAATTCTCACTAACACTTTCCAGCTTTTATGAATGCCTCTTTTTCTTTATTTGGTTTCCAGTGCTACACTTTGATATGCACATTGTGTTCGACATCCTGCACAAGTCTACATGAAAGGGCGAGTGTTCTACGAGTACATGAATGTGCATATTTTTAGGCCTTTTTACTTTTCCAAATTTTTAAAGGCATTTTTAATGAAATATTTATTCATGGGTAGGAATATAGGCTAAGTCATATGACACGGTGAGGTCACGATCATAATGAGAATGACAGTCACGTCACATTGCATTCCCAACTAGCAATATTGGTCGCCGCTACGTAATCTTCACTACACGAAGAACTTTAAGGTTGCTGTTACTGGTGTCGGAAACCGTTCAGGCACCGTTTCTTCACCACATTGTTATTAAAATGGGGAATGATTGTGCGGTAACGTTTACGTACCTACATCGTCCCCGGAACTGTAATTTTTACGTTCCGTCACCGTTCCGAGAACGTTTCCAAACCTTAAATGTGTGGTAATTCCAACCAAAATGGGACTTTCCCATCGTGCGGTGCCTTGAAAATATTTTGATCTCTCTCTTTTAAATAAAATCATGTATATTATGTTTCCGTCTATCCAAATATCCTTATTAACTTCACAACATGTCAATTTATATTTTATTTATCTAATATAATATGGGTACCTAAATAATAATATAATATGAATATTTTAGACTTTGAACTTTATTTTTGAAATGCAGGGTAGTAAAACCCAAACGCATGAAATTTTTCTGTAAAAAATAAGGATGTTAGATCTAAAAATAACGACTTGCCCTCAAAATAAAGCATTTTGAGGAAAAACATAAAGATAATCGGAAAAATATTAGGATTTGAAAAATGTATATTTAAAGGTTATATATAGTAGTTTTATAACATCTCTAATAATAAAAAATCATAAAAATAAACTTTATTACTCTAAAAAGTTAATAATAGCTAGGGCGAATGTTTTGTAACAAAAGTTAGGATTTTTCCAATAATGGCGTCGCCATTTTTCCAATACAAATGGTGTATCTTATTCAACGCCACGTTAAAGTTACCTGTGATACATTAAAGTAGAATTTACTTATGTATAAGTAGCGAGTTTAAAAAATATATCACTGCAAAGTTTATTTTACTTAAAGGTAGAATTTGTTACTTAAAACTTTAGGTTTTTCGTTACTTTGTAGTAACAAACACGGCGGCGTTACCCAGAAACAGTCCTTGAAGTGCTTTTCAGAACTTACTAGTCATTTTTGTACGCCGCGCGCCGTAGTTCCATCGGTTTCATGAAAGTTTCTATTTGGAACGTTAAGGTAATCTCTATGGTAACAATTCCTTAGTTTTGGAACCGCGTAGTTATTTTTGCTACTTTAAACGCTCGCTTGAAACTTTAACCTAAAAATAAACTATTTTATTTCAACTCTTGAACTTTTTTTTATTGTTGCGTCAAAAGAGAAGCGAGGGGTATATTTCACCGCAGTTCCAGACCAGTGGGAAAAAATAAAACACTACAAAATTAAGGAAATTCACGCTTCAGATTCATGGTAAAAATTAAATTAAAGTAATTTTGTCTGGTATCCATGAAAATACCGTAATTTTTTAATAGTTTAAATGGTCAAAATTACTGACAAGTAAGACAACATGGAAACGCTTACTAAACGCCTTAAAATACCACTTAGAAATTGCGAACTATGTGGTATTTTTATTGTCCCTCTGCCCTCTGTAGTTGTATACAGGGTATGTCAACAAGGTGTTCGCCTTCGATAGCGCCTAAACTGCAAGAGATATAAGAAAAAGTTTTATATAAGATAAAAACAATACTTCTGTCTTCCTCCACAAATGATATGTATACAGGGTGTTCATTTGAAAACTTCCCACCACGGATTTATCGAAAACCACTGGTTAAAAGAAAAAACGCCAAGACACGTCGAAAGATTTGCCAAAGGGGACAACTTTTTAACGAAAAACTACTTCACCCCCTTTTACCCTCTGCCCCACGGGGTTATCCCTTTAAAAATTTTAAATGACAAGGGGTATCAAGTAATAGCTTGTTTGAAAGGTCTTTCAAAGTGCTTTATTTTGACGTTTGATTTTTTACAATCGGTCGATTCGTTTTCGATAAACTTAGAAAAATCTTTATTTATCTTAATTTGTTCAGATAGAAAAAAAAACACACGAAAATATCACTTTTTATTTCAATAAGTGTTCAAAAACCCACATAAACAGCAATTCGGAAAATTAGACGTGGCAGCAACCAAATAACAACCCGACTTTTTTTCAGCCATCTATTTATACACAGATTATTATAACACAGATAACATGGGCGAACTGTATTTATTCTTATACCTGTTTAGTTTTTTAAAGTTGCTAAGGAAAAGAAAGAATTTAATTTGCTGTCAGTTACCTTTGTGACAATCTTGGGATAGTGAAAATTAATTTATTGATTCAGATTTTACTCCCAAAATGGTTTACACACTAGCCGAAAGAGTGGAAATGATTCTAATTTATGGTGCCCAAAATCAATGTGCTCGGCAAACTGCCGTCACATTTAACGCCAGACATCCGGAAAGAATAACTTCGCATAGGTTAACCTCTTTGGTCTATGAGGTATGTTTTGGACCTTGTTACTAAATTAACTCAAACTGGATCTGTTGCAAATAAAAAACGTAATCATCGTAGAGTTTTGGATGAAGCCGCTCAAGTTGAAGTTTTGGGCCATTTTGGCATAAATCCTAATACTTCATTACGCAAAATTGTTGATGCGACTGGTATTTCATTAGGCTCTGTACACACAGTTACTAAATTACATAAATTTCATCCATTCAAAATGAAAATATTGCAAGAGTTAACCGAAGATGATTTCGATAGGCGAGTTGAGTTTTGTGAACAAATGACTGCAGCGATTAATGATAATACCATTCATGTAAAGAATATGTGCTTCAGTGATGAATGCACATTTTATCTAAATGGATTTGTTAATAAGCATAACTGCAGGTATTGGAGCAATGAAATCCTCATGCTTTTGTAGAAGGGCATACTCAGTAGGTACCCCCAAAAAATTAATGTATGGGCAGGCATTTTAGGAAACAAAGTGATTGGGCCATTGTTTATTAATGGGAATTTAAATGGAGGCATTTATTTAGATATGTTGGAAAATACCATCAATCCGGCTTATCACTGAAACCATTGAAAACCAAATCGAAGACGATGGAAACCCTATACTTGATGAGGCTGAAATATATTTCCAGCAAGACGGCGCTCCTCCTTGCTATGTTCTTCCGGTTCGGCAATGGCTAGACGACGAGTTTCCAGATAAATGGATAGGGCGAAGAGGGCCTATAGAATGGCCTGCTAGGTCTCCTGACTTGACGCCATTCGACTTTTTTCTATGGGGCCATTTGAAACCTATTGTGTTCACTCCCCAACCTGCAACTTCGTCAACGCATCATCGAAAGCTGCCATGATCTCCCACAACACGTTTTTGAAAATGTCCGTCAGGAATTTGAACATCGCCTATATCATTGTTTGGCCAATAACGGGCAACATTCTGAACACTTATGGAAATAAAAAGTGATATTTTCGTGTGTTTTTTTTTCTATCTAAACAAATTAAGATAAATAAAGATTTTTCTAATTTTCTCGAAAACGAATCGACCGATTTGAAAAAATCAAACGTCAAAATAAAGCACTTTGAAAGACCTTTCAAACAAGCTATTACTTGATACTCCTGGTCATTTAAAATTTTTAAGGGGATGACCCCGGGGGGCAGAGGGTAAAAGGGGGCGAAGTAGTTTTTGGTTAAAAAGTTGTCCCCTTTGGCAAATCTTTTGACGTGTCTCGGCGTTTTTTTTTTAACCAGTGGTTCTCGATAAATCCGTGGTGGGAAGTTTTCAAATGAACGTATGTATGATATACATATCATTTGTGGAGGAAGACAGAAGTTTTGTTTTTATCTATATTACCTACTCCACTGTAAGTATGGACTACTTCTTCAAATTTTATATAAGAGTTATAGGGTTTGCAATGGAGCATAACGCAAAAATATTTTGCGTTATATGGGATGGCTCAAAATATTGGTACTACATAAAAATTATTTTTTTTTAAATGAAACACTATATATTTTTCTCTTTCTGATTCCGCTACAAAAAATCTCTACACTCATATTTACTTTTTTGAATTTGGTTGCGACGTTGTCAAGTAAATAATTAGTTACTGGTATTTTATGATTTTTATTTGACTTATTAAAAAAATCATAGTTGCCTATGGAATCAATAGAATTAAACAAAATTTTTACCATAAGTACCTTAAAGTACTTGGTACGTAACCATATCACTATTTGTTCTATTTATTATACGTGTTCAGTTTTCAAATTTTTATTAATTATGTCAATTTTTTTAAATGCCTTTATTTTTTGTTAAATATGTCATCTACCTAAATCTTCAAGTCTTTGAAATATTGTATATTTTATGAAAAGCTACACGAAAATTAGTAATTTTATTATTTTAATCAAGAATGCCTTGAGCAAAATAATTAAAATGGCCATAAACATCAAAACTGATAAATATTTTTAAGAGTCCTCTTTAGAGAATTTTAGAAACGAAAAAATGCATAGGTATTCGGTCAACGAAAGAATATCATCTGTTCTTTTAAGTATTAACATTAAATGTATTATAATTAAAACGAACATCTTACACATTTATATTATAAATAAACCAAACTAAAAATAAATATTAGAGATAATAATTAAAGAAGATCCGTCTTGTTACAAATTTTGTTCAATGTGTCCTCCAAAGTTCAAATTACATGAACGAATTCTTTTCGCAAATGAGTCGTTTACATTTTTTAAGTTATTTGCAGTGATGGTTTGGAACACCTCTCGAATTCGATTTTGCATATTTTCTTTTGTGGTAGGAGCCGTCTTATATACTATTTCCTTTAAATATCCCCATGAGAAAAAATCTAGCTTGGTAAGGTCGAAAGACCTTGCTGGCCAAGATACTGGACCTCCCTTACCGATCCAACGGTCATGGAAACGTCGGTTTAAAAAATGTCTCACTAGTAGCCTGTAATGAGCTGGCGCTCCATCCTGCTGAAACCACATTCTTTCCCGAGTATGTTCTGGTAACCCGTTTAAGAGCACTTCTAAATGATTCTGCAAAAAATCAATTGAGAATTAGTTTCTCGTGTAAAAAAGGGGTTGTTAGTATCATAATAATGGAAGTTATGTTTGTTCACACATCCGTTTCTATGAAATGTAGCCTCATCACTAAACATAACATATTCAAAAAAACGAGGTTGTTGTTGTGTCATACCTTCAGCCAACTGGCAAAATATTACTCTATTTTCATAATCTTGCTGCTCTAATTCTTGCAATAACTGAATATGATATGAATGAAAATGTTCACTACGAAGCATTCTTGACACTGATGATGCACTAAACGGCAGTTTATTGCCTAGCTGTCGAGTACTCTTGTGAGGATCTTCAACTACACTTAAAGCTGTCATTAATTTATTGTCATCGTTAGTCGCTGGCTTGACTCGTTCATGTGTTTTTTTTTTTTATTTTTACTATTTTACGGTTCGTCGGCGTATCTGAGGCCATCTTGAACCGGTCATCGACCGTACGGTTTTTAATCGTGCGGTCTACCGGCTGGGGAGTGTGAAACGACACCTTCATCCTACGAGATATCCGATCTCATCCGGCCTGTCCGGCGTGAATAGGATGGTTTTGATGTCGATTCATTTTACACTCTTCCCTAAGACAAGAGCACGCGGTGTTTCCCAAGCGGTCAGCCATCCAAGTACTAACCGCGCTCGACACCGCTTAACTTCGGTGATCTGACGGGAACCAATTAATTAATTTTTTTTCAATTTTAAAATTCTTTATTATTTTATCTTTTATTTTGACATTTCACCTTCTTGTTTGGGTTAGGCCCCCTGGAGCTAATCTCCCCGACTCTGCGGTAACCACGCTGTGTCGGTTTCAACTAACCTACCCTAGGTGCCCTAAAACCGGGGACGCAGCCCCGGCGGGTCGTTGGCATGACCCCTATGAAAATGAAAATGCCTCAAATTTCACTGCACTACACTCACGTTCCGGCAGAAGCCTCTACGGGTGTTTCCAACTTATTATTGCTCGCTGAGCATGACATTAAAAAACAATGACAATGGTAATAAAAATCATGAATTGAAATGCATGGTATTTGGGGAAAAAGCTGACGGGAACCGGTGCTTTAGGTGTCGCTAGGCTGTTCATGTGTTTCATAATCGATATTTCCTGTTCTTTCAAATCTCTCTTTTAATCGCTCAAAAGCAGTTGGATTAGGATGTCTACTTTGTGGATGTTGTTGGGCATAAATCCTCGAAGCGAGCCTCGAAGCTTAAAATGAATTTCTTTCACCTGCTCCCAAAGCATAAGTCATATCAATAAGTTCTGCATGTAAAAAGTTCATGGTCAAAATACACCAAGATCAAAAATAGTGATAAAGGAGAAAATTTAAACAATATTTACCATATAATACCAATATAAATAAGTTTAAAGAGAAATAATAATGACAACTTATGTCAAGGTAAAGAGTTTATTTTGTCATGACCATCTTGATATATGTTTCTATTTTCTCAACGAATATTCCAATTTTAATTATTTTGTCCATGGCATTCTTGATTATAATAATAAAATTACTAATTTTCGTGTAGCTCTTCATAAAATATACAATATTTCAAAAACTAGAAGATTTAGGTAGATGACATATTTAACAAAAAATAAAGGCATTTAAAAAATTCACCTTATCAGTTGAAAAAATACAGGGTATTCCATTTAAAAAAATTGACATAGTGCATATTTAAATTATCGAAATTTGCCAAGTCAACACGAACACCCCCCGTATAATAAATAGAACAAATAGTGATATGGTTACGTACCAAGTACTTTAAGGTACTTATGGTAAAAATTTTGTTTAATTCTATTGATTCCATAGGCAACTATGATTTTTTCAAGTCAAATAAAAATCATAATACACCAGGAAATAATTATTTACTTGACAACGTCGCAATCAAATTCAAAAAAGTAAATTTGACTGTAGAGATTCTTTCTAGCGGAATCAGAAAGAGAAAAAATATATACAGTGTTTCATTTAAAAAAAAATTATTTTTATGTAGTACCAATTTTTTGAGCCATCCTGTATACCGCAAAATATTTTTACATTATGCTCCATTGCAAACCCTATAACTCTTATATAAAACTTTTTCTTATATCTCTTACAGTTTAGGCGCTATCGAAGGCGAACACCTTGTTGACTCACCCTGTATAGCTACTTATGTATATGCGCTTTGTATTCAGGCCTACTTAAAAGTTACCTTTTTGTCGTTACGGCGACAAATATTTTTTACTTTAAAGTTTTGGTGTTATACAAGTAGATTAACGTTCTCGCGCTACGGTTTCAGCAGCCCTGAAATTTAGCACAAAGTAATGACACCTTATTATCTGGTAATTGTTACGTAAAATCCATCAATTTTTCTGCCTTAGTAAAAGTTTAAACTTTATAGTAAGTTATTTGGTGTCAATTACCAATATTTCACCTAAAGATAGTAGCAGTGACAATTAGCGACAGTTTCTGTAACTTTGATGCTAGTTGGGTTGTGACATTTTGCCGGTAGTTATTAAAATTACAACGGTGATTTTCATTATCACGACGGTAATTTTCATTATGACAATGGTAATTTTTATTATGGCGGTCACAAACTAGTTTGGTGATGTCAACACGCGGGAACGCTTAAGGCGATCATTCTTCAACGCCCGCAGAGGAAATTGTGTTATAGTTTTTGTATCGGTTGGGATATTTTGTTGAAGTATTATATGATTTAAACTAAGTGACGGCATTGTGAAAATCCGACTAAAGTAATAAATAAAACATAATGAGCAGAAAGTTAAAAACTAAATGGCTATAAATGAAATTCTGCCACGTAGTGTTAGTAGTTCAGTAGGAGGTAGAAGATATTAATTTAATCATATTTCATCAATCATTATTGTATAGCGTGGGTCATATGTCATAAATTTTAAATGACGGTCCTTTTACATCCCTATTTATGGGCTAAAATTTTAATATTGTGGCATTAACATAAAAAATCAAATAACCAGTTTATAGAAACTTAGTTCATACAGATTAATGCTTTATTCAGTAGTGCCTATAAGCTATGTACCGGGTGTTAATAAGAGTACTAGCAAGACCGCCATGTTCTTATTAAAAAGCATTTATTAAGTTTTATGGTTGGGTCTGATGCGCATTTTGATTATTGAGCCAGCTTTGTTATTTTAAATAGAATACCCTGTATAACTCTTTAAATTCGTATTCTGTATACAAAATATGTCTCACACGTTTTATACCCATCTTTGATAGTTTCTGAAAAAATAGGAAATAGAAATGTCAAATTGGTCACAAATTATGCATCGTCGTTAATCGTGAAATACCTCCTATATGACAATGTGGCATTCAGGCGGATATTCAGTTTATATTTGCGTTTGGCTGCTTTTTAGAAGTATTGACTTGTAAAACCTTCTATGTGGTTAAGATAATATTTCTACAAAAAAAGAAATGTGTTCTAGAATCTCCCATATTTATGCATCTACAATGAATTTATCCTCGAATATCTACTAAGTGATCACATTTCACATAGGAGATTCCCAGTTTACAATTTCTAAGGTGTTATAATGTTTTCATAATTTTGTATACGTTTTTTTTATCACTAATTTTTTCATAATGATAGCTTGTATATTGTTCACATGTTACAGAACTTGGTAAATTAAAAAATATAATAAGCATTGTCAAACTTATAAGTATCAGCTTCTATTAAAAGAAATAAATAAAATAAAATTTAATTTGCAATAAGAATACATAAATGATATAATTAAATTTTTATTTCAAAAGTATATAAATCAATTCTTTCACTTACATTTATGCTTTTTTTAAAAAACTCACTTAAAAATGTTTCGATGATTGTGAATGAAAACGTTCGTTTAATAGTTCCCATATAAAGTAAAATTAATAATTTTTTATTTACCGTATGTCGTCTGCAAAATGCTACTATTTGCCTAGTTATGTTTTGAAAATTCGTATCATCTTGAGATGGTTAAAACTTTAAAATCTCCTATATTGTTGTTGTATACGTATATTAATAAATTACAGTTTAACACTATGTTCTAGCATATTCATTTTGGTTTCCAAAAGCTTTTCCATACTGTTGTTCTTATTTGTTCCACTCTATGCACTGATTTAATGCAAACTGTCAGAAATAGGTTCTTTTTCTTGCGCCTGTCAAATTTGTACTTTTATACATACGATGTATTTAACGATTAACGACGACATATTATTTAAGTTTATTTACGGGAGATGGCTCCATGGGGTCTAATGTCCATCGGGCCTAATCGGATGTATTCGGTTTCGCTCGGTGGGGCGGTCCAATGAAATGTCCCGAACCAAATGATCTGGAGATCATTGGGGAATGAACAGTATTGAACAGGGCCTTATTGACGTGCAGAGAATTTTTTGTATAAAGAGACACGCTGACGTTGTCAGTAGCCATTAAAACCAGAGACGTACGAAACTGGACAGCGCACGACAATTAAAATTTATTTAACAAGTCAATAAAATTATTAATAATACAAATAATGTGTTATTAATGCTGTTTTGTGCTATTTAGAATTGATTTCTGTAGTGTTTTAAAATAAGTAAATACTTTTTCGCCACTTGATTAAACCCGTAAGATGCGGAAGGCGATGCCCCATTCTCTATATGTCTATAGTCATAGCTGACCAATGAATATTGAAAATCTAGGAAATTTATGGCCTTTAAACTGTTGGAACATTAATTGAATTATCCTTTTAATTAGAAGCAGTAATCCTCAGTATACTTATTTGGAAGCAGCTAATTGTAACTAATTTAAAAAAAACTTTGAAGGTTATGTTAAACGAAGCCTATTTTTTGTGTAAGCTGATTGCTGAAATTGACTCTGGTCGTCATTAATGCCTTTTTAAGAACGTTCTACTCCTGTTTGATGGGTCTACCATGTCGGTGGACCGTTTCAACGCTGAAAAATGTTTATTTGAAATTCCGGTTTTCAACTGATTTTTTATTGACATGTTGAACCTTTCAGATTTCCCTTAGTCTTATTGGCTATAAGGTTTCCAAAGCATTAAAAATAGTATCGCAAAAGTGTAAAAAAATATTAGTGGGTACGTAACACAGTGGGAAAAATAAATGAAACAAAAACATTGTTTTAACAAAAAATATAATTAAATTTACCAATAGTTTGTAACTTGTTGGTTACTATCACTTGAAGAACTCGCCTGCATTATAATATTTGCTGTTTTGAATAACCACCAAAATAATAAAACTGAATTGCTAATATCCTCTTGATTGAAACCTGTCTACGACACTGAACGTTGGTTAGAGGCAACATGTAACGATTTATTAATGCACAATCCTCCCAAGTGGTTTTGAATGCTTTTATTTCAGTTAAAAGTGTGTGAATCGATGTTAATTATTTTCTCCGCACACCGTCAATGGTGATAAGAACAGTTTTGCCAATTATTTTGGGATCGTAGTATAGGACTATGCACAGAAAAAAAGGGAAAAAAAATTAACATGCATACCTATAATTAGAGAAAAAAGCCTCAAAAAAGAAATTACTTATTAGGCGAAAATGTAATAAATAACCTACCTACTTAAATTAATGCTCAAATTGCTAAACCGAACAATGTCATATACGATAATATTGGTAATACAATAATACAAACACTCACAGTAAATTATTAAAATTATATTAGTACCCTTACTGTATATTCAATTGACAAAAATATATTCCAAAGGTACACTCAATACAATTTGCCACCGACCAATAATTACGGATCAAGTGGACTGGATCAAAATAGGGTCAAAAGGTCATGAAATATTCTGTCATATGTCACCCATTATTGAGCTACAGTCTTCAAAAGAAAAGCCATAATTTGGCAGGCTGTAGCTCAGTAATAAAAGGACAGCGGACAAAATATGTCATGTCCTTGTGACCCTATATTTTCATCCAATCTACACGCTCCTTAATTATTGGCCATACCTCTTAGGATATCATGTAGATAAGTAATAAACTTAATATTAATAGTTGTTATAATTCTGTAAAAAAAAAACACAACTGTTACGAATTGTAAATAAAGAGTCACTGGGTTGGTGTTCGGGCAGCTAGGAATCTGCAAGAAGTGTGGTCGCCTTCAAACAGCCCTAAAATTACCTCCAATGAACTTTAACTGTGACTCCCTAAAATTCTAGTTCTTCATGCCCAATCTTTACCGATATTTATACAGAACCTAAAAAAATAAACAATCCATTAGGACCTGATGATACCTATCCTATGCCATTGGCACAATTGGAATGTTATCGAGGCCACTCACCTGATTACTGAATATAAAATTGCTTCCAAATTCTCTAAATTTGCAAGAATATTTGATATTGTTGCCTGGCTCCACATACATCTTTGCATTCTCTGAGTTTCTAGAACAAAAAAAATATTTTAGTTCCACTGAGAAAAGTTTTCAAAGAAAAAAACTTTCTGCAAGTAGGTAGTTTAAAACGATTTATTACCTTTTGTAGCAGTCTGCTTGTAAATATTGTTTAAAGAGCTCCTCTCTTTGACAGAGTTTTATATTCAGCTGTCCGAATATTTTTTTTCGTCTTCCTTGGGATGGTTGTGCGACAAACATTCAGGACTGCAAATCTTCATTTTTGGTTTTGCCGTACATCCAAGTCCGATCCTGTAAAGTTCTTCCGTTTTCTCTGACATCCATTACGTACACTAACTTTTATAAACTCAACAATAACAAATAACCAAATTAAAACTGAGCTCGTACCAAAAATCACAAAACACAATTTAAGAAGTTGGGTTAACAACGCTCAACTGTCCCGAATAGTTTTTTCTTAAGGACAACGGAGCACGCCACAAATGGAGGAAAAAAGACAGCATGCGTGTTCTGTCTTTGTTTGCCGGCTTCCCGCGGCGTGTCATCACCACAAAACGAGATTTCCGATTTCACCCGAGGAGACGTTCGTACGGTAGGCCTTTTAGAAATTAGACCTCGTGTGGCGATCCCATTTACGGAGTACTACTTGACTGTCACAACAATTTCTCTGGCGGTCGAACCAGAGCGATGCATCAATTAAACACTCAAGGTCAAATTACTCTGAAAATTTTAATGGAACACCCTATAATAAATATTACATTTGAATCCTGCTTACTGCGACGCCATAACTTTGGCATAGTTAAAGAGCTTTTTTGATTTTTGTTTGTTTTGATTAGGGAATACCATTAAAATTTTCATAGCAATTTTACCCTCAATATTATTTTTTTGTAGCACTTGCGGTTTACCTAAAATTAAGTTAACTTTTAATTATAATATTTAACTAAACAAAAGTAGCATTTATAATTTTCCGGAACATTTAAACGCCTTGCTACGTCTCTTTGTTTCCTGTCGTCATTTTTAACTGCGTTTATTGCATTTTAAGGATTGTCTTTTTTCTTATGTAATTTCTCGGCATCTGGAGAACTAAATATTAATATTTATAAACTAATTTTATGTAGGATAATTGTACGCACAAACGCGCAGAATTTCCCCTCTGTTGTTGATTAACTAATTAACTTAAATACAAAAAAAAATAAACACATTGGAATATGCCAGAAGCGTTCCGAATCTAATTAGTTAGAAGCAATATTAAAATTGTTGACATACCGTCTTACTTTGTAATGCCCAAAAATAATAAAAAAAGGGTTAATTTCTTTAAACACCAGGCATCGCTTTCAAGTGTAAAAGAATAATACCAATTATGGCGTAAACAGTTCATACTTTCTTTAAGAAAGAGCGGCATAACTTGAACTATTAAGATCAACCGCGAAATATGAAATATGACAATGCGTATGATTACCCGCCGTGCACTCTCCGTTGCAGGTCCTAGGTTTTATCATATAATCGGAAAAAGGTAATAAAAAAATAAAATATCAGCTTTGACTAAAAAAATTTTACATTTACAAATCCCAATTTTTAACAATTTGAAAGCTCGCACTGAGCAATTTAAACGCAGAATCTCGAAAACGGTTACTTACAGCGACCTCTTGTTTTTTACATAATTAAGACAAAATGTAATATTTTCATTTACTTCGTAAATACACTAAGGCGGAAAAAAAAAATGTG
Source organism: Polydrusus tereticollis (assembly GCA_963920685.1). NCBI lineage: Eukaryota > Metazoa > Arthropoda > Insecta > Coleoptera > Curculionidae > Polydrusus > Polydrusus tereticollis. The sequence goes on from OY987327.1 coordinate 80,296,661, forward strand.
ACCAAGTATCGCCGACAGCGCCTTCTACAATCTACATCAAATAATTTTCCGTCCTAGAAAGTCCCCCAAATTTGAACTTTGATCAAGCACGTTTAGTTTTTTGAAACGTATTAAAAAAGAATCGAAAAATATCTTAAAACTTTCATACTCTGTATCTCGGCTATTGTAATTTGTTCGACTAAGGTACGTTTTGTTCAATATTACCTAGTATTTGTGTATAAGGAATCTGTAGTTTTGCTATGCACCTTTATTTAGTGAACATCCTGTATTTATTACCTATTCAGATACCGATACGACGAAAGAAATAAAACTTTAAAGAAGAAGTGCCTGTTATACTACGGTTGGTTGTGTAGTTACCGCAATGACATGAATGTGTGTCGGTCATAATTTACTATATTATGTGTTTTTTCATGAATTTCCATAATCTAGTTTGTAAAAAACCAATTTAAAAAGTCTTTATTGGAATTTTTAGATAGTAGGTTAGTTTTAATTGATAATAAACGATTTTTTAAAATGAATTGTAACCTTAAGCTGGCGACTAGGCCTACAAATTTAATGTCTGCGATGTTTCTCGGTTGTCAGAGGAAAAATCCTCCTTATATATACCTACTTTCCGAGTACTAGTATAAATGTCGATGATATGCAGTAAAAACGATGTTAAACTAAAAACTTTTCCAACTATGTTACAGAAGTTGTAGGAGTAAAATTAGTTGACGCCAGCAATAGCCTGAAACTACTATTTCAACAAATATTTCAGATAGATGCTCAAAAGTTAGATTAATATGGTCGGATTTGATCCTAGCTTCAGGTTTTCGTGGTTAATGAAATCGTATGTATGGATTTATACAGGGTCTCAATTTGAAAACGAACTGCACGTAATATTTCTTCGGCTGATGACACTCTGAAAATTAGGTGAATTATTGCAATTTAGATTTGAAGGGGAACAACTTTAGAGGTATTTCAACCTCTTGACTTCCAGGGCATCTACCCCTAAAATCTTGAATGGCAACCCCCACTTATTTGATCATTTTTGAATTCCTTAAGTAATTTTGGAAAAAAAAAATTGTGAAACGATTCAGTAGCTAACCGCATATATTCACATAACTCTCAAAACCGGCAATGTAGTAAATTTAAAATTGAAATACCGTAAATTTAGGAGGGTTGCATCTCCTAAGCGGTCGCAACGACCCCTGAAAAGTATGATGATGACAGAAGTTAAATTTAGGCATCCCTACCTGTGTGTTACTTTTAGAAAAGTATCACTTTACTGCGATCGAACTAGAGTCACACCTAGTATCAGAAAATCACGTAGGTCACGCTACCTGGCCACGTGAGGCAGCTTCCCGCCTCGAGTCTTGGCCGCTGCCACTGTTTGCTTCCCTCGCGCTGAAGTCGCTGCCATCTTTAAACCAATTAGAATCATTTAGCTGTTGCTATGCTATAAGTCAGTTGAAATTATAATGTTTTTCTTTTGTTACAGCGTTGCCGATTTGCACTTTATTTTAAAATTAGCTGCGACGTTGACTTATTGATTTGTATTTATGATTTGATTTTTAAAAAACGTGTTTCCCAAACAGCCCCTCCCTAAAAATGTGAGGATTGACCTCAACGGTAACGGCAGTTTTATTTGTTGACCTTGCCATTTAGGTAGAAGGTACATACATCCTTGTTAACTGGGGCCGAGCAATAATCTTGCTACTCATAGTTTCAAAACTCAATGCGTCTGTCCGGATCATCATCACCTAATTCTTGAGTAACATAATATAGTTTGTATGGATGAAATTGGTGAAGATTCCTTACTTTACTGATTCCTGCGCTAGTCCGGTTGCTGTTTTAGGTGCGTGAAGCGACATAGTTGGAGCGATTGAAAACTGGCCAAGAACTTTAATCTAAGTGGCCTCATCGAGCAAACTTGATTCATTTCTTTTTCTATTGAAAACGGTTTTTTCAAATTTTGCTACTACCACTTGGATGTACTTGTGCCGAACATTTTTCCTGGATGTCTATCATCAAATACAGTCACCGTCCTTGCAAAGCAACAGTTTTCGGCGCAATAAATTAAAATCATTTCTACACGTTCAGCAACAGGTTATATACTTTTTACAATGTCAGTTTGATGCCGTAAAAAAGCTTCGAAGCTTCAAAGGGACCGGCAACAGATTCGGGGTTGTCAGATCTTTTTTTAAAAATTCTTTTTTATTATTAAAAGTGTTCTTTTATATCAGTATTTAATTAATAGTCAGTAACTTTATTTGGAAGCTAGTTTGCAAATGTACTTTCAGTGTCAAGGAAAGAAGGAACAAGCCATTCATGAATGTTATAATGATTTTTTAGTACTTCAGAAATATTATTTAGACAAAAATAATTTAAATCAAACTAAAAATGAATTTCACTGTTGTTAAACAAAAAAAATAAACAATTAACAAACCCTTATGTTCCTCCTACACTTACGAAAACTTTGTAGAACTGGCAACACCCTGGCGATAGACCGTCGAGGCTCACTGGCAGTTTAAAGTGCAAACTATTTTTTCCGAGTGGGAGAATTAATAGAGCAGCATACAAATATAAATTTATATGCTGTTGACAAAAATAGCAAATAGTCAAAGGTTTTGACAATTGGATGATCCCTTATCAGCTTTAAAGCCAGTTGATATTTAAGGTATGCGATATTGGGAATCGGACAGTGGCGTGCCTGGTTGAAACGATTTACTGTAATTTACACATATTTCATTTTCTGCTATAACTGTGTGGTTTTGGACAAGTAAGTTTTTACTTGGTACCTATATTTTATTATATCAGTGTGGCTTTTTGGCGACAATTTGAAACAGAAGGTCAAGGTGAATATTATCGCAGGAATATAATCAGTCGGTGCCAGAGTCGGCCATCGAAAGCGAAATAAGTCCAGAATTAAGAAACAAAGATGTTTAATGTCAACGCATTATTTTAAATATGTACGCGTGTTTAAAAAAAGAAAATCCGCGAAAAACTGAAAATGCGCCTTGTACAAGAATGTACTTGTAATGAATTAGCACAACTTGGGTTTTACAAGAATTTCTAACGTACTGGGGACTATAACCGGGTCATTCCATAATGCGTAAACTAAGAAATCAAAAATTCCGAACGGCTGAAAATACTATAAGGGATTTTATTCTACTTATTACAACTTTTACGAGGATAATATAATACCAACTTTAGAACTGGTTCGTGATAAATTGCAAGGCTAATCTGATTATAAGTAACAATCTTTAGAAACATTGCGTGGTGTTTTGTTAGAATGTGTCTTTAAACATAAGAAATTAGATAATCTAATGGTTATGATAAAATCCGGCGTATCATTGAACTACGACAGGACTACTTGCGCAAAATAAAGGAGTACCATAAATCCGATAAAATTGTAATTTATTTAGACGAGACTTACTTTGATACTCATGATGTTGTTAAGTATGTTTGGGTACACCGTGTTCGAGAGAAAAACGCGTTATCATGTCGGAAGTAAAGATGGCTTTGTACCTAATGTGTTGCTCTTGTCAGCAAAGAATATCACTCAATAATCAATCTCCAACTTTAAGCGCAGTTGTCCTTGATATTATTCGGCAGGTAATAATGAAATGAGTAGCGATGTATGGAAAAATTGCGTAGCTCATGTTATAAAAATAGAAAATGGATATTCTGTTTCACCACCTATAGCGCCAGTAGTAATCCAACCTGGAAACGATTCTACTTCTGAGAGTTCTGACGATTCCAGTCATTAAATTGTTTATGAATTTTAAATTAATTGTATTCCTTTAACCCGTAACACGTCCATTTTAAAAATATTAAATGCATATGTTCTTTGCAGGCGAAGTCACGGATACAAACCTCTTATCGATATTAACTATATTTTTAAATTGTTTTTGGCAAAATTAGCATTTTTCTTTACACAAAGACCATTTTAAAAATATGCTCTGCAGGCGAAGTCATGAATACAAACCTTTTATCGATATAAACTATGACGAACAAGCTGTAATATACAGGGTGTCTGGAAAATACGTGTGCAACGTTTGACGACAGACCCCTGGCATCAAAATAGGTCGATCTAAGTCGACTTAGTTATATTCAAAATTGTCTCGGTTAGCCGGTAAAGGCGTACAAAATTTGTAAAAATATTGGTTTTTCCTAAATTACGTGAAAACCTAAAAAAAGACTAATACTATAAAATGACGTTTTCTAGTAGTACCAGTACCCGTCGCTTAGAACGTGAGCTACATGTTCCTAAAACGATTGGCAATGAGGTTTTAAAACAACAGTTGTTACATCCATACCACGTGCAAAAAGTCCAGAAAGCTTTACCGACTGATCCCCCATGCGGCTTACATTTTTTCAGTTTATTAGAAACAAAAGAATCCGTGATCCAAATTTTTGTAGAAAAATATTGTTTACTGACGAGGCGTGATTTACAAGATCTGGAGTAACCGATCTGCACAACGAACCTATTTATTCCGATGAAAATCCACATTCCATTAAAGTTGCACATCATCAGCATCAATTTAAATTAAATATTTGGGCAGGTATTATTAATCGCTACCTTATTGGTCCTATTGTTGTTCCAGACAGGTTATGGATATATTTATTTAAATTTTTTGCAAGACACATTACCAATTTTTCTGGAAAATTTGCCCCTTTTACTTCGGAGGGAAATGTGGTATATGTATGATGGTGCTACGCCCCATTTTTCCGTTGCCGTTCGGCAATACTTACACCATCAATATCCCAACCGATCGATTGGAAGGGGCAATGATGCACCAGTAAAATGGCCACCACGTTCTCCGGAGTTAAATATGCGTGACTTCTTTTTGTGGGGCGCTATTAAAACAGAAGTTTACAAGACTCCGGTAAACACACGCTATGATTTTAAATGCAGGCAACCATTTTAATAACACCGAGACATTAAATAGGGTCCAATGTCATTTTTAAGGAGTGTTAATAAGTGTATTCAGCAAGATGGCGGTCATTTTACACATTTGCTTAAGTAATGTTTTCGTTTTACTTAGTTTCTTACAATATTTTTAATACATACTTCCAACTTTGTTGTACTTTGTTTTATTATTACTGTTAATAATTGATGTATGCAGGTAATTGTAAAAATTTTTTTTCTGGCAAAACAGCTCATCCAACGAAAAATATTGAAGAGGTAAAATAGCTTCAAAATACATCCAGTCACTCGACAAAAATATCTGGGTTGTCATACCCCGTTGATAGAAAGAATCAGGAGAAATGTTGACGTATTATATCACTTTTATAACACTTCCACTTATTTACAGCCGGTGACTATATACTACTAGAAAACGTCATTTTATAGTATTAGTCTACATACTAAAAATCATTGAAATCGATTAGCAGGTTTTCACGTAATTTAGGAAAGACCAATATTTTTACAAATTTTTGACGCCCTTTACCGGCTAAACGAGACAATTTTGGATATAACTAAGTAGGCTTAGATCGACCTTTTTTGACGTCAGGAGTGTGTCGTTGTACACGTATTTTCCGGAGAATGTTATTTAATCATATAAGAAATTTACAACAATCCGCATTTTAATTATTTGGTGTTTTCGCGTAATTTAGAAAAAACCAATATTTTTGCAAATTTTTGACGCCCTTCACCGGCTAAACGAGACAATTTTGGATATAACTAAGTAGGCTTAGATCGACCTATTTTGACGTCAGGAGTGTGTCGTTGTACACGTATTTTCCGAAGAATATTATTTGATCATATAAAAAATTTACAACAATACGCATTTTAATTATTTGGTGGAAGCTACGCCTATGGTCAAGGGTTTAATGCTTTTTTATGTCATCAAATTAAGCTTGGAACAACTATACCATTTAATTTTCAAAAAGAGACACAACCCTATTGAAATCACATACACCGGCTGAAACTTGTTTTGACTAATCGAACCAATACATCAAATGCATAAATTGACACTTTGCGACAAAAAATAGGAATGTATTTTTATGGCTTCTAAATACAAAATAACCCCAAACAATTTTGTGTTTACAAACGAGAAGATATAAACAAGCCAAAAAAGTTACATATCACACTTGACCTACTATTCAACTCAATATTTTACAATATTATTTAAGGAATTCAAAAATGATCAAATTAGTGGGGGTTGAATTTAATACAACAACAAATACCTCTAAAGTTGTACCCCTTCAGGTCTAAATTGACGTGTTTCACCAAATTCTCAGAGTCCTATCAGCTGAAGAAATATTACATATTGTTCGTTTTCAAATTGACATCCTGTATACGTACATTACACCACGTTTGCATGTAAAAAGAATTGTTTGTAGGAGGGCTTACATAATTATCTTCGCGAAATATCAATATTTAAGTATCTGTTATTTGATCTACTAATTTATTATAAGTAGCTTCGGATGACAGCAGCTATGAAATTTTTACCGTTTCCATATATTTATTTTTTAAGTATTTGTCTAAAATGTCAGTGATATCCGATGAAAAGTATCTTACACGGAAAACTTTTCCAACTATCTAATATAAGTTAGCAGAGTAAAATTAGTTAATGGCAGCTATAGACCGAAACTGCCACCTTAATAGATATTTCGAGCAGATGCTGTACAAAACTTGGATGAAAGTAGCAGGATTTGATGATATTTACTTTGTTACTGAAGCAAAAGAACAGTATGATGACAATCAACTGTATTAAATAAGACACCAGCTGTTCAATTCGGGATAGACTAAACATGGTTTTTAATTTAATCTGCTCTCACATCAAGTCGGCTTAAACTGGTTATTCCCGCTTTTTACGGGTTTTATTCTCAAAGCTGAATTGTATGCTCTTGTAATAGTTTTAAAGTATCATTAAAAGGCATTTTCGATTACCGTTTTTACGTAATTAGGTTTAAAAGCTTTTAGGTGTTTTATTTAGTAGTTTATTGGCTTTCTAATTCTGCTCAGTTGTTGCCGATTCTCTATTGATCAATATCGAGTTTGATTTCACTTCAAAAATTAAAGCAAAGATATTTTAACTTGTCTATTTTTAGGCAAACCCCAGAGTGTATGAAAGACAATAAGTAAATAAAAAAATAATTTAAGTTGCACATATTGTCCAAACTTCCACTTTATTTAGAACCTCGTATAAATGAATTTTGATAATGTCATCTACCCTACCGGAAAACATTTTAATTATAATTTTAAGTTTAAAGGATTCTTTACATGTAAACACTGGTCTGCCAGTTTAAAAATGTTAACAAATATTTATATTTTATTAAGAGTGTTCTAAAAATCATGGACAAGAGGCAGATTCCCCACATAAAAGTAGAAATATTTTTCTACATGAATATTGGTCTGATTCCACTTCGTTTCGCAGCTATAAGGTGTTAAAGTTTTACAAAATAGAGGAAAAAACTACTAATTAGATTTAATTTAAATTTGTTATGAGAACCTTCCTGACTAACATAAACTGTTGACTTTTTCTGAGATATTAATCCGATTAGTGTAATTTACATTTTAAATAGAATTTGGTACGCCACTGTTTTTCATATATTATTATCTTAATATCTATACATTAAAACCTGGCTGGTCGCTGACATGGTCTCACTGTTAAAATACAAAGGACCTCGCACGGAACATATGGGAATCAGCCCTCGGTTAAAAACTTCCATACTCGGGGATGTTATCCAAAAATCGATGCTGATCAAAAGTCTCCATGGTCACGAGGTCCGAAAATGCGACCCCGGAGAGTTACCTTCATCGCAATCAAAATAGTGAAAATGAGCAAATGCACCCCCTCCTTGTGATTTTCCATTGTACATATATCTATATCACACAGATATATCATATACAATATATATATACATTCATATATATTATATGTACAATGGAAAATCACAAGAAGGGGGGGGGTGCATTTGCTCATTTTTACTATTTTGATTGCGATGAAGGTAACTCCCCGGGGTCGCATTTTCGGACCTCGTGACCATGGAGACTTTTGATAAGCATCGATTTTTGGATAACATCCCCCAGTATGAAAGTTTTTAACCGAGGGCCGATTCCCATATGTTCCGTGCGTGATCCTTTATTGTGACGGTGTAAGACTACGTTTTGTACTTCCGATACTAAAGTAAACCACTTTAATCCCGTCAAACGGGGATTAAAGTGGGTCGTTTAATTCTAAAAACTATGCTACAATTGTGGTGAAAAGGATCATAAGTCTAATCAATGTCGCAAAAAAAATAATGGAGTAACATGCTTTGGATGGAATGGATATGTTCACATAGCCAATAAGTGTCCAAAAAAGAATGCTTCCAACACAAATGTACGTGCGCTTAGAATGGATGTCATAGAAAATCACTCTTCTGATATTCATCTTGAGAAGGACTTAATAACAATACGATGCATTGGACAAAACCGAGACCCTGAGATCATTAAAGAAGACGTCTTTCTTAATGATGTCGAAGTGCTCTTAAAATTTCATGTTATTCAAGCAATTATTGTTAACGATATACTTTCCCAAGCTGATGCAAGTATATGAGGGTATTGTGCTTTATAAAAAAGAGAAGGAAAACTATTTAATGCATGTTAATACTAGACTTAAGGACAAAGCATACAATAATGAACTGGATAGATTTAGGAACACTGCTACTTTTTGGGGTGATTTTCCAAATATATTTTCATCGACTGGCTGCGTAATACATTGATTGTTTTAATAACGAACAAAAAAAAGGATCAGCCTTTCTTAAATCCATACACTTCTGAAAGATTTTAGTAAAATTAATAGTATTTTAAACCGACTTTTTAACAAGACGCACCGCTCGCAGAGCATCATAAAGGATTAATCCTGCAGTGGTGTGCCTTATCATAAAAAAAAATACATGAAATGCCATATATTCGCTTTATACCCAAGCTTCGATCGTATCTAGCTGTAATAGAGTATTTTTAACGTTTGAATATTCAAAAAGCCCTCGGAGTTCCGTAAAATGAACCCAATACATTTACTTGCTGCAAGCGTGATTTACATGTGCTGCAAATGAGAGCCTAGAATCAAAAGTGATGCCAATATCTTTGAGCACATCACTCCGTTGAATTCCATTGTTGCCCAAAGTGTTAATGAAATTAGTAATGTTCTGTTTATTTGAGTATGTCATCGCGAAGCACTTGTTCGCATTTAAGTGGTAGGTGAGATTGGCACTGCACCAGTTATTGATAGATTCAATTTCCTTCCCGAGCCATTCACCAAAGTTACGAATTACTCTGGATAACTTGACATCATCCGCAGAAAGCAGGACTTTACTCTTAATATTTTTGGTAATATTGGTTGCTGCCTTAGAGATCACCACTAGTTCTCACAAATTTTTTCGAATTATGGGCGCTAATCTCCACATATTGAAACCTATTACTTAAGCATGATGTTAAAAGGAATGCAAAATTGAGACTAAATCCCATATCGGCGAATTTACCCAGTAAAATTGATCAACTTGATCACATGCTTTACAGAAATTTGTATAAACTGCATTCATGTTGTGGTATTCAAGCGTGGAAAATGGCTATAAATAGCGTGATTTCTCAAGGGAAAGTCAGTCGGTGTAGAACCATAAAGAAGCAAGTATCATATTGTTGAGCATTTGTTCCGGCTTTAAAATCTACATAAGTCTTTTCTTTGGACGACCGTCACCAAGCGAATTGCCAGTCGATCTTGGAGATTCCGAGACCTGGGTGTGCCAAGGTGGCACACGTGAACCTAAAGTTAAAAGCAAGGTGTTGCTGAAGAAGCACCGGCGGAGGACGCCGTAGTCGAGCCCGATACTGTAAGGAGACAGTGGTTCCTAGCCGTCTTAGAAGTTTGTACCTGGAATACGGACAGATTTTGCACGCACCTAGGGGAAAGAGTCAGCCCACGATCTTCGGAGGAGGGCCAATCGTTGGAGCACCTTTGCCAACCTAGAGAAATAATTTTAAGAGGAAGAACGACGAGAACTGGACGTAGCCGACGCTGCCAACTTTGGACACACTGTGCCATAGCTGCTGCGACGGACGCCATCGCCAGGGAGGCGCGTACGAGTGTTTACCATCTGGGCATAACCTGCACCAGGTCGGCAAGAAGAGAAAACCTAGTGGCGAAATAATTTTAAGAGGAAGAACGACGAGAACTGGCCATCGCCGACGTTGCCGACTTTGGACCAACGGTGCCATAACTGCTGCGACTGACGCCATCACCAGGGAGGCGAGTACGAGTGTTTACCACCTGGGCATAACCTGCTCCAGGTCGGCAAGAAGAGAAAACCTATTGGCGAAATAATTTTAAGGCGAAGTACGACAAGAACTGGTTATAGCCGACGTTGCCAACCTTGGCCGAACTGTGCCACAACTGCTGCGACGAACGCCATCGCCAGGGAAGCGTGTACGAGTGTTTACCACCTGGGCATAAACTGCACCAGGTCGGCAAGAAGCTAAAACCACGTGGCAACGTGATTTTAAGTTGTATTAATAGAAACCCGGCGACGCCGAGAGCTGAACGACGAGGCCAGACCTCCAGCGGCAAGTGCCGGTACCTAGAGGACGAGTACGAGAATCTACCGCCTGGGCATAACCTGCCCCAGGTCGGCAAAGAAGGAGCCAAGTGTGGCAAAACGCGAAATGATTGAAAACAAGGATTTACATAATGAAACCCCTCCAGCCCTGACGGCTGAGGGCGAAGAAAACCCGTACATGCTCACTACTACCGAGGCCGACACCAGGAAGGGACCTGGGTCGACTTCAAACTGCCCTACACAGATCGCCGCCCCTGAGAAAACGGATAGAGGTAGCCGTGGTGCTTCCAGGGATACGCCCCTTGAAGAAGGAAGTGAAGGCGAACTGTGCCACAGGACATTCACTTGTTGGCGGCTGTCTAATGCTTTAGTAGTAAATTCGATAAAACAAGCTAAATTACTTCTAGTACTGCGGTTGCTAAAGAACCCATGTTGCGTTTCAGAGACTAAATGCTAAAATTGCCAGAAGATGTGCTCATATGCTGAAATTTCAAACAGCGTAATAAAACGGGAAAGAGGCCTATAATTCGAGATTTCATTAGCATTCCCTTTTTAAAAATAGGACTGATTCTGGATTCTTTTCAAATAGTGAGGTGGAAAAGAAAGGATAAGGACTGGAGCAGTATTGGAGCACAGTCTTTAAGAAAAATAGTATTTTGTCGGGGCTACAAGTCGTCTTGCTCTTTTTTTTGATAGATGATCAAGGATAATGTATGTTCTGAAGTTCATGACACTCTGGATCCGGTCTTGTGGGTCGATTTTTATAAGATAAAGTAATAATTTTATTGTAGTATAGGCATTACTAGTAATAAATTTGTTTAGGTTAAACGCTGGGCATTTAATAATTTTTTTTTAATAAAAAGGTCCACAAGCCTCTATTGATTTACATTTGTTTAATGAAGCTACAATGTAGCGAAACATGTCACATTAATATAAAATCATATTAATAAATACTGGAGAAAAGTATGTAAATAGTATTTTACATTATTTCCTAAAAACATCCTATTACTCTAAAGGTTATGGTTAGTTCAGGCTTGTTCAATTTAAAGCATAATTGTTCATATTAGCTGTATTAATAATAAATATAATTGATACAACAGATTAGTAACCTTAGTTAAGTTCATCTACATAGTCTACATAGATGTTCTACTCTGACGTTTTTATATAATCGTGGAAAATACGAATAGCCATTATGTTTGCTGCATGCAGTTTGCTGCTTTCTTACGTACTCGTGTGATTGTGATTGATGAGTAAGTATATCACGTTATCCACGTCTTTTAAACTTGCTGTACTTCTTTCCCATTCTTTTATTTTTTAAAATATTAAATTTTCTGACCTCTTCCAACATGACAGATTATTATGTACAGTGAAATTGTGTTTAAGGCAAGACATATTTAATCTAAAAGGGCGCTAATTCATCTCGTTGCACTGCCTTTTTAAATATTTTAGTTGGTTTTTTTTTAAGGTCATTATAAACTGCTGGAAGTTTGAAACGCATATCTCAGGAAGTATTACAGATATTTGAACGCGGTTTGAAGCAAATTAGGGTTTGTTGTTTAGTCTTACGATAGATTGACTAGATGACTAGTTTTGGTTTTATGCATTTTAATTCCACAGTACAAGGTGGTAAATGAAACAGTGCAAATTTAACAGAATCTCACAGAGACGCCATTTCTTTCCAAAAATACATTTTCCATATTTCTGGGTTTTAGAAGAATCACTGGTTCAATTGTAAAAAACCACTTCTGGAGTTTTTAAATAAATTTCGTAGTTTTACAGTAATTACAGTTTAATCAAAAAATGCCACTTGCGTGTTTTATAACCCTGTATCTGTCGCGAAATTATTCGAAAAAAGTCTTTCTGACTTATTGGTAGTTATTTTTCGTGTTTATAAAGATTTTGCACGAGAAAAACGTATACTTCCAATAATCTAATAGTAATAAAATTATATTTCTTTTTTTTTTAATTTGGTAAATTTACACTGTTTCATTTACCACCCTGTATTGTGGAATTCAAATTCATACAAACCAAAACTAATCAATCGACCTTAAAACCCAACAATATTCTCTAATATGCTTCAAACGTCGTTCATAAATTTTAATATTTCCGGAGATATTTAATTTTAAATATAGACTAATAATCTTCCTTACGCGTTTCAAAGTACCAGCAGTTTATTTAAATGTAGAAGGGAGGAGATGACACATGCCTTTTTACCCTCAGCCCATTGTATTATTACAGTAGTAGCTATATTTTTCTTGTTATTTTAACGTTTTTCATTGATTAATTTACTGATGATACAAATTCGCGTTTGTCCAGTTTTCTGAAATGATGTTGCCAGTAACAAAAATTAAAATAAAGTACAATACCTTACTAAATTGTGAGAGTGATAAACAAAATTCTGCAGTGAAACGTATTTTTTGTATTTAAAAGGTAAATATTCTGTGCAAAACCTTGTGTTCTCAACTAAATAAATAGCAAAGTTCCAAAAACTTGAGTACAAAAAACCGAATTTGTTCTTGTTGTTGGAAACACTCTTACTATTCTAATCAAGGATTCCAATAGCAAAAATATGTCAATTTTATGGTATTTGTTAGTTCAGGTTAGTTTTATGGTAATGATTAAAAACTCAGTATTTTAAAAATTGTATGCTACCTATATAGAAATAAAAATGCTAAATCGATTTCCAACATTAACAAATATAATTTAAAAGTTGTAAGAAAATACAGCCTTGTCTGTAATGAACATTCCCTTCGGCCATTTTTTTATTTATGAATGCGTAGTAGAATGAATATAATTAAAATCGTGTTACAACCCGCCACAAAGACAGGAAAGGAAAATTAAGAATTCTTAATTTGTTTTTTCTTCTTAAATTAGATTTTGAAATAAAATGGTATTTATCAGATGAGATCTGTCCACAAATAAATTATTCTTGAAAACACTTTCTTAAATAAATATGAGTTGCTTGTTTTCACCCAACAATATTTTTATAAAATTAATAAGGTTTGATTAATGCAATTTAATATTTTAGATAAAAAAATAAAGATTTTCAAAGTAGGATTTAAAAACTCAGAATTTCGCTGATTAATGTTACAAGGCAACAAAAGATCGTCTGCGAAATCTGTTTTTAAAAAATAATTAGGGATTACAAAATTCCGAAACACAATTTTATAATTAAAACACAAGGCTTTGCTTGTCATTCAGGGATTTAATTTAAAATTTAAACGTGCTTATTTTTACAGTCTCAACAAAATTATATTTATTTTCTTTTGGGAGTCTCTGGAGTATTTGAATCCGCTGAAGTACATGCACACTCTTGGAAACTTGCAAATTTCCCATTGCGATAGGGACGCCAATAAATGTTTTTTTCTCATCGGCATTTGTTGGTGTAAATCTGGCAATATTGTTTTGTGTTGCGTATAGATTTCTCATATTAACCATTTAAACAAAAGTTACTTCTGGAATGAATTTCGAGAAAAATTCAACTGGTGACGGCAAATCGACTGGAATATTACGAACGGGCTGAATTCAATCTATGTGTCTTGTTTCATACTGCACGCCATTTATCCGTGTTTCAAAGTTTTGAATCATGTTTTTCAGTTGTGGAATTTCTGCTTTTCATTTACTTCATTTTCAATTAGCTCCTGCTCATTTTCTTGTCGCTCATTTATTTAATATTTTTCTTCATCCCCATTATTCATATGGGTCATTTTCTAGACATCGGCGTAGCCTTATAATAGTATAGTGGTTTTATTTTTTTTTAATATACCTAACTAATACATATAATATAATACACTGCGATAAATATTTACAAAAACAAAATATTACTTACAAGAGAAACTTCCTACTCTGCTCACTAAAAGAATTTACAACACTCTCCAAGTCTATATCGACATCTTTTTCTATATACAACAAAGCCAAATCTGAATGCCTATCTTGAGTCATTGTCGTTCTCAACCAGTTGAAAATCCTCCTCATGGCAGAAAAAGACCTCTCGCACGTTGCGCTTGAAATAGGCAAAATAATCGCCACTTTAAAAAGTTGGTAGAGGTTGGGATATGTTTTTTCTGAGTCAATTAAGTTTTTTTTGATATATTCATGACCAACAGTTTCTTTAGATTGTAAAATACAATTTTTTAAAACAGTCATTTCTGCTCTTAAGGCAAAATTTTGCGATATTGCTCAATGAATTTCTCTGAACCTTTAAAATCTAACTAAAAAAAATGATCTACTGAATTGGTAAGCGCCATACTTTCTGGTGAGAACCTTTTGTTCAGAAATTCTCTTACAGTATCAATAATTCGGTAAAATATGTGTGTCCTCCAGTACTCAATGACTACTACGTTAGCTCTGGAGCACGTGGCGTCTATCAAACCCAATCCTACGGTTGTTTCGGTGATGAAGTCAACGAGCTTGCTACTGGCTTGCTTTTTTCTTTTGGATGACGGAATTTCCAATGAAATTTCGTATTCTGTGGCAAAGTTCGATATTTTTGTATGAAGATCGGTATAATATTGTTCATTTCTCATTCCATTTAATGAAGTCATAACACTTTTAACACCCTTAACTGCTTTTCCCAGAGTTGCACCTTTCTCCTGGAGGCTCTTTGATAATATATTTAAAATGTTTAGCACCTCGTCCAATACAAAAAGATGAATTATAAATGATGGTTGTTTAATGCTGGATAATATCCCGACTGCTGTGATTGACTGTTTGGTACTTGTATGAAAAACTTCGTTTTCCAGTGCTGTGACGATTCCCTCGAAACATGTTTTAACAGCGTGGCAAGTTGTATATCGACACACCCAACGAGTATCTGACAGAGTTTTTAACTCCCTGGGGACAATATTGAGGTCCTTCAATATTTGTTTGTATTTTTTATGGTTTTGAGGATCTGAATTGAAATCTGTTTTGACGCTGTATTCCAACCAATCAAAATCTTTATAATAGTTTGCGCTAAACGACCTTTTTTTATTACCAAACATAGTTTGTGGAAATCTTTTAAGAATTGGTTGTGATGCGTTTTCTTCTAGTTGGCCCAAGTCAGAAGCGTCTATTTTCACATAGTAATGGTGCATGATTGATTTTGGTTGAATGTTCTGAGCCAGATCGACCAGATCCTTGCTTGTACCGGGCTGCGGTTCAGACTGATTATGATCATTCTCTTCTAGTGTAGTTGGTTGTATAGACGGTAAAGATGGTGAAGACGTTTGTCTTTTGAAAAATTTTCTTATGTCCATAATCTGCAACAAAAAAAAATTGAAAGACTAAAGACAATTGCGTACTAAATTTCAATTTCGTTCAATTCGAGTGGATAGTTTTTGAGTTATGCGCGTTTGGTTACAGACCGATAGACAGACCGACAGACAGACAGACAGACAGACAGACAGACAGACATAGACATTGCGGAATAAAGGATAATATTTTGTGACAGATATTAAATATCAAATTCTAAAAAATATTTTTATGTAAATGTATACACTATTACTAGGTAATCAAAACTGTAAAATGTACGCTCCCATATTTTTGTTATTTTTGGAAAAAATAACCAAGAATGGCATGGTAATGAGATTTAGCTTACACGGTAATGTAAAGAACAAATGAAAATGTTAATTAGCTGACATGGTAAGGTCAGAAGAGAACAATAAACACCAATAAGGTTTGCTCCCTTGCTCTTGTCCATTCATTGTAGTCAATAAGAAAAATGTTTTGCACAAACTAGTACTCCAGTTCCAACTTGACTTAATTACATGCCAAAGTTAAACCTACATCAAATTACTAACGAGGGTTTTATTCCACAAAATAGTGTCTAGGACCACTTGTTGAAGTTGATTAAAAAGCTTTCTAAATCGGCATTTCGCCCAAAAAATAGAAAAACTACAATGCCATATCCTTTTTAATGCATCTGTGAAAGTTTTATCGGCACCACATGGCCTTCCCTGCCCAAAAGACTAAAATTCGGGAGATACTTCCACAAACGTGCTTTTCACTTCAAGCGTCCATCGTCGAAAGGAGCGAATAGCGTTCCCTTTCCAACATTGTTACCAGAAATCGTCGACAAATTAGTCATACTAATCCAAGAAAACTATAACCCCTTTAACACCATCAGAAAACTAAGGCAACAATTAACCAGACGTGGTCGTGAAAATCCACAAAACTGTCAGTCCTATCCAATGACACTAACCTGTCTTAACAAATTGCCGACTTTAAACAGCTGATTCACAACATCTAAAATATTTGACCTACATCTTATATACTAGGTTAAAAAGTTATTTCTATTGATAACTTAAAAAGTGAATCAATTACTAATTACTTAAAACAAGGATTTGAAGTAACACCTATTTACAAGTAGTATGAAGTAAAAGAACAGAAACCAATACACTTGGCTATGTCCTTACAAGATACAAAACATGCATGGAATATAATCATTATTAACAAAGGTTCCAAATTGATTTAAGTGAAACTATTGGCTATTACCAGGTAACTAAATTTGTAATTAATGTTTAAGGTTAGAGTCTACATAGGTAGGTACTTTAAAATTTACAACAGAAAACTTACCATAGATAACCAAACTATGAAAATGCAATTTTCAAACTGTAACAACTTCTACGTTATTCGGCATTACCTGGTCTTAGCCCTTGACAAATTCGGAATTTATAAGGTTTAAATTTATTCTTTCTTAAAACAAATTGAGCTGAAGATTTAGCTACTCCAGTTTGATTTTAAATTCTTCTAGTTGATGTTTCTGAATTTTCAATAATGGATTGCAAAACTTGTTGTTTTTTTTCATTGGGGTGTTTTTGTCGGGATAGTACAGGTTTTTTTTTAATAAAACGTATTCTTTTAGATTAAAATCTAAACGCCTAAAAATCGTTCCTGATATTTGTTCAAATACATGTGTTCGGCTTCTACACAATTTCTTTGGCATAAACTATAGCAGAACAGCGTATCAAA
Source organism: Polydrusus tereticollis (assembly GCA_963920685.1). NCBI lineage: Eukaryota > Metazoa > Arthropoda > Insecta > Coleoptera > Curculionidae > Polydrusus > Polydrusus tereticollis. The sequence continues at coordinate 80,314,139 of OY987327.1, forward strand.
TTTGTCGTCGGTTTTCAAATCACCTCCCTCCGTTGTGAAACAAATTAAAATAAATAGCAAGACAACATATCTAATAAAAACACTTAATAAACGAAGAAGGAAACTTAAGATCGAGTTAAAAATATGGATATGTCATATTCGGAAAGAGAATAATAACACATTATTTTAATCTGATAATTGTTTTTTTATTTTGTATCTTTATTTTTTATTTCAAAATTACATTGTGCAACATAAAATAAAATAAAATAGTGTTAAGTAACAAAGAAACAAAAAAAATGTCTTGTAGATAATTAAATAATTTTTTTTACTATTTGTTTCCTAACTGAATTGTTGTCATTTAACATAAAACGTCACAATTAAAGCCGGTTGGTAATTTTCACCAGCTTCCTATCAACTTAATTGAAATATTTTCGCTTTTAAATGATATACTTTGAAAACTGAATACTTTGTTGGGTTAAGATTGAACGTAAGTTAGATGAAATACGTTAAGAATTTTAGATAGAATCCAAAAATTGGATAATACATAGGGTGTCCCATTTAAGAAAATATGTCTTTACGCTACATCCTGTATACAGAGTGTTTCAAAAACATGTGCCTCGTGTGGTGATTCCTTGCCCAAGAATAAGACAAATAGTTCCTGTCAATATAGGTCCGCAACCGCTTTAAGGCTTCCACACACCGACGCGGCCACGGCGGCGGTGGCGGCCAATCTAAACACATAGAAATAAATTAATGAAATCATACCAGCGCGGGCAGGTCTAGATCAAGCGGCCTAGGGCAGCGTTTTTATATGCGGTGACGGTCCAATACAACGTGTCAACTTTGACTTCGAGAAGTGACAGTAGTAATGGCAAATAATATAATAGAATTATTAATAGAAAATGTTAAATTATATCCCATACTTTTGATTTAAGCCATCCAAATTATAAAAATATGAGGGCTAAATACAAAGTATGGGACAAAGAGCTAATGATAACAAAATCTCGATCTTCTTCCACATCGTCTATCATAATAACAATTAATAGAAACAAAAATGAAACCTGGACGTTTAAAAATAAATTTTTGTATATATATAATCTGTAAACGGCAACTACCTTACAGCTCCACTCACCGCTTTCGTGTGAATACGCCCGACCGCTAATATGATCGCCACACCCCACCGCTACCGTGGCCGTGGCCGCGTCGGTGTGTGTAAGCCTTTAAACAGTTATGGAACTGTTCTGAAAACGTCACCTGCATACACTGCTCCATTAACGCTAGGTTGGTAACTTGTTTTGTTCCTCAGCGGCTGCCATTTGTGGTAGCAGTTTTGAATTTCGCTACTTTTTGTAACATGTTTGTTTTGTTGTTTTTTAAACAGTAAAGATGGAGGATACCTACGAAGTGGACTATTGTTTTAAAAATTAGACATTTTTTGTCCCTTGGAACATTATGCCTTTCTTGAACTTCTTCAGGAAGTGGTTTGACTGTCTATAGCCGCCCAAACTAGCAAATTGATATGATTATCATGCTAAAAGTTCATGAGAAATTGTAAAATCCATTGTTAAGAAAAAATACAAACAATTTAGCAACGAATTTCGAATTATAACTTTCATCAGGACAATTTAGGGTTAGGGATATTAAACCGTTAACCAAAACCAAATTGTCAGTTGATCTGTCAAAAAAAACTAAACAAACAACTTAAACTGTATTCATGAGACCTATCGAACAACTGTTACGTTCGTTTTCTATTTTGATAGCACAGTTATATAGGCAGTTTATTGTCCAATGCGAAAAGTACCTTTCGATAATTTTTTGATTTTGGCGTTGTTTAGGAGATAAATGCAATTTTATCAAACTCCGATATGGGCATAGCGATATGCAAATAAATAGTTTTAATTTTTTTAATCGAAAACCGTTGACTATACGAAGAAAAGTCTAAGAGCCATTTTTGCTAAGTGATAAAGACCAATTTTGAAAAAAAAAGTAAAGCAAACTGCTACATGCTACTATTTTTTTAATTTTTACCTAGCTTGAAAAATAAAATCGCTAAGAAGGTGGGACATTATAGTGAACCACCCTGTGCGCCTAAATCGAACTAGCTGTACATTTACAAAATACAAATTTCAATTTATAAACAAAGCAATCATATTTTAAGTTTCAGTCATATTTCATCTATTTCAAGGCAGGACCTTGCACTCACTTTTTACCTTTTCATTTGTATATTGTTGCTTCCAAATAAATCACTCCATTTGTTGAAGAAGACATTATACGTCGTACATAGTTCATCAGGATACGTCAAAAGAGAGCCAAGATATAATCAAAATTCTATTTTATTCCCCCAGTCGAGCTTACGATCAGGAGCAGATGGCGAGAGATTCCATTATAAAGGATCAAAAGAAAAAACGTCAATAGAAAATTGCAAATATGAAATTGCCTAAAAAATATTCAATACCTAGACCGTTTTTGTACCAGGAAAGTCTGTTATAAAATACGCATTTTTAACAATAAGTAAAAAAAAACTTGCGTTAAGGATATTTAGTCTTGTTGCTAAGTATTAATGTATTGTTAATATATTATTAGTAATTGTTTAAAGGTTAGAGATAATGATGTATCATGAATGATAAACGTGTTTTGGATTTCCACGTTTCAACTCTCCAGTTGTCTTTATTTGAATATTGAACAAGCTACAAACTTTATTTATATTACCTAGGGGTAGACCATGACCGACATGGGTTCAGTCAAGTGTTGTATGATTCCAAATATTCCTTGTATCTAAAGAGGGTTTACTGAAGCAGCCAGGATTCTGCAATATGAAAGCCGCTTCTTTGAATCTACTTTTTTGCCGATGTTTTTCCTTGAGTATAATTTTTGCTTCTGACCATTGCAAGTGGTGGCTGTGGGTCCAAGCGTTATCTGCTGCTTATCTGGTATCGATGTTCTTTGGTCCTTGTTTCAAGGGGGTTTACCAACACAGGATTGTCAGCACTCGCAAGGTACTCTATATACAATTCTTCATGCCCTTTTGACTTGTAGGCTTTGTCTTTGTCAGTTTCGGCGTCATCCTTCTGTCTATTCGTGTTAAGGTTCTTTTTGACGTTGTTGAGTTCTTATGAAAGAGCCTCCTGGGAGTTGCAGAGAGCGAGTGCCCTGTCGACACGTGTTTTTACTATTTCATGTTTGGTGCTCTTTGAATGACTTGAGGCATAATTAAAGTATTGACCTGTGTGGGTTTGCTTCCTGTATACCGATGTTTGGATGATATCGCTGTCTTTCTGTACAATAACGCCCAGAAATGGCAGTTTGTTGATTTCTTTTTTCTTTATGGTAAACTTGATTGTCCGTCCAATTGGCTGTAGAAAATATCCTTTTCTTGTAAGAAGGAATTATAAGGCAACATTTCAGTAGGTCCAATATGGGTAGCGATATTCGTTCCTCAAGAGTTTGGTCCTCCTCAGTTTCTTTCGGATGACCTACAGTGTATCCTTAACTGGGACTGTTGTGTAGAGACTCTCGACATCAAAGCTGATAAATCGATCTGGTTATATTTTCTTTTCACTTATTATCTCAACGAAATGTTGCGAGTTTTTAACAAATGATGTGCTATGTTTGTTCTTGTAGTGGCTGTTTGTACCAGGAAGCAGGGAGCAAAAATCTGGACAGTTCGTCTGTTGAAGAATTGCTTGTGTATTTTTGGTAAACCGTATAATTGTGCGGTGTTAAGCGTGTTCTTGTTCTATCTAGAATGCATCGTTCATGCTTCTTGAGTGCATGGTATATTTTTCCTTCAATGGTGGTAGTAGGGTCTTTTGGGATGCTCTTGCTTTGGTAGTTTCCGGTCACATTTTCCTTATCTGCAGGTTAAATCTTGATGTTCGTATCTTTGCTTAGTTTGGATAGGGCAATTGATTTAAATGTTTGGTTTCGGAGGCTTGGATTTCTGTAACCTGTCTGAAACTCGAAGGCCCCTTGAAACAAGGATCAAAGAACATCGAAACTACACACTGAATGGAGAAACAAACAGATCCGGTGCACCAGATCACGCTTGGACCCACGGCCACCACTTGCAATGGTGAGCGGCAAAAATTACACTCAAGAAAAAACATTGGCGAAAGAGGAGATTGAAAGAAGCGGCTTTCATATTCCGGAATCCTGACTGCTTCAGTAAACCCTCTTTAGACACAAGTAATATTTGGAAACCCTTGTTAAGTAAATGTAAGCTTAGATTAAGGCCATACAACACTTGACTGAACCCATGACTTCTGATTAACTTTAACAGACTGTTAAAATACTTTCATGAAGTGACCATACTATACCAATGACCGAAATTAAAAAGCATTATCGTCAACTATGCCAGACTTCGTAGATACAAGAGTCTCAAAGATTTCTCTGAAAACGTAAGTATACGTATAACAATATATTTTTTCCAAACTGCTCTTTAAGATAATACAATATTTAGAAGTACTCTTAAAAAGAAATGGTTAAAGCTCTATTCCTTATAGTAATTTAATATAGCAAAATCTGTATTGAGATGAAAATCTGAAAAACCGCGCGAAAACCGTTAAGTAATTTTGATGCCTACAAACCCTATAAGAGTTAAACATTTTAAGCATAAATTATGCTATCTAGCTATCCCAGCAGTTTCATTCATTTGTTTATGTTTACAACAACTATAAAGAATTTTTTCTTAAACCTAATTAGAATTTTGACCTAATTTATTTGCCTTACTTTTTTAACATAGATTTTTTATCGTCCATTTTATTTATACAGTAGGTATGCTCGGAGACAAGAGGGCAAACGGACCAAAAATTTCATTTTTCGAGTAAAGCCATTCTTTATAAAAATTTTTGCTTGGTGAAAAAATACGATGAAAAAAAATATATTGTATACCTACAGGGTGTAAAAAAGTTTAAAATTCTCATTTTTTCCAAACCTTTATTTTGAAGTTTTTAGCGAAATGCTATTTACGAGAATTGTTTCAAATTATCACATCTTCTAAGATATTGGTTTTCATTACGTTTGGATAGCAATAATATTTTTACTTTAAGTTTGCATTTCACTGAATACTCCACTCACGTATAAAAAATCCCATAAGGAAGTGGTATTTTCGAAAACTTACAGCGGATATACAAAATCGAAAACACCAAAACGAAAATACCACTTGTCAGTGTCACTTTGTTGACAAATTTCTATTTATTATTTCAAAGTTGACAAAATGAATGTTTTTGGATTCGTGAAATATTCCTTTAAATACCATGCGTGCTTTAAAACTAACCGGATAATTTTTCACTTATACGTGTTTTCTTTACAAATTTCACTCGTCCTTCGGACTCGTGAAATTAAAGAAAACACGCATTCGTAAAAAATTATCGGTAATTTTAAAGCACTCGTGGTATTACACCCGAAAAGTTTGTTAGGTGTACCTTTGATTTTGCATACCTTTAAGTATCATCTTTGATTAGGTACCTCAGAAAAAAATTATTACAATGTTAAGCAAAACGTCATTGTCAGTAACTTTTAAAGATTTTATTAGTTTACAATGTTTAGAATGCAGCAAAGAATACATTTAATCCAATGTATTGTAACGGGGATTTTTCATACAGATACGTTATTGAAAAATTTAATGAAAGGTTTCCCAATGTACCCGTAACCAAATGCGCGGTCTGCAAGCTGGAGCAAAAATGTACTTCAAATTACCTCGAAATATAATAATAATAATAATTTTATTTCAAATAGTTACAATATAATATACATGGTTAATATGTTATTTTTAATAAACTTATTCATAAATTCCCCAGAAGACGTGCTTGTTAGGGGCAATTCTGATTTATTTAATAGTATTTAAAATTATAAATATTTAAGAATATTTCTATAATAAGTAAGTATTAAATAAACGCTACTTTCTCGATGATAGATTATTAAATTTCTGAAAAAGATTAATTATATAAGTGATTTAAAATAATATTAAATAGCATTAAGTAATTAGTTATAGCATTTTCAAAAATATTTTTAAAGCGTTTGTTTCTAATATAAATGCTTTTATTTCGATTTTATATTTTTTTAATAAAATAATTTTTTTAATATACCTATAAAATACAACATTTAACAAAATACGATAAACATAAACCAATATATGATTATAATTTAAGGCATAATTAGGAATTATTAATTAAACCTGAAAATAGATCAATATCAGATAGCATAACAATAATTATTCATACACCGCTCCACCATGAAGGACGCATCTTTCCAGTTGGGCTATAAGGTTGTCATAACTTCTCCGCAGTTCTTCTAGGTATATTGCTTTTACTGCTTGGATAACTCTTTATTTAAAAATGTTCCCATCATTTGGCAGTGGATTGGCATAAGTTTACTGTTTTAGGTGTCCCCACAAATACATATCTGCCAACGTAAGGTCGGGACTTCTTGGAGGACATAAAAGTAAACCATTTCGCCCGATCCATTTTTGTCTAAATTCCAAATCAAGCCATTCCTTTACTTCTGTAGCAAAATGGGCCGGGCATTCATCTTGCTGGAAGTACATGCTACTTAGGTAATGTAATGGCAGTTGTTCCAAATGATCAGAGGAAAAAGTATTTAACATATTTAAATAAGAATTCTATTACAAGGTGTTCTCAAAGAAATACGGTCCTATTATACCATAGTAGGAAACAGCGCACCAAACATCGACTTTTTTTAAATATTAACGTCGGGTTGGGATTCTAAACATGGAGCGAACATGATGCGATGCCACAGTTCCATTCGTCGAAAACGTGGACTCATCCGAGAACATTATAAGTTTATGGAATCTCCTATTACTTAATCTTACTCCCTACCCACAACCAAAAATCCAACTTTTTGCTATCATCGCCCTCTTCGAATGTGTGACTATAATGGGTTTGCAGGGACGTATCTTATTTTGGTTTAAGATTTCTTGAATAATACTTTTTTGGACTTGCGTATCTCGTTTCTTCAAGAACAGTGTGGGGTTTTCTCTAACAGACTACAGTACGAGTAGAGTCGCTGCATCACCTTCATTGTAGTATTTTTTTTACTTTTTTTGCGTCTAATATGGATCCCGTTTCACGAAATTCCTTGGCTCAGACCGCCCATTTGATTACGGGTACATTGGGGAACCTTTCATGAAATTTTTTAATAGTATATCTGTATAAAAAATCTCCGTTACCATAACATTGGATTAAATGTATTCCTTGCTGCGTTGTTAACTTTGTAAACTAATTAAATCTTTAAAAGCTATTGATAATGACGTTTCGCTTGACACTGTAATAATTTATTTCTGAGGTTCTTAATCAAAGGTGATACTTAAAGGTACCTATACAAAATCAAAGGTACATCTACCTAACTTTTCAGTGAAATGCAAATTTAAAGCAAAAATATTATTCCTATTCAAACTTAATGACCACCAATATCTTAGAAGATGTGATAATTTGAAACAATTTTCTTAAGTAGGATTTTGCTAAAAACTTTAGAACAAGGGTACTTTACTTTTGTAAACAATTTAAATTTTTAACTTTTTGGACACCCTATGTACAATTTTTTTTATCGACAATCGTATTTTTTCAGCAAGCAAAAATTTTATAAAAAATGGCTTTTCCTCAAAAAATGAAATTTTTGGTCCGTTTGCCCTCTTGTATCCGGACATACTGTATATATTTTTTAATTAATAATATTTAAAATCAGGAATAAAATGTTAAATGAAGATTAAAATGTTTTATTGGCATTTCTTTTTCTCTTTCTCATTGGTATTAATTGCTTTTAAATGAAAATCAATTAACTGAAATATCTAAACATTTTCCTTTAAATTCGATGAGTTCATGGATTCTTAAATTGCATTGATATAGTCAATATTTTAATTATTTTCTCTGATCCAATTTATTTCAAAATTAAATTCCTCTATTTTTGGGAAAATTTATTATATACTAAAATAATTTCCAGTGTTCCAATGTTCCATTCATTTTAAAATACTATTTAAAAGAGAAATTAATTCCAGGTAGCGTCGTGCTTTAAACACTTGGGTTGGTCCTCGATCTAAGTATGCCTGCCCATAAGAGGCTATTTACCCTTTTCATCCAATATTATACCCGCCTATGTGTACTCAATAACATATTTTTCCGACCTTGCCCTTTTTGCTTACGCTACTGCAAATGCCTAATCGTTTTGTTTTCCGAGGTCTCACCGGTCGTTGGAAATTTATTTCTTTCTCTGTTCCAGATAGATTAGAGCGCTTTAATTAAGTCTTTTTAAAATGGCCGATGGTGTTAATTTCCGCTAGGAACAGAAAACAGAACAATAAGCTCTTTATTGATAAATGAACGGCCAACGGGCCGAAACATAAAGGATGTTCTTTGAACGTTTATTGATGAATTTATTGGTAGTTTACGTAAATTTGGATCTGTGAGTGATAAGCGGAAACAGTGGCGTAACAGAGGAAAATATTTATATAGAAAGTAAGCACTTTTATTCTATATAGTACGAGATGACCCGCCACTGAATCTATGAAAAATTAAATTAAAAATCAAAACCGAAATCGGCTAAGAGGATATTAAAACACATACATACATTCGATAATATCAATTTATATATTTTTTTGAGCAGCAACTTTAGTGAGCTTTTATGCCTGAGTATAACTCCTAAACACTATAATGAATACTAGTTGATAAGAGCGACATATAAATATGTATTAATTGACAATTTATCGTCTGTGTTAGACAAAACACGGTAAATTCTGCGACCTATTGCTCAGAAAAAGTTGGTTTAGCATTATTTCTTAAATTCTTATTGTATAAGGTGTCAGCAGGTGGTTAAAGAACAAATTCTCTTATTTATACATAATTTTTTCCTAAGGTTAAATAGAAATCCTCCTGGTTTTATCGATCTTATACTAAATAAATTACCAAACGATTTAGAACCGTAAACAATTTCCATTTGCTAAGGTTAGTCTTTTGCTTTTCGCCAGACTCATCCCTAGACGCGCTTCGCCGTATCACGGCTCGTCAGTGAGGGTAGGGTTTTTCGCCACAATTATTGTAACCCATGTCTTTGGATATATTATTATTATACCGGGTGTTTATTTTAAACGTTACAACCCGCTTTATCTAAGCCTAAAGGCTCGTGCAGAGTAGAAGCGTCGCGTCGAGCGTCACACAGCGTTGTGGTCATGTTGCGAAAGAGTATTCAGAGTGACAGCGTGTGATATCAGAAGTTGTAAAGTCGCGTCGTAAAACATGATCAGTTTGAGATAGTTCAGGTTAGAGAGTAGTTCGTTTAATATTTTTATTCGGGACACCATATTATACTAACAAGGTGTTAAATATTCTATAGATATTTATTTAGCAAATTCCACTATTTGTCTCATAAACTAAGAATTTCGGAGTACAGACGATCCCCGAGGTTTCCAATTGTTATAGTGCGTGTATAGTGTAGTGCAGATCTCGCTTGTATTTCTTCCTCTGAGCCCATTTGTACCACTAAAAACGCTGTGAAAAGCAATCAGAATTGTATACGACGCTCGACGCTTTACGAACGCTAACGTAACGCTCTATTAACGCTGACACTCTGACTGCGACGAATTTGTGGCATCATCCAGGATTATTTTTGTCCGTATTCTTTCTGGGCTCCTCGACTAAGGCCTTTCAAAACCCAGAACACAGTGCGCGAGGTAAGTTTCGTTAAAGTGCCACATATTTCTGCAGCATCCAATGTGGTTAGCTCAGGATTTCGTTCCCGAATTCCATGATATACGTTTAAAACTATTATTCGTTCTTTTAGTGTTAATTGAGATTTTTTTTTGTTGGCGGACAACTAGTTAAAAGTGGGGAAGGTGTGCATTTACATATTCCTGGATCTCCAACAGTAACGGATGGCTCATAAAGTATTGCCTGATTTAATAAAACACATTATTACTTTAACATGTTTCGTTTATTCCACGATTTGGTAACTGTTTGATGTTTACATCAATTTAACCTTGCATTATTTTCTTAGTAAGAACTTATTGTGTTTATATTGACACGTAAGACACCTTGCAACTGAGGTCAATTTAACTACCCTTGAGATTTAGTGCCATTTGGATTAGACAACCGAATGAACACGTTTTTGTTTTATTTATACCTTAGAACGAAAAACATATATTTTATTTTGATGGTGGAGCAAATAATCACTTGTTCATACTGGAATGTAGAATCAACATACTTTTGTATTATTTCTGATAAATAAACTACAACATTTTTCTTTTACTAAGATGCCAGACTAAATAGTTACTGCCGTAGGGAAAATGCAATTCTCGTATGGAAGCCCTATAAGAAAGAGTTATGATATGAGAGCTCGTTGCATACCCAAACACACACGACGTAACTGCCATTATTGACTAAAAGATAACCTTTTAAAAGAATATCACTTTAATGTGACACCTTGTGTCAGAAACACACGTAGATCCCGCTACCCGCACCGTGGAGCAATTTCTCGCCTCGAGCCTTGGACGCTACTACTGTTTACTTCCCACTCGCTGAATTCCAATTAGAAATCATTAATCTGTTGCTATGCTAGAAGTCAGTTGAAATTAAAATGGCAGGCGGTGTTCTTCTTTTGTTACAGCGATGTTGTCTTGCACTTTGAATTAAAATTAGCATATTATGTTGCGACATTGACTAATTGATTTGTATTTAGGAATTTGATTTTTAGAAAACGTGTTTCTCAAGCAAAAGTCTATGGAAACGACCCATATACTCCGAAAACTGAGAAAAAAATCTAACGATAAATTAATAATTAAAACACAAATTACCCCGCCGGCATGCGGCACGCTTATTTTCAAATATTTGAGGTTGTGAATTCGGTCTCCGTGTGTTGCCACATTTATTTTCTCCGCGATCAAAATCCCTGTGCAGACTAATCAGAATCGCCGTGCTATTTTAAATGCATTCGGCTGATTGCGGCGGGTATGACACCGTCGCCTCTTAAGTTCACTGTAATTGTAGAGGCAAAATTTATTATATGCATATAAATCATTTACTTGTACAATTTTTTTATTCTGTCGCTTCCTAGATTTATTTGTTAATTAGTATTAAATGAGTAACTGACATATATTGTGGACTTTGACTACTTTGAGTATGGTTGGTAAAATATAAAAAAAAATTCTGAAAAAGATCAGTACATATTTAATGAACGATAAAAATCCTCGATCTTTAGTTCATGTGTAGATTTCTTATTGGTAATTAAGGATGTTTTTGGGCGGCTCCGCTTGCAGATCATATTCGGAAAATTCGAATTTTCTGTCATTCGAAAGCTCGATGGTATTTTGTTGGTCTTTCATGACATCACAAAATGCTCCTCTACAAAAGTTGGTCATCGGCGCGAACTATATTCACTTTTTAAATAATTACATACGCTTCTTATGGTCAAAAACAGAAACCAAACCAACCTGCGATCCTCTCCCCGACTAAGTTTAGTTTCAACGCTAGGTTTTATCCATATAAATATAAGTCTGATGTTTAATATATCAGCCTAACCTGTGTCACATCCTTAAAACCTCGGTTGTCACATAATTTAATCAAGGAGAGCAATCTGGCTACAAATCCTGGGAAACAAGATGTCACATAGGATGGCAAATATTTCAATCAACTACTAATTTACGTCACCGGCTTGCAATTAATTTGATGAAACCATAGTGGCATATTTTACGAAAAATTTTTGAGGTTACTCTAAAATATGTCAAGGTTAGTTTAATCCAGTTATTTGGTTTAATTTAGAAAATAACGTAATTTCTTCTTATTACTTTCTTAAAATCGACATTGCCAAGTTCAGGCTTATTTTATTTTGATATTTTGTGTCTTGCTAAAAATATTGGGTTGTTTTAAAACAATCCTGTATCACTGTTTTGTTTCTTTACATATTGCTTGTTTTCGTGTATGGTATTATAAATATAAATATAAATAAGAAAGAATTTTTTAATTTTTGTACTTAGTGCAAGTTTTTTAAATATATCATAATATCCGTAGAGCGCTTTCGGCAGTTACGCCATCATCAGTACTACTTACAAAGCAAGAAAAGAAAAATCAACAAATTGTGAAATTTTACGAATCTTTGAAGGTTAAAGTTTCTTGAAAATCTTAGATCCAACTCAATATAAAAATTCTCACCAATTTCTTGTTACTTACTTTGTCATAAAAATTTAACCAACCACAAAACACAACATACAGGTATATGTATAACACCTAAAACATTAAAATTCGGGACATAAAGACGATGTAAATTACATGATGATATTAAAATATATTAAAAGCGTCCATTTTACTAGAGGGAACTAACCTTGATGATCTAAAAAGCATGTACCACGCATGCTTGTGTGTGTGTAGGAAGTACCATTGACATATTGTTGGTACTATTTCCTGGCGGTAAAATTTGAATTTAAATTCAAACATTTTGTATGTTATCTTAAAGAACTCAATATAGGCATCATTATTACAAGTGATGAAAAGATGGTGGTATAACTTGCAGGCGGTAAATTTTAAATTTGATAATATGTATGAAAATTTTTTTGTATGTAAGGTTGAATTCATCAAATCTGTCAGATATTAGGAATGGAAAACAGAGACAAAGATAGATAATTCAAAGAACTCGCAAATGTGATGTAAGGATAAGGTTCTTAGACAAAACAAAAGCTTTTGTGTAAACAAAATAGTTACAGCGGGAGATAGAAGTAAAAAATAGAGACGTCAATGTCATTAAGTGACAGAAAGTTCTAAAAAGTTATTATCCTATATAAAAAGCGAAAAATAAGCATTTTCTTATCCAACTTCCAGATGGAGGATCTGGATAATCATCGCGAGTGTCAGCCGGTGCCGCCGGACAAAGCGGCCGGCAAAAATAGTGCAGATCCGCGAATTAAAAACATTTTGTGTAATACAAACACCGACATACTGAATACACCAGAACCGCCGCTGCCTACAGACCTAAGAGCTGAGATGGAAGAGAGAGCGAGACTCCTGGATCAAAAATGGGAAAGCGCCTTTCAAGAGTCGAGTAGGAAATGGCAAAAGAAAATAGACGAGTGCGAGGCTCAGATCAGACAATTGATACAAAATAATTTAGCATTGAAGGTAATCATTGACAAATATGAAGCCAGATCTAATAATATTGATACCTCTCAATCGCCTATCACACAAAACACCATTACAGACCCTTCAGGTCAAACACAAAACACTATTACAGATACTTTGGACCCCTCAGGTCAAAATAAAAAATTACCCAATAATTTCAAAAAGCCAAAACCAGTCATAAAAATTAAAAAAGCAATAGAATCAAAAATGATTGACTACATTGGCGATACAGTCATGTCAGACTCCGACACTGGAAACGACTCAGACAACGACAGACCAGTTAAATCTAAAAAAGACCTCGAGAAAATAACATCCAATACAATTGATATAGAAATGAGGTCCGCAACAGAGTCGGAAAGTGACTCGGCGGGCTACTCTAAAATCAACAGACAAAGACGAAAACGAGCAGCGACAAAACTAACTGACTCGACAAATAAGCGTAAAAATACTGCTGAAGAGTATCCAACTCTGGCGGCAGTAAACACAGATAATTTAAAAATATTCCAAAAATCAAACAAACAAGCAAAAAAAGATACTGTCAGCGGTGGAGGCTCTTCAGCACTACAACCAAAGCAAGTTCAACAGAACAAAACAAACTCTCCTGACAAACAAAACAAACAAAATAGAACAACTGACCATCAACAAACTTCAAACAAAAATGAGACGAATACAAACTCAATTACTGACGAGGACCTAGTACAAAGAATACGGGTCCCACCAATAGTCATTCACAACAAAAATATTTACTCTAAGGTAACAGGCCACCTACGTAATAGAGGCATAAATACAGGTAACGGCGTGACAACGGAGCACGGAGTGAAGATCCTCCCGCCTACTCCTCACGACTATAAACAAATTCGGGAATTCTTCATAAAAGAAAAAATCTCACACCACTCCTTCAGATTTGCTGAAGAGAAGGAATTGCACGTGGTGTTGAGAGGCGTTCTAGAAACATGGTCTGAGGAGAAGGTTCTGGAGGATCTTCAAAATCTCGGCCTCACTCCCTCAAAGGTCGTTCGTTGGAAGCGGGCAGACGGCTCAGCCATGCCGCTTGTGCTGGTCCTCCTTCCGAAAACTGAAAAAAGGATTTACGACCTCAAATATCTAGACGGACTACGGATAAAAGTAGAGGCACAACGCGTAAGGCCTACGGTTACACAATGCCATCGCTGCCAGCTGTTCGGGCATTCGCAGCATAAGTGCACCGCAAGAATTAATTGCTTGCGTTGCGGCGAAAATCACAGGGTGGCCGAATGCCCGAACAGCGGGGTACTCAGGTGCTGCAACTGTGGTGAAGCACATGCTGCAAACGACAGAACATGTCGCAAACATCCTGAATTCTTACGAGATGCAGCTCAAAGGAAGGAAGCCGAAAAGGCAAAAGCTAAAATACCGCCACCGAATTTTAAATGGGGCACACAAAATAACAGCAAATTAAACGAAAATAAGTCACAACAAAATCAAAATACCTCAAACAGAGATAGCTCTGGAGAAGGATCAGCACAAGAGGGATGGCAAACCATCATTCAGAGATCCATGCATTCTCTCCTGGGCGAGTTCCAGGATAGAATGCAAAAGGAGATGCAAGCGATGATGACGACCTTAGTTTCATCGTGTCGTTAATGGCAGTGCAGTCAGAAACTGCATATTTCAGCTTGGCAACAATTAATATAAACGGTATCAAAGGTAAAAAACTCGAAATAATTGATTTTCTTCATAGATACGACATTGATATTGTAATGATCCAAGAAACATGGCTCAAAGGTGAAAGGTTCACCATTCCCAATTTTGTTACGTTTCGTAATGATAGGGAAGGGCGTCCTAAGGGCGGAACTATGATCTTGGTGAAAAGACATATCATAGCTCACTCAATGCCAGGTCCTGCGAACTGTACCCATATAGAAGGTACATTCATAAAAGTTAAAGCCAAAAATATGTGGATAAAACTTGGTTCTGTTTACATCAGTCCCCAAGTTAAATTTAACTTTGCCTGTCTGGCAAAAGTCTTCAGCGATCATGACCCAATTATAATAGGAGGTGATCTAAACGCCACTCACAGAGTGTGGGGCTGTAGATCTCAAAATACAAGAGGAACTACTCTCTTTAACAATTCTCTCGATTTAAACTATTTTATATTGCCGCCGGAGGAGCACACTCACCATCAAACTGGTGCTCTTCCGGAGATCTTGGACATCTTTGTCATAAAAAACACTGGGCGACTCTCTCAACCAGTGGTAGTCAACGAACTGACATCCGACCACAGGCCGGTCATTGCTGAATATGGAAATCCTGCTGAAAGGGGGCAGGGCTACGTCTCAGTCACGAAAACCAACTGGAGGCTCTTCAAGCGCCAGCTGGAAAACTCACAGAGACTGCACCCGATCGTCACTGATGAGGATCTAGAAACGGCGGTGAAAGAACTGACCTTCAAAATAAATTCAGCAATGGCCGAAGCGTCAGAAACAAAGGTGTCCAGATTTTCGAAGCGAGGAGATCTCGGTCCAGAGCTCACTCAGCTGATAAAGTCAAAAAATCAGACAATGCGATTAGCATATAGGACTGGCGACCCGCAGATCAAAGCTCGCGCGAACAGAGAGTCTGCGGAGATTCGGCGCCTTTTGCTCCAAAAGGAGGCGGATCTCTGGGACCTCAAAACAAAAGACCTTCGGATTGAAGACAGTTCGATCTATAAATTCACGAGGTCCTTGATTAGAGGGGGCAGAAAGCCTGTTCCAGCTCTCAAGGATCCAAATAATCAAAATTCAATGGTTTCTGATCCGGGAGACAAGGCTGAGCTGTTTGCGGATAGCCTTCGCGAACAGTTTAGCTTGTTTCCAACAGACAACCCCGAGCGCGATCTGCGGGTCGCCAGGACCATTCAAATTTTTAAGTCAACCCCATTTATTCCCGGCGCAGTAGCGGAAGTATCAGTTGATGAGGTCTGGTCAATCCTGAAAACAATGAACGCAAAGAAAGCTCCTGGCTTCGACGGCATAACAAATAAAGCGCTGAAGAACTTGCCAGAGAACACAGTATTGGATGTTGTAAACATAACAAAGGCAATAATCGAAAAAGGTCGCTTCCCAGACACTTGGAAAAGGGTCAAGGTTGTGGTGATCCCAAAGACGGGCAAAGACCTCCAGTTAGCAGTCAACTATCGGCCGATAAGTCTCTTATCGTGTCTAGGCAAGGTCGTTGAAAAATTGATACTTAATCGGATTTCCGATTTTGTATTGAACAACGACATTCTACCACCAGAGCAGTTTGGTTTCAGACCTGCTCATTGCACGGTGCGCCAGACAACGAGGTTGGCGACTAACATTCTCAGAGGGTTCAACCAACGACAGTCAACGGGAGCTATCTTCTTCGACGTATCAAAAGCGTTCGACAAGGTCTGGCATGATGGTCTTGTACTAAAATTAATTAGGTTGGGTATGCCAAACGTTTTAATTCACATTATTCATTCTTATCTTGAGGACAGGTACTGCGCAGTATCATCTGAAAACACAATATCATCGGAAATAAAAATCAGAGCAGGAGTCCCCCAAGGATCCCCGCTGGCGGCACTACTGTATAATCTATACACTAGCGATGTGCCAAAGCACCCATCCACTTCTCTTTATCTCTTTGCAGATGATACTGCGATTACTGCCACCGCAAGATCGCCCTCATATGTAGTAGCTAGACTGCAGCGCCACATTGCACTATTCTCCAAATGGCTCTCTGAATGGAAGCTTCGTCTCAATGCAGAGAAAACTCAGGCCATTTTCTTCTCCAGAGCAAGGCTGAGATTGCCCAAAACAAGAGTGAAAGTCATGAACTTACCCATCCCTTGGGCGAACAAGGTAAAGTATCTCGGCTTGCTCTTTGATAAGAGAATGACCTGGAGATTCACTGCAGAGGACAGGATTCAGAAGGCTAGAAAACAACTATTTGCCATCTACCCGCTTATCAACAAGCGAAATAAAATTTCTTATAGAACAAAAACAAATCTATATAAAATATTGGTGAGACCCGTACTGACATTTGGTTCCCCAACTTGGTCAACTCTGTGTGCAACGCAGCACCAGAAGTTCCAAAGACTTCAAAACTCAGCACTAAAAATGATAACTGACACACAAAGACACTTTCCGACAGCACTGCTTCACAGGGACTTAAAAATAGAGACTTTAAAACAATTCTATGACAAAATCATACATAAGTACTTTCGACGGACAGACGTTTCAACAAACGACTTGATACGAGACTCCCACATACGCTCGAGGGCGGATGAGAGGTATCGATATCCGAAAGACTGGCTTCCACCCTAACACCGTCAAAATTTCTAAATTTCAATATCAACTTCAATCAAAAAATTCAACAAAATCAACTCTTTGACAAAAATAATCCACTCATTAAGTAAATCAAACAAAAAGAGCTCAACAACCAAACCAAGAACCTTCTGAACTGAAAAACTCAAAAGTCACTATGAAAAAAGAAGTAAAAGATCTCTGATCTAACTTATCAAAGTCTTCAAAAAGAAGAAGTAAAAAATAGACGACAGAATGGCGGGGGCAAGTAACTTTCCACCACATCATGTTTCTTCCTTAATTACTCATTAGGGAAATCTACTTATTTGACCGAAGTTATGGTAGAACAGAATAACCTAAAATATTATAAAAAATAGAAAAAAATTTTAAAGTTTTAATATTTTTAAATTTTGTTTTTGTTATGCCCCCGCCATTCTGTCGTCTATTTTTAACTTCTATCTCCCGCTGTAACTATTTTGTTTACACAAAAGCTTTTATTTTGTCTAAGATCCTTATCCTTACATCACATTTGCAAGTTCTTTGAATTATCTACCTTTGTCTCTGTTTTCCATTCCTAATATCTGACAGATTTGATGAATTCAACCTTACATACAAAAAAATTTTCATACATATTATCAAATTTAAAATTTACCGCCTGCAAGTTATACCACCATCTTTTCATCACTTGTAATAATGATGCCTATATTGAGTTCTTTAAGATAACATACAAAATGTTTAAATTTAAATTCAAATTTTACCGCCAGGAAATAGTACCAACAATATGTCAATGGTACTTCCTACACACACAAACATGCGTGGTACATGCTTTTAGATCATCAAGGTTAGTTCCCTCTAGTAAAATGGACGCTTTTAATATATTTTAATATCATCATGTAATTTACATCGCCTTTAGGCCCCGAATTTAAGTTTTAAGTGTTATACATATACCTGTATGTTGTATTTTGTGGTTGGTTATATTTTTATGACAAATTAAGTAACGAGAAATTGGTGAGAATTTTTACATTGAGTTTGATCTAAGATTTTCAAGTAACTTTAACCTTCAAAGATTCGTAAAATTTCACAATTTGTTGATTTTTCTTCTCTTGCTTTGTAGGTAGTACTGATGATGGCGTAACTGCCGAAAGCGCTTTACGGATATTATGTTTTATTCAATAAACTTGCACTAAGTACAGAAATTAAAAAAATTCTTTCTTAATCTTTGATGGTGCACTCAGCCCTTTCCTAATTTGTATAAATATAAATATCCTGACATATTCAATATGTTCGGTTAGCTAAAGAGGCAAATTTAGTCATGTTTATTTTGTGGATCCACATGGCATTTACCAAAAATGCTAATTAAAAAAAAAACAATATTTGTTTAGGCATAACCAATTGCCTTCGGCTCAGCGAATTCTTATCATTAAAAGTATGGAAAACGGACATTTTTTTAATGCTGAATAAAGAATTGTTTCCCCTACCAACTGCTTTATATATTTAAATGGAAACACTCAAATACATGACGATAACAACTTCGATATACTCGTTTTCTTGAACTTCTTCATACACTGTGTACAGGGTGTTTCCGACTATGTGCGAACCATTTTAAGTGGCTATTCTTGAGCTAATGTTAAGGATAAAAGTAAGTAAAATATTTGTTTATAAAAAACTGTAAGAATGTACTTGCAGCAAATTTTATAAGAATTAAAGATGTATAAATTGCTCTCCGGAAAGTTCTTACGTATAAAATGGGCACCACTGTATAAAGCAAAATTGATTTATATGTTCTTTAGTGTACCAGTAAAAATAATATTTATGAACATTAATAAAACGCTTATACAGCTAAAGTAATACAGAGCTTATGAATGGTTCCCAAAAAGGTTTCGTACGTAAAAATTACAGCTTCTTGAGCAATTGTAAACACACTAATAAAGCTGTTTTATAAAGGTTACTCTGTGAGGAAGATCTGGTATATAAGATATGTATGTATAAAAGAGGTAAAAGCTGTTCTAAATGTTTTTTTAGGAACCAATTATTCTTGTAATAACAGTCGGAAATAGCAAAATTGTTCTACCATGTAGTTTTCAAACTCACAAAATAGATAATTATTATTAGCTTCATCATATATGTTATTCTATTCAAGTGTTGAAACTCTTCGGGTATTTAGCGTATTTTTTGCGAATTAAATTTTACTGTGTACAGTCGCGCATAATGCCTGTAACTTTTGACTTACCTCGTATACGAAAAAGTGACCTTTATGAAAGTTGTTCAGTAAATTATTCCCCACATTTCTACATGCATGAATTTTTTGTGTCATTTCTGGTTTGGTTGCCATAGAGGCCAACTTACCTTTTTTTAAATGGAACACCCTGCATATGATTGCATATTTGGATTCGATTAGGAAATCTCCGAATTTTTTGTATTTTAAATTCTTATTTATTTGAAATTGTAACAAACTCTATAATAACAAGATAAATAGCTTAGAAAATTGAACAACTTAACATCGGAATAATAAACAAGTAAAACCTTTTCCGTAGGTCAGGTGTTCAAAATGACCACCATTTTCTGCTACGCAGAGCGTCAGTCGATCCCTAAACCCGTCTACAACGTTTAAAAAGATGTCCTCTGGGATGGCCCGAATTTCAGCACTAATTTTGACTTTTAAAGATTCTAAGTTATTTGGACGATTAACGTAGACTTTGTCCTTTAAGTGTCCTCACAAAATGAAGTCAAGCGGGGTTAAGTCCTGGGATCGCGCTGGCCAGTCAATAGCACCTCTTCTGTCCTATCCAACGTCCTGGAAATTGTTCGCTAATGTATTCTCTAACATTAGCTGCATAATGCGCAGGTGCTCCATCTTGCTGGAATCGTACCTGTTTGTTTATGCCATTATTTACACCCGGTAAAACCGTTCTGCAAAAAGGACTTATGTGATTCCTGAGGAGGTTCAGATATTTTTCGCCATTCAAATTACCATGTATGGAACCTTCCTGGAACCAGTGAATATTCTTTGCAGACCAATAACGATAATTGTGTCTATTAAAAATGCCATTTAAATGGAAAGTAGCTTCATCCGAGAAAATGATATTCGTTTCGAAGCTATTATCGTTATTGCATCTTTCCATCATTTGCTCACAAAATTCAGCTCTTCTATCAAAATCGTCCTCGTTTAACTCGTGCACCAACCTTATTTTGTAGGGATGTAACTTCTCCTGCTTAAACAATTTTTTCACTGACTGATGAGACGTATTAAAATCCATTGCCATTGGCCTGGATGATTGTGTTGGATTTTCATGTATTGAGAGCATGATATCCAAAGCTTTGTCTCCCCCGGTTGCTGTTTTAGGTCAACCTGATCTAGCAGCTTTCCTAACACTGCTTGTTTCTCAAAATTTCTTTACCACTCGACACACCGTTGACTGATTTATTGGAGGCCTATTTGGATATAATGCATTGAAAAGTTGACAAACCTGATCTTGCGATCTCTTCATATTTCCGTAACCGCTCCTTTTTAAAATTTCAACTCGTTGTTTCTCATTCAGATGAATCATAGTGTAAACGAATTAGAAATCAGACAACAGAAAATTAAACAGGAACTTAAAATTGACACCTCTTACACCTGTCATGAAAACAGCTTGATTCAACTGGTGGGTATTAGGTAGAAATAATTATAATTAGGAAGTTTTTCATTTTTGAGCTGTTATTATCTTGGAAACGCTTGCAGATAGGCGAAAATTTGAAATACAAAAAATTTTGAGTTTTCCCAGTAGAATCCAAATATACAAGCATATTATCATCATGCATCATATCAATGTTTCATTTAAGAAAAGTAAGTTGGTCTCTATGGCAATCAAACCAGAAATGACAGAAAAAATGCATGCGGGTAGAAATGTGGGGAATAATTTACTGTACAACTTTCATACAGGTCACGTTTCCGTATACGAGGTAATTCAAAAGTTACAGGCATTATGCGCGACTTTTTCGCCACTCTATGCATATTGTTTTTAAGTTTGCGCATAAGAGAGCATAACTGTTGATCAAAACCGGTCGTTGTATTAATGATAAAAGTAAAATTATGCCACTAAATATATTATGGACAATATGGCTCCTTTAAAATGGACTCTAAAATAGCCCGGATGTTTATAAACCTAACTGGCTTTGTAATAAACACTAATATCACAAAATAGCTCTTGAAAAAGTAATTATACATCATAGGGAACCTTTGGGTCTGCAGGAAACACTAAGCGAACCATTATGAGGAGACAATTTCGATGTCATTTTTCCGGTATCACTGATCTTCTATTCTACACGGATAAACGAATACATGAATATAAATCAGTTTTTTAACTTGTGAAATTTGGTACTTATTCTACCAAAAGAATTAATCAAATTTCTTATTATACATAGATTAAATCGATATCGGTTAAAGTGCCATTTGCGATTTTATATGAAGTTAGATTAGGGTTGCCATAAGTGAATCGTAGGAAAGTGGTTCAAAAGAAAATATCTATTTTGCATTATAAGACAAGCATCTACTCTGAAAAATTTTGCAATGATTTTTAAAATTTTGAGCTTTTCTAACCTTTTCTATAACTCTGGTAACAGTGTTTTACGTCGGCGCTTCTAGAGGAATCCGAGTATAACAGTAGTTCAGGGAAATCCCCTAGAAGCGCGAACGTATACTCGTATACAGCTGTGTGAATTGTAAAGGATGTGGTGAGACTAGTTTTATTTTGGCGTTTCGTTCGGCTCAGTTTATACTGTCTATAAGTATAAAAACATGCAGCAAAATAAATTAAAGGGTATCACAAAACCAAAAAGTAACGGCAATAAAAATGTTAGTTCTTTTTATTGCCATTTCTAGCGATTCTCTTACCATTCTCAGAAAATTCTCTAATTTGAGATTATTCTCCAAAAGATTATTCCGAGAATTTTACATCTCTATCTGTAAGAGAATTACCTTATAATTATTGCTTCGGGAGAGTTCTTATCATATTAAAGTAGACAAGAACATTCCTTATTTTCTCTATAATAGTTTTGTAGTTGCACATAGGAACTATTATAAACAAATTTAGAAGTAAAAGTGCTTATAAAGCAATTTTGCTCTTTAAAGAAACTAAAAAAGCATTTATAAAACAGATTTATATTTTGGTTATTAGAATATTCTTAGAGCATACTCTTGCAGCAGTTTTGCTCCCAACAACAAAAACGAGTAAGATGTGGCAACATTTATAAAATAAATTGGCAAATTGACAGTCTGTATACAACTTTCATATACCATAATTTCCTGTTACTCAAATTATTATGAGTTATTTGCTAGTTGGGTAGTTTTTAAGATTTTTTTTTATGATGAGGCATAGCACTGCAAGATTAATCCTTCATGGCGCTCTGCGAGCAGTGCGTGTGCGCAGAGAACGATTCACGTTGGTCTTGAATCTTTGAAGATTATACTCGTTGAGGAACACGGCCTCAGGTAGGTCGTTTCAGAGTGATGACGTGCTGCAGATGAAAGACTTTTTAAACAGTGTCGTTCGAGGGGCACTAATCAGAGCCACGTACGGGTGGGATGCAGTGGCTCGTCGTGTATTTCTACCATGCACCCCTCTGGGTGGTATCAAGCGGGCAACCTTAGTTGAGCACTTGCCATGAAAATATTTGTAAAATAGACTCAAGTTGCCAACCTGCCTTCGATGCTCAAGGCTTTCCAGGTTGTTTGTTAGATTATAGCCACCGATCAAGCGAATGGCTCTTCTTTGAATGGAGTCTAGCAATCTCATGGTATGTTTAGGAGCAGAGCCTTAAATATGCGAATAGTACTCCAGCGATGGTCGAATTTGAGCTTTATACAGCATCAAAAGTTGTTGTGGTGTATAGAGGTTCTTAGTTCGGAAAAATATTCCAAGCTTCTGCGAAGCTGCCTTAGGAATGACCGCAACGCGACCATGCCAAAAGTCAAGGGAATCGAGTGTTCCTCCATGACTGTATCCGGTTCTTTAACATTATCTTATTTAAAAAAAACTGCCGCCTGTTTCTTTTTAGCGTCACCCCAAGATCTCTCGCTGCCTATAGGGATGTGCATTGACAGCCGATGCCCGAGCATCCAAAGTAAAAGATGAAACAAGTATACTGTCATTAGCGAAGCTATATACAGTGTGTCCCCGGATCGACGCAACGATAGGTGAAAAAGGCTGAAATTTTTTGAGTTGAAACTTTATCTTCTGGGGTTCAGCCCTGCTTGGATAGAAACTAATTTGTGGCATAATTTTAATTTCGAGAAATCAAGTGTGCTTTGGAAATATTCAAAAAAGTTTTTTTTCTCACCAGTAAAGTGCTTCATTTCTAGGAGATACGAAAAAATTTTGTTAAGAAAAAATGTTCGGAAATAATTAATGAGTAAGAATAATAAATTTTAAAATCCTATGCCTACTTTGATGTTTTGCATCCTCCCTATTGAAGATATTAGAAAATTTCGTTAAGAAAAGTTGTTCAAAATAATAAACTAAACACGATCGGTTTATTTTATTCCCTATAACAGACATTTAGATAATTAAAGAAATGTGAACATAAAAATAACAAGCAATTCACTTCCTTCAAAATATGAATAAATTTGTTTCAATGCTATTCAGAAAAAAATAGTATGCCATGGAAGGAAAAAGAATAAAATAATATTTTGACAGTTTGTTGTCAAAAATAGTTTGGTATTTTTAATATTGTGCTCTAAAACTAATCCGAACTTTCGAAAACATTACTGTGAAATATCAATTATGCTTACTATACCAGAACGGATCTACCTAATTCAATGTTATGGTATAGGTGAATTATCTATTTCAGAGGTTATCAG
Source organism: Polydrusus tereticollis (assembly GCA_963920685.1). Lineage (NCBI taxonomy): Eukaryota > Metazoa > Arthropoda > Insecta > Coleoptera > Curculionidae > Polydrusus > Polydrusus tereticollis. The sequence goes on from OY987327.1 coordinate 80,338,357, forward strand.
GCGATTTAATATGAAATTTCCGAACACAGTTTTAGTCAAATCTACAGTATCCAGACTGGTTAAAAAATGTGTTACTACCGGTACTGTACATAATATACTAAAAAAGAAGAAGAACTTTGATGAAGATGATGTAGGTACTGTGTTTGCAATGGATTCATTACGCGAAAATCCGAAGCTGTCACTAAGAAAGCGGTACGAGGAGACTCGTGTTAGCAAATCACATTTGCAACGCATTTATGAAGCAAATAATGTAAAACCATATAAAGTTAGACTTCGTCACACGTTAAGAGAAGGGGATGAATCCCGAAGGTTGGAGTTTTGCCTAACTTTAGATGAGAAGATTCTAGAAGATCGAAATTTCCATAAAAATATTATTTTCTCAGACGAATCGACTTTTACCACTAACGGTGTACCTTCATCACAGAATTGCCGATATTGGTCTAGAGATAATCCAAATTATGTAATAAATTCTAGGCGGCAGTATTTTAAAAAGGTTAATGTTTGGTGTGCCATATCCTATCATTGTGGTGTAATTGTGCCATATTTTATTGAGGGAAGACTTAATCAACATACTTATTTAAATATTCTAAATCAGTCTCTTGACGAACTACCATACGAACCAAGATATTTTTCACATTTTCAACATGACGGCTGCCCTGCCCACTCGACATTTCGGGTATGTGAATGGCTCAATGAGCATTTTCAAGAAAGATGGATAGCCAATGCTGGTCCCATTTTGTAGCCGCCCAGATCTCCGGATCTAACAAAATGGATTTTTATTTTTGGAGTCGAATAAAACAAATTGTATATTTGAATAGGCTTCCAAATGACGTAGAAGTTTTGAAAAATCACATTACAGATGCAATAAACTCTATTCCCCTGGAGGAGAAAGAGCAGCTTTCACTGCATTTCGGGAAAACATTGAGGAATGTGCGAATAAAGGCGGCGAACTTATTAAATAAATAAATCTTTCAGTTGATGTTAGTATTAAAATAAATTAATTTTTTGATGTATTGTATAAACCGTTGTTAATGTTACTATTGAAATAAATAAATTTTTTGAAGAAGGTATCTTATAAACCGATCGTGTTTAATGTATTATTTTGAACAACTTTTCTTAACGAAATTTTTTAATATCTTCAATAGGAAGGTGCGCGTGCAATAAAAATAATGCGAAACATCAAAGTAGGCATAGGATTTTAAAATTTTGTATTCTTACTCATTTATTATTTCCGAACATCTTTTCTTAATAAAATTTTTTTGTATCTCCTAGAAATCAAGCACTTTACTGGTGGGGAAAAAAAGTTTTTTGAAAATTTCCAAAGCACACTTGATTTTTCGAATTTAAAATTATGCCACAAATTAGTTTCTATCCAAGCAGGGCTGAACCCCAGAAGATAAAGTTTCAACTTAAAAAATTTCAGCCTCTTTCGCCTATCGTTGCGTCGATCCGGGGACACACTGTATAGGGTTTTTATTTTTTTCCAAAAGATCGTTAATGTATAGTGAAAAGAGGATTTTGTTTATTTTTGCTTTTAAATATTCATTTATTGATTATAATGGCGTTACAACATATAATATAATACAACATTCATAAATGAATACTAATATAATTATTATTACTAATAATTATCCTTATAACGTATCTTTGTAAACCCAGAAGGATTCATCATGTCTAGCGCTCGCTAAGTTTAAAACTTGACAGCAAGTAACCAGACATTTTTTTGAAATTCATCTTATTTGTTTTTGAAGATAACTAAATGATATATGGAAACGCATGCAAGAGATTTGTAATCTTTTTAGGACGCCACTAGCTCAATTTGATAATTTATCTAGTTTCCTTATATTATTTTGCAACTTTTTTGTATTTTGCATTTTCCTCTAAAAGTCGATTATTTAGTCAACATGTAACGAGAAAAAAGGTGTGAAATAATTTTAGTAATAAATTGTTACGATAAGCAAATTTTATCTTTAAACGCAAATAATTTAAATTTACAAAAAGGCAAAAAAAAACATCAACATCCTGTATCTTAAAGTCTAAGTATGACTTTCATGCTTAAAATTAGCTGAAGAATAACCACTTAATATTTTTCGCACATATTTGAAAACACCCTGTATATTTACACTGATAACTTTTGGCAGCGAAGAGATTAAAGACGTTATTTTGGAAACATAAAAAGTCTTATGGGGCGAATTACTCTTGAATGCACTGAATGTTAGTTAATGCTGGCTACATTTCTTCGCAGATGGTCGTTAATAAAAAACTTAGGCCACACCATAACCGGCGAAATGAGAAAGCAACACTTTACCATTAAATAAAGTTTTTGCTGCAGATATTTGAAAGCGGCGTCGCCCACAACTCGGAACTTGCAAATCCTAAAGTTTCGAGACCGCCAATATAATAAAACTTTAGCGTCCCAAGTCGCCTCTTCGATATGTTTTGCTCTTTTTATTTCCTTCCTACACGTTTACTAAGAGCAGGTGTATTTTAGGATAGTGATCCTGGATTTTTTTTTATTGAATTGAAGAGAAAATTGGAGAGAATCTTATATAGGAAAAATACATGAGTAATTGGAAGTGGGCTCCCAAGGTCATTTACATTTGGGCCTTAAGTTTATACTATGTGAGTTAAGGGTGCAGGGAAACTTTAACCATTGACATTGATATTTTTTTAAGATAATATTATTTTGATCCGATTGTGGGAAAAAATGACGTTTTATAGATCAGATATTTGGACGAAAAGGTAACCTTTTCAATAAGGTATTGATTATTGCGCTGGTAGCTAGGCAACCTTTGTCGTCCTAGTCCGAAAAACATTTTGTCGGACGCTAAAATATTTTCAACAGTTTATTTTATTCAATTATTTACAATATTTATATTAAATGTACAATTAGAACAATTTTGAACAAGAACGGGGTGATGTAAATTTGATTTTGAGGATGTGTTATTATTTTTGGTCTCCGTTATGATATTATTCTCCAATGTTGAACTCGATTGGGAGACGGATTGCGACACCTGAGTCGAGACTGACTGCAGGTCAGATTGTGGAATGTTGAATATTTTCTTGGTCAGCTCTAACTTATTACTTAAGGAATCATCTATGTAGTCCTCGGCTACTCCCGAAGACTTCCAGCCTCCATGCCGTTTTAGAGATGTTATGTCTGCTCCCGCATCTACAAGTAATGTGGCCGATGTTCTTCTGAAACAATGTCCCGTGAATTCCTTGGCATTCGGCAGTTTTAAGTAAGATGCTATTTCCTGAGGTATAGAGCCAAATTTGTGTATACCGACACCTTGCTTATGGCATTTTCCATTGCGATAAGACACAAAAAATCGCCCATTACTCATATTTGTTGGACGTAAAGCCAGATAATTTCTATAATACTTTAGATATTCTCCAGTCACCGTAAATGATCTCGGTTTGTTTGTTTTATTATAGGGAATTTTTATTAACAAAGCCGTTCCCAAATCTTGTATGTCATCAATTTTATATGAGCCAGTTCTTCTCGACGACATGCGCCCGCGATTCCAAAAATAAAAGCAACCTGTAATTAAGAAAATTGTTAGTCAGAAATTTAAAATACTATTATATAGTTACATTTACCTTCAACATTAAGTATTTGTCATCTGGAGCATGGCAAAGGAATTTGTGAACCTCTTCTCTAGTTAGGATCCTTGATTTCTTTGGACAATATCCAACACTTTTTTGTTTCAACAATGCTCGTAATCTCATGTATTTAGATATATCAATATTCTGTTTTACATTTACCACTGCACGTAGCATAGAATACTGCGACCACAGAGTAGATGACTTCATAGTTTTCGATAATTCCGCCATATAGACCAAAAAGACGTTTTCGGAGAACGACTGTATATTTTTTTCTTGCCGGTAATCCATAAATTTTTTATAAGCTCTTTCATATATTTCCTTAGATTTTTGTGGCAACAAATGTAACATTACTTCCTTGCCAGTTTCTTGAATGTCAGGTGGTGTACCTTCTATAAGATCATCGTCTATTTCCATTTTTAATTGTGTTTGTCAGGTTTTAAAACTAGCAGAACACGAAAGATTAGTTAAAACTATCGCCTGATTGATAAAACGTCAGTTGATAATATTAATTTAATTATTTGTTAGATCCATGGATACGCATATTACAGGTTTCATTGTTCAAACATTCAAGGGACAAAAAATTACAATGCAAGATGAAATATATTGGTTTTCTTAATTTTTACATTATTTTATAATCCGAGCAAAAACACAATCGGAAAAAAAATAACGTATGTTATACGGACGAAAAATGTATTTCGGACTATGCGGGTTACTGGCCTCGGCTTTGCCTCGTCCAGTAATCTCCCGCAATACGTCCGAAATACTGCATTTTTCGTCCTTGTAACATAATATACTATTCTGGCCATACTTAAGATTAAAAGTTCAGCCTTCCTCTAGGAAATAGTTTGGAGTATTTTTTAATCAGGTATTTTTGCCATCCAGTAGTCAATATTAAAAAAGTCAGAGACTTCCTGCACCTTATATTTGCTTCCACAGTCAGGCTTAAGTGCGTCACAACAAGATCTAGAGTGGACAATTTGATCTCTCTCTAAAAGTTTTTTTTTTAAATATACATTTTTATAACAATTGAGTTCTGCATGCTTATTTGATACTCAATTGATATCCAATGAACCTAAAAGAAAAGACGAGAGTGATAAAAAGCAAGTAAATATGTAATAGTAAGTAGGTGTAAGTGCATTGACTTTTTTCAATACAGTTTTGATAGAGTAAGGCCGCCCGCAAACACAGCCACTTGTGGCCGCCACACGCTGCGGACGATATGTTATACATAGTTTTTATGGGCTCGGCGCAAACACGGCGTTGGCGGTGGCTCGTTCGAGCCACAAGCTACGGAAGTAGCCGTATCTCGCTGCTCGTAGCCAGTGGCAGCCACCGATTTGTCCACGCAAACACGAACACCAGTCGCTTGCCACCAATTTACAGATACGGATCATACGAATTCATCGTGAGCCAAAAAGACATGACGGCTAATAATATCGACATTAATTTTTTCTCTCGAAAACGAAGCAAAATACGAAAACAATTCAAGGAACAAAAAAGTTGAATTATTAGTTGGTAAATCCGAAAAAAGATATCGAAATTAGAAAAAAATCAATGGCGTACATTTTCTTGTCAATAATACTCGTTAAGGTGCTCCCCGGGACGCCACTGGGCTTAATAAATTTAATCTAAATAAGGCTAATTAAGCCCCTAATCATTATGAATAACGGTACCGAATTTCAATAAAATCGGGAAAAGGATATTTAAAAAAATTAAATCCCGTTTTTTTTTTTTAAATCTTTAACACCCTGTGTATCAAAAACGGGGCAACTCCGTACACATGATCATATGAACTTTTCTCTTCAAATATCATAAGGAATCACCTCCTTAAGTTACGTACCGTATATCTGAAACACCCTGTATACATACCTCAATGTAATAGCTAGTCTTTCTGCGGGAGTAATACTTTTTCTCAATCGTGTGTTTTGATGTTTTAAGTGATTTTGCAGCAAGTATAGCAGTTCATTAAATGTTGCTACGCTCATTCGAAAATACTTAAAGAATTTTTCTTCGTGCAATTTTAAATCTTCGAAAAGGGTATAAAGTGTCCATTTCTCTCGCGAGTACTTAATAATGGATGCACCCAATAACAATAACGACGATATTTTTGTAATATGCGCCGTCTTTGTCGTCTTTTTATTACCAGCAGTGTGGAGAGTGCTTCCATGCCCAAGGTCTAAACTTGACTAGAGACAGATCTGGCTTAAATTAATCAAAGAAAAGTGGCGGCTACAAAGCCACAGGAGGTGACCACTAGTGGCCATATTTAGCCACTTGTAGCGGCTACCGGTAGCGACCACAAGTGGCTGTGTTTGCGGGCGGCCTAACACTTATTCGTTTCTGTGAGCAACTTCAAAATATTTATTAAGGTGTTAGAAGATTCTCGCACTGACAACGATGTGAGGTTATTTAAGCTCTTCACAAATAAATTTAGACTCTGACTCTGAAAGCCAATTGTCGGTTTCTGCGAACCGAAAGCGCGATTCAGCGCCACCTAACATTAGATACCTGCTTATGCGGGTTCCATTTCAGCGTTTGGTCTTCTGTAAGACCTCGCTGGTCTGGTTGGGTGGACAGCTCGATTGCCACGAGATGTCGCCACGTGCAACAACTCGCATATGTATTTATATATTATGTGATGAAGTTCATGGTAAGGTCCCTTTCCTTTTCACAACCAGAGCAGTTCGGTTTTAGAGCTGCTCATTGCACGGTACGCCAAACAACAAGGCTCGCAACCAACATACTTAGAGGGTTCAATCACCACCAGTTAACGGGGGCAGTCTTCTTCGACGTCTCAAAAGCGTTTGATAAAATATGGCACGACGGACTTATCCTAAAATTGATTAGATTAGGCATGCAAGGTGCTCTAATCAGAGTTGTTATATCGTACCTTGAGGACAGAAAATTCGCGGTGTCAACAGACAACTCAATATCTGATACTAGGGTCGCACGAGCGGGGGTTCCGCAAGGGTCACCACTCGTTGCGATCCTATACAATATTTATACAGCGGACATTCCGCACAACAGATTCACACAACTGTATCTGTTTCTTGATGACACTGCGATTACTGCCACCTCAGGAGTGCCCTGGAGAGTGGTTTTACGCCTGCAGCGCCATATTCTGCTTCTGCAGAATTGGCTGGGGACCTGGAAGATGAGGTTAAACGAGGGGAAGACACAGGCAATATTTTTCTCAAAGGCGAGACAAAGACTGCCTGAAGCAAAGGTCAAGGTTAACAATAAATCCGTTAAATTGAGCCCTAAAGCTAGCTATCTTGGTCTCACCTTTGACAACAAACTGACCTGGAACGACAATGTTGAAATCAGATTAAAAAAGGCACACAGACAAATGTGCGCAGTGGACCCCTTACTCTGCGCAAGAAGTAGACTAAAACTAAAAACAAAGACATTAATATATAAAACCATAGTAAGACCAGCATTGACATACAGTGTACCAACCTGGTGCACCGTAAACAAGACAAGGTTCATGAAGACACAAAGACTACAAAACAATGTACTGATAATAATGACAAACTCACAAGGACATGTACCGACGGCAGTATTGCACAGGGACTTAAAAATGGACACATTTTCGGACCACATAACAAAACTAATAACCAAATACTTTGAAAAGACTGACATTTCAATAAATCCAACAATACAAAACTCCCACATACGCTCGACGAGACATAACAAGTACAAATACCCCAAGAATTGGTTCTCACCCTGAAATCAATAAAAAACAACAGAATGCAACTGATTACAAAAATTAAAACATTGAAAAAACATCAAAGAAAAAGAACCATAAATAGAGAGAAAAAACATCAAATGAGGAAAACAAAACAACAACAAAACATACAGTTCAAAATCAAACCCAAATAACGAAACGAAAAACAAAAGCGAACGAAAAAACACCTAAAGAAAATTCAGAATAGTGGAAGGATGAGCAATCAACAGCGATAAAAGGAGTAAAAGCTTTTCAGAGCTATCTCAGCAAGCACTAACAGTATGACGAGCCTTTACTTTTCGTCAGACTCTATCTATAGTCTTGCCGAAGAGCCGTAATACTGGGAAACGCGTCAAAGGATTGGGTCTGACGGAAAGACAAGGGACAAACTTCTTTCTTTAATAATTTAGAAGAAAAAGATATATTTTACCCCACTTCACATTAAGTTAGGCCTCATCAAGAATTTTGTTAAGGCTCTGAATAAAGAAGGAGATACTTTCTTATATCTAAAGAAAAATTCCACGTATAAGTGAGGCAAAGATTAAAGAGGGAATTTTTGTTGGATCGCAAATTAGGCAACTGTTTTAAGATGAGAACTTTGGACAACTTTAAATGACACTGAATGACGAGCATGTGTTTGAAAACGTTTCCAATAATTATTGTTGGAATTTAATACGGGAAACCCCGGTGGTTCTAATAAAAGAAAAGAAGAAAGATGGAATGAATTAAATATAATAAAAATTAATTTAAAATGAATATATTAGCCTTAAACTTACTGTTAATAAAGTGTATTATAAGTTTGTAATTGTTTAAAGCCAAGAAACTGAATATAAATCGCATTTTTATCGAAATTGTCTTCATGTGTAAAAATCTCTGCCTCGGTTATCATTGATATTGAAGTTCTGAAGGCAGAGCTAGAGCAGATCAAAATATATAAAAACCAGCCCAAAATATTCCAGGGAGGAAAAAAAATTCGATAAGTTGGGCAGTGTTATTAAAAACAAAAAAAAAATCAACAATATCTCTAAAGTAAAGTTAAAAGTCGAAACAACCCGGAAAACACAATTTACGGTCCCATATCGGTTCAGAAATGACTGTAATGATACATTTAGTTAGCGAGACAGTTCTTGCTGCATGATATTCGCATTTCCCGATTGATTGATACATATCGATAAACAAAATGTTTCTACAGCCCTTGGGGGTGTACAAAAATATCAGTTTTCAAATTTTTCATAAAAAGCTCTGCTACGTCTATTAAATTAATACAACCTATATTCTCCACTTCCATCTAGAAGGTAGAGTTTACCTTTCAAACTAGTTTTTTGGATTGGACCTCATATAGGCTTGACTTCGGCTTCATCCTATATTTCACTGCCTCGGGCTTATCCTTACCGAGTTTCACAACCCTCAATTTTGCGGTTTCTGCTTTCTTAGAACCTGACAAAGGCCATTTTCTGCCAGATACATAACGCTTTGTTTTCACATATTGTAAATGGGCTTTTTGCCTTAAGGTATAAATTAACCAAGCTTAAATTTTCAACGTCTCGAGTCGCTGACATGATGTGTTTTGTTGTTTTTATCTTTTACAAGTTTAAAAAAAAAACAGTGTATTTTAATAACAGTAATCAATTAAATCGTTTGCCAGCATTATATTAAACGGCAGGTTGAAACATATGTATCAAATTATTATCAATTAATATAAACACTTAACGTAGATTTGTTTCCGTCTTCTTATTTTAATTAGCAAAACTACAGATTCTCATTTAAAAATATTAGTCGAATTTAACTAAACTTATTTTAGTCCAAAAATTTGTAATAACCAAGATACAGAGAAGATTGCGAAAGTATATACAGGGCTGCCCAGAAGTCCGGCATAAAATTAATATAGCCTTAACCTGTAACTTTTGGGGAAAATGATCGGACACGTCAATTTAGTTTTATATATGCTCACATTTTGACGTTATTCGTTTGTTTTTTTATAGGCATTTGTCAAAGATAAGACGACATCGCTCTTTTTTTTAATTGAAAACATACAGCTTGTGATACATCATTTGAAAGCTAATATCTCGTACATTATGCTCATAAATTTTGACGCGATTCTGTCAAGCTATTTCAAAATGGCGACTGTTAAAATTTTTAAAAAAATCCCTATTCAAATAAGCGGAAATAGTAAATCATTGATGTTTTTTTTACCTTTCAAGGTAAGAAATCTTTATTGTTTTAGGTTCTGACACTTTGTGACATTGTGAACTTGTAATAGTTATTTACGATATAAGTGTTGTAAAGATCCATATTACAACACGAGATGTTAAAGTTGTTAAACGAGGCGTCAGCCGAGTTTAATAAAACATCGAGTGTAGTAATATGAATTTACAACAAGAATATTGTACAAAATTTTATCTACTTTCATCTATGAATAAAAATATTTGGCAAAAGGCATTTTTAAAAATAAAAATGCACCTGCTATTAAAAATCGTTTTGTAAGGGCATCTATTACAGCACTAGTGCTGTAATGGCATCTATTACAGCACTAGTGCTGTAATATATGCCCTTACAAAACGATTTACAGAACTGTAAAATTCATATTACTAAATGAAAGTAGATAAAATTAATTTAGGTATTTCCGAAGTATTGTTTTACAATTTTCTAAACAAAAATGGTTTTGTCGGAAAGGCAGCATATCGAAGTCTTGATATTGTTAGGATGTGGAGATAAAATAAGAAGTCAAAGTGAATTGTGCACTTTATTTAATGCTAAATATCCGGAAAATCAAATTTCACAGGGCACTGTTAGTAAAATATTCCACAAATTTGATGAACATGACACAGTAAAGGACTTGCCTAGGAATGGACGGTCAAGTGTTTAGGCTCAAAATCATGATACATCTAGAGGTACTATTGGAAGATTTTTAAAAGCAGAAAAATACCACCCTTATAAAGTATGTCTTGTCCAAGAGCTTTTAGAAGATGACTATGATAGGCGTTTGCAATTTTGCGAATAAATGATGTGACGGTGTGACGAGAATAATAGGTTTCCACAGAACATATTATTTTCGGATGAAGCTACTTTCTATTTAAACAGGGTGGTTAACAGACATAATTATCGTTTCTAAAGTCAAGAAAATCCACGATAGAAATTTGAGGCGCATACTTAGCGGCCCTAGAAAGTAAATGTATGGGCAGGTATCATTAATAACCGAATTTTAGGGCCATTCTTTTTGGAAGGAAACCTCACAGCTGAACGGTACCTGGATGTCTTAACCTTCAAGTTGAGGCCTGCCCTAGTTGTAATTTTTCCCAACGAAGTAGATCCAGATATACCTAATGGAACAATTTGGTTTTAGCAAGATGGTGCTCCCCCGCATTTTGGTATCAATGTGAGAAAATATTTAGATCAGATATTTCCAGGTCGCTTGATTGGGCGACGTGGTACAATTGAATGGTCACCGAGGTCCCCAGACTTAACGCCTCTAGACTATTTTCTATGGGGATGTTTAAAAGAAAAAGTTTACTAAAATAGGCCAAATAATATTGAATTATATGTAATATTTATAGTGTACAAAAAGTGCTATATATTTAACCGTTTTAGCTTTATTTTCTAAATATAATACCTGTACAGATCGAATTCATCTGTGATTTTTGTGTGTACCATGAATAATTGTTCGACATCATATATCGTTACCATTCCATCCATTCATTAACCCATAAAAAACTTAAGTTAATATGAAATCAAAAGTAACTCAGTCTTGTCGATTATTGTCATTTAACATTTAATTGGTAGAGCATAGCAAAAATGCATAAGAGACTGAACAAGAACTTTAAGTTTATTTAGGTCAGCATATAAAATATATGACACACATGAAAAATTCATAAATAATTGTAATTCCAAACAGGATTTGGTTATTCAGCATTCCCTCTGTAACTTGTATAACTTATGTGGCATTACTCTATATCGGGTTTTGCGTTCCTTAGTTATTCGTTTTCTGCTTTCTGAAACCTGGGTTATGCCACCAAATCTGGAATTATTATTGTGTTGATTTGAATTTTCCAAATCAGATTTTTACTGTAAATTATAGAGATAAGAATGCTTTGAATTGAGGCGTGTTTGTTTTTGTATTTCGTTAATGGATAACTTGGTGCTCACTTTATAACACAAAATATTTACGAGAGCTAATTTATTATTAAATGAGGAAATGCATCCTGGTAACGTAATGTAGTATTTACAATGATATGTGTAATGTTATTAAGTACTTTTAGTACGTAATACTCCTAATAAAATATTAATTTCGACGTTACTTTAAAATTACCTTGGCAGAACTAAGAACCGTGCAAGAAAATGAAATACAAGTTTGTGTGTAATGGTTCTTTATTAAATTTTGATGAATTTTTATACACGTTTGGCTGGTTTTAATAGGCGAATGAAATAATATGATTATTAAATGCGCTATAATAGTTAAATCTTATGCAAAATCCAAAATGTTTCTTTGCATTTTTATGCTCTAATACCAGTCAGTGGTGTCACAATGCTGCCATGGCCGTGTATCCCTTTAACTCTCTGCACGAGCTTCAGTCTGAAATTGAAAATTAGATTTTGAAAGGCCGACAAGGAACAAAATGTACATGTACATAAACATAGCCAGTCATAGCTAGAAATAAATTACCAAAGTAAAAAGAAAGAAAATGAATCAACTCATTCAAGGAACGTAATGAGAATCTGAAAGTACTATAAAGAAATAACACACATCAAACGACGAACATCGTTTCATACTTTGATTCTATAATTTAGCCTATATATTTTAAAAGTGTTTTTTTTTTCTTGGGTATTAGGGCCCTTGATAAATCAATTAAAAATAATCAAAATGAAACCATGTAGAGTCTCAAAAGTTTTTAATTCAAAATAAAAATTTCGTTTCGGCCGTAGCGTGGGGCTTCATCAGATTTTGAACATCTGTAACAATAGAAACATGTATGCTTCGATTTTAAGTTGTCATATTTATGTGAAAAACAATTTTTTCCCCTTTCGGATGAAATTGAGATAAAATGTTAATTACCTAGGAGTTCAATAGATTATAGACAAAAATCTCAATTTCATCCAAAAGGAAAAAAAAATTGTTTGAATTTTGAATTAAGAACTTTTGAGACTCTACATGGTTTCATTTTAATTATTTTTAATTGATTTATCAAGGGATCTAATAATCAAGAAAAAAAAAACTCTTAAAATATAACTGAAGGTGCAAGAACTTAAATATAAACATTATAGCTTATATATAATTATATTTATTGGCAAGGTTTTTTCTTCGCCTGTTCAAATAGTATTACTATTGACGATGACGATAAATCAACTGTTTTAACAATTTGATTTTCTATACAAATAATAATTGATAAGCGTTGTTCCCCATGGTGTTTCTAAGTAAGTTCTTAATTAACTTTAATTTTAAAAATTATCTTTATGCTGATGTCATGGAAGCGGGAATAGTAAGAACAATATAATATCCCGTTAGTCTCACTAAAACCGAAGCAAGACATTTGGGCGCCGGCCTGCCGTTTTTGCGCTTATGGTGGGTTGGAAGCTGATTAGCGTCAATTTAGTTAACATAACGTTAATTAGTATAAACCTACCTCAAAAAAGAATCCAGCGCCAAAATATCCTAGCGCCGAAACGGTCATATTTTAAACAATCTGTACATGAGATATTCTATACTGTGTTTTCTGTTGCCTGGCAGCAAGTAACCCTCATTATAAATGCAAAATACAAATTTACAGGGTGAACAGTGTGAACATATTGTTTTTAGAATGAAGGTATTTTCAGTTACAATACAGGTAATTTTAACATTGTATAGATCGACACACCTATTTCACAATAGGGTCGGAAATTTATAACAATAGAGCAAGCCGATAATTTACGAAAAATCTTACGACGGTGGTGGGCGTTTGGGTTTCTATTAATACGTATGTAATTTTTATAGTGTACAAAAAGTGCTATATATTTAACCTTATTAGCTTTATTTTCTAAATATAATACCTGTACAGATCGGATTTACAAATTAAAGGTGTCTTCACCATTACTAAATTCGAAAGATTCGTCTGTGGAGTCAACTGAAATAAAAAGTGGTTCTATAATCTCCTTCATCATGTTTTCTAAGTTCCAATTTTTTTTTCCTCTTCAATTACATGTTTTATAGCTTCTTGCCAATTTTTTCTCGTGGTAATTGTTAATGAATTTTGCAATAACTCACGTAGGTGCATCTTCTATTTTCAATGCATAAATTTCTTCCTGGGTGCCTTTCACTTGTGCCCATATGACAATTGAATTGAATGTACAATTTAATGTATAATTATGATTACACATTTTTTAAAACTTGAGTTATTTTCTCGCACTACTTTTAAAAGCTCTATTTTAACTGTTGTCCTCAAAAAGTATATTTTTCTCAGATTTACAATATCTCTTTTTTTCCAAGCAGTCGTAGGTAGTTTCTCTAAAAGCCTTGAATGATAGGCGCTATCTAAGAGTATGACACAGCCAACCCTCTCTAAGATTCTAGAAAGAGTAGTAGCTGACCAATTAAAACACTTCATAAACTTGAATAATATCTTACCGACTACTCAATCTGGAAAAAGAATTTTTAGTAAACATTAATGTTAAAAACACCCTCCATTAGAAATATAGGTATACTCCATTCCACAATAATTCGTTGATTTCCCGACCGCAATAAAATTTAAACCCAGCCATAAATAAGTGCCTTTTGAAAGAGTACAGGTCCTGATTACCTACTAATTTTAATAGTTTAGGTTATCTATTTTCAACAAAACAACAAATATAAAATAATATGTAAGTATCTTTATTTTAATCATGTAATTAAGTAGCTATTAATGTTTATAAAAAAATACTAATCTACAATATTATAATATCATCTATGCCTAAACTAATTATTAAGGGCCTTACGTTACTATTAATTATGTTATTATATTGGTATATTAGGTAGGTTAATGGCAAATTGCAGGTGTTCAATATAAAGCAGAGTCTTTTCATCTTAGTTCATCAGTCGTTTGGTGTTTGTCAAGCTGTGCGTTAAAGGTATTTTCGTGTGTGTTATCGAGCATCCAAAATATGTCAGATCTGTGTGAAACTTCAGATAATATTGTTTCCGGAAGTTATGGTGTAACGAAGAAAAAACATTTATCACTTGATGCCAAAAACATCATAAAGAACGTTTACTGTAACCTTTTAGAAAAAGGGTATGACCGGAGTGCAAGTTTTAGTGAAACGAGTATTTTGACCAAAGTTGCATTAACGACAGTAAAAGTTATAGTGACCAAACCCATCCAGCCAAGGAATAATCGGTGTGACAGCGGAAAATTGAGAAGCATCGAAGAAGCTGATAAAGACTTGATTCGGAGGAAAACTTATGACATGTACAGTAAACAAATAGTCCCAACAATAGATACGCTAAAAAAGGTACTTACGCTAAAAAAGGTACTTACAGCAGACGAAACCGACATTCCATGTGGCAGGACAAGTCTTTGGAGAATAGTAAAAGCAATGGGTTTTAAATATCGTACCATTGACAAACGACAAGTACTAATGGAATCGTAGCGTTTACAAGTATGGCGTAGAGATTATTTGAATCTTATCAGACAATATAGGGAAGAAAATCGTTCAATTATATACTTGGACGAAACTTGGTTTGATACCCACGACACTCCTAAAAAAGGTTGGAGCGACTCAACAATCAAATGTCAAACTAAAGCTCCCTCAAACAAAGGACAAAGAATTACGATATTACATGCAGGTTCAGAAAATGGATTGATTCCGAACGCTCTATTATTATCTGCGAAGAAAATTGCCAATTCATCTTTGGATTACCATCAAGACACGGATGCTACATTGTTTGAAGATTGGTTTCAGAAGCGTCTGCTTCCGAATGTGCCCAAAAATAGTGTTATTGTGATGGACAACGCTAGTTACCACAGTCGAGTCGCCTACTAAGTAAAGTGCCGAATTCAAATAATACAAAAGTGGAAATTCAAAACTATATGATGGAAAATAATATATATTTCGAGGAAACCTATACAAAAAAGGACCTTTTAAATGTTTTAAAAACATTCAATATTGAAAAAGAATATATCATTGACAATCTCGCAAGTGCTAATGGTCACACAGTTTTGCGCCTTTACATACACTCATTACTTTATTGCAGGCGGATCCCTTCAATTTGCTTCAAAAGCTGATAAATCGGTTGTTAGCATTAGTTTTGTTATGAACTGTTTTTGTGTGTTTTGGGACTAACGTGAATATTTGAACATTGCGGCAAAAAGGAAATGTCTTTCCTTAAGCGAAAAAATTGAAATAATCGAGGAAAGTGAAAAAACTAGTTATGTAACAGTTTTTGTGTGTTTTGGGACTAGCGTGAATAACAATTAAGAAATAGAGTATCCGATATATGTTGGGGTTTTTCTCTTAACACGGCACAGAACTAAAGAAACTAAGCAAATTTGTGAAGTATCATTTTTTGAAAATCCTAAAAAATGTCGGAAACATGACCAGTTGAAATTATTAAAAAAGCAATCCTGATACAACAATAATGTTAGTTTTGTAAATTATTTTAAGAAATATCTCTAGAAGAAGTATCAGACCTGCTAAAAGGGTAAATTATAAGAATGGGATGGATAAGTCTCATAACAAGTCAAAGGGAATCGTGGAAGATTGTAAATGATTTGAGAGAAAAAAATAACAGGGCCCCTACTTTAAGTAATTTTGACGCTGACGATCTGAACCATTTTTATTGTAGTATTGCTAGCGCGTTGGCAAGACAAATAACACCAGTAAATGATCCTGGAAGTCACTTGGGTCAAGCGTCTGTGTCTAATACATTTTTCTTTAGACCGACCTCTGCTATGGAGATTAGAGCGATGTTTGGTCAAATCAAAAATAAATATGCTTCGGGTTGGAATGGGCTCTCTCTGAAGATATTTTTTGCCTTACACGTTTTGGCTGAAGCAATAAACTTCTCCTTTCTCGCAGGCATGTTTCCATCTTGTCTAAAGAAGGCAATAATTATCCCACTTCACAAGGGTGGTGGTTATGACACCCCTTCAAATTTTCGACCAATTGCTTTACTTCCCACCTTGTCAAAAATTGTAGAAGAAATTGTAAAACTGCAGCTGCTGTCATTTCTAAATGAACACAACCTTTTGTCCATCCAACAGTTTGGATTTCAGGCTTTAAAGGGTACGAGCGATGCCATCTTCGGGTTTCTTGAGCATCTGTACGTGTCCTTTAACTCTGATGAGGCTGCTGCGGCTGCCTTCTGTGATTTGTCGAAAGCATTTGATTGCGTGGATCACCGAATACTGCTGTTGAAGTTGGAGGCGTATGGAGCAAGAGGAACGGCCTTGGAATGGTTTTGCTCGTATCTAACAGGTCGGGTGTAGACGGTCGTGTTTAATAACAACAGCTCTAATGAGCTTACCACTGACACTGGTGTTCCACAAGGATCAGTCTTAGGTCCTCTACTCTTTTTGGTCTACTTCAACGCGTGCCTCATCTGCCAATATCTGGGAAATGTGAGTGACCGCACATAACGAATTTTCCATACCTATTGTATAATACAGAAAACGTAGCATTTTCTTTGCTAAAAGTCGTAATTTTTGTTTATTTGGCTAGTTCCCTAAGATGGGAATCAAGAAGTTCTGACTGTTGCTTTGACAACCCCAAATCACGTTCTAAATCATTTGGTACTGGTAAATCTGTATTATGAGGAACAGGTCTTATGGCAAAAGGCAAATTCAGATATTCGATCTTGCGCTTTTCTTTTTTAGAATAACCTTCAGTCTTTGTCATGCAAAAATAGCAATCATCAAAATGATTGGTGTGTTTTCGTCATACCATTGGAATTGCAAAAAGCATACTGATATTTCGTAATAATATGCAAACTGCAGTATAAAATTCCTGATTGAAGAATATCTGGAATATCGCAACTTTTGTGAAACTTAAAAATGTTCACCATTTTGTAGTGGTATCATAATTTTTATTAAAATTACATTTTTTTGTTTCAGGTATGTGCCCATAGGATTAAAGAAAATTAAGAAATCAATTAAGGTAATTTGTATGTTGTCCCATCCATTTCAAAAGAACATCAAACACAAAAGCAGTAAGCATTTTTAGACATTTTAGAATAGTTAGAACTAACCTGAATTATTAAAAGGAATCTTACAGGTTTCAATGGTAATAAAACTAATAAGAACGGGCGACAAAATTTTTTGGTTGTTGTTACATAAAGCTGAATATCACATTGCAGTAGAATGAACCTGTCTGAGTACGAAAATGGCTAAAAAAAGTTGTAACACCTAAGGTCTTCGTGTTACATTTAACAAACTACATGTAGAACTGTAACATTTTATATTTATTGAAAAAATGATTTTAGACCCTGTATATCGACTATATATATTATTTATAATAAGTTAACATATAAGAAAAAGGCAAACATCATAAATATTCATTTCAACCACACTTATTCTATTTTTTCCTTTTATTGGGGGGGTCACATTTTCTTTCTTCAAAAACCAACAGTACTCACCCATCATGGCTGAATCCCATCGTCCTTAGTACCGAATTTCCATTGTCCTGATATCTTGATGGAACCTTTGAAATTCTCAGTAAAAAATGATAAATGGGAATGGAGAAAGTGAATTTATAATAATAGAATGCCTTCTTGTAATTTGACATCACTTAACTGAGGAAATACTTGTTTTAGGTATTTAAATCCACCATCTTGATTCATAGCTTTCACAAAAATTTTCATTAGTCAAAGTTTAATGTAAAGAGGAGGCAAAAGGACATTTTTTGAGTCTACAGGGGGCACATACTTATCATTTTAAGATCCCGGTTGAGAATCACTTCTTTCCGGTCAAATTTTCATTACATAATGTTCATTCACATCCACACGACGGAGGCACAAACACAGGAAACAGCAATATTTTGTAAAACCTCCCTAAAGTCCCACTAAAACTGCCATAACTTTTAACATACACAGTATAGTTTAATATCTGCCATTTGTACCGGTTGCAGTTTATTTTATCTAAAAGGATGCGCATATTTTCATAGGTTTCTTCACTGAATGGGCAACTGGCATAGATTGTTTTAAATCTCCATTATGTTATAACACTGCTTTGAAACTATGCTCAATATTGAGTTCCTGCATTAAACCGTCGATGTCAGTACACGCATATAACGAATTTTCCATATTGTAATATTTAGAAAACGTAGCTTAAAGAGGAAAGAAAAATCCAAAATTCTTCACAAATATTTAATATCTCGCTCTACGCGTTTCGGTTTCTTAAACCATTTTCAAGAGCTGTCTAAAAAGTTGATTTATATAATAATTAGTGATGGGATAATTCGAGTTAAAAATAATCGATAATTTTTCAATTTTTTTTTTTTTTTTTTTTTATGATAAGGCACAGCACTACAGGATAAATCCTTTATGGCGCTCTAGGAGCGGTGCGTGTGCGCAGGAAACGATTCACGTTGGTCTTGAATCTTTGGAGATTATACTCGTTGGGGAACACGATCTCAGGGAGGCCGTTCCAGAGTGATGACGTTCTCCAGATGAAAGAATTTTGAAACAGTGTCGTTCGAGGGACACTAAGCTGAACCACGTACTGGTGGGCTGCAGTGGCTCGTCGCGTATTTCTACCATGCACCGCTCTGGGTGGTATTAAGCGGGCAACCTCGGTTGAACACTTGCCATAAAATTGGTTAAAACAAAAAGCATTTTGAGCTTTTTTGGTAGTAAAATCGTTATCATCCGATTATGAAAATATAATTCGAATTATTTGATTCGATTGATGATAATCTGAATGCTTGCAATTCTATGACCCAAAATCGTTCTGCGATCTGCCAGGCCTTAACCGGCGTTGCCACAGCTCGCTCAATCGAGCGAAATCTTGCTCTTTTTTTCAGAATCGCTCTGTCGCTCCGACTTTATTAAATAGTTTCAAACAGCTGATCTTTTTTTAGTGCCGGGTCTCATTGTTTAGGTCATTATATTTTAAACTTTTAAAGAAAACTGAAGTAATAAAGAAAATAATAATCTAACGGCAACAGCGCGCTACTGTCGGGGACAATAATCGGCGCTCAGTAGCACTCGTTGGCGGTGACTGCCCATATTCGATGTGTATTATGAATGATATATAATTCAAATTATAATGCGATTATTGAAATCATTTATAACCTGATAATCCGATTATTAAAATAATACGATTTTTCCCAACACTAATAATAATCTCAATTTTAATTCAAAATTATTTGGTGTTACTTACATAATATAAACACAAACTTTACATTAAGAACACAAACAAGCTCGCAATGGCGAGCACAGGTTAATAAGTATAAAATTGATCAACGGGATAAACCAAAAAAAACATTTAAAAATAAAACATTTAAAAAATAAAACGAAATATACCGAACCAGAGCGACATCTAGATTGCACAAAGAGAGGTTCCATTATTTAAACAAACATTCACTACTTAAACTCGTTCACAATTCTCGCTGCCTCCCTATTGTAGGCGTTGACAGGATCGTTCAAACACTCAATTTGATTATTTATCTCTAATTTGGCTATTTCTATGTTTTCTAAAAAATTCAGCTTATGGCCTTTAGTCGCATTATGTAGCATTTTAAAGTTGTCTTTAGTATTAAAACTATGTAAATTCTCTCTTAAATGTAGGCCAAAAGCTGATCTCCTGTCATTAGGCGATTTCTGACAGTTTATATGTTCTTTTATTCTAATATTAAAACTACGTCCTGTCTGACCAGCATATTTAGCTGTGCAAGAGTTACAGGACAACAAATACACCCCACTCTTGTCAAGCACGTCAATTGAATCCTTTACTCTCGAGAATAAGCTACGTAAATTGTTTACCGATTTGTAAGCTATTTTAAAATTGTTGTTTAAGGACTTCAATACATTACCCACTCTCAGAGGGACAGCGCCCAAAAAAGTTAGCCTTATATACCTAGGAGGTTGAAAAGATGTTATGGTCTTATCCAAGGGGTCAGTCAACACCTTCTTAAGCATGCCATTAAATTTTTTTTTTATGAAATTATTGATTAGTGATATCTTGTATCCGTTGTTATAAGCAACTTGAAGGATGATGTTCTTTTCCCTCTCAGATTCCAAAGGTAAGAGTGGGATGGTGAACAAATGATGGATCAAAGAGTTAAAAGCTGCCATTTTATGAGCTAAACAATGATTTTAGTCAGCAGATATAACATTGTCTGTATGTCAGTGTATGTGTGTTTTTCCGATAAATAGCATACTCAAAAAAGTTATTCACCCTCTTTATTGTTAAATCTAAAAAATTCAGACAATCAGATTATATTTCTTTTGTAAATTTGATATGGTTGTTTAAAGAATTTGAAAAATTGAAAAAAATTTCCAACTCATTCCCTGTTCCTGTCCAGACGATAAAACAACATATCTGCGACATAATAAAATTTTATCTAGAAGGTAAAAATTTGAATTAAACAACTTATTTTCAAAATCACCCATAAAAATTTTAGCTAAAAAGGGGGAAAGACCTGAACTCATGGGTAAACCATCCGTCATTTTAAAAAACTTGTCATTAAATCTAAAAAATCTAAGCCTGGACATTTATTCAAAAGGGACATTATACCCCTCCGTACATTATCAGACAGAGATAAATTCTCTCCAAGCAAACATTCCACGATATTCACCACCAGTTGTCGGGGGATACTTGGAAACAGATTGGCAACATCAAAAGAAACCAAAAGGCAATCATTTGGTAAGTTAATACTTTTTAAATCTTGAATTAATCCGTTGGTTTTCTTAATACTGTATTTATTTTGATAATTCAAGAGGTTTCTCAAACATTTGTCTAGCCATTTTGCTAAAAAATATTCCGATGAAGATACTAAACTAACAACAGGTCTAATTGGCATATTATTTTTGTGAATTTTGACCATACCGTATAATAAAGGGGTACTGGAATTCATAGGAATTACGGGTTTATTCATCTTAAGTTCATCATAAAAATTTTCGCCATTAATCAATCTTTTAAGTTCTGTAGTGTAAGACGGATTCGGATCCTTCTTAAGTTCGATAACCATATTATTATTATCCAAAAAATTTTGAACCCTATTGAAATATTGTTGTTTCTCCATAATTACCAAACAATTGCCCTTGTCTGCCTTTTCCAATACTAAGTAATTTAATTTTATTGTTTGTCTCAAAGTTCGGCAAATTTTCTTTTGTACATGAACTTTATTATTATATCGTTGATTACCAAAATTATTCTTCTGTTTTCTAATAATGTGTCTACAAAACCCTCTAACAGAATTCATCACATCAACATCACAAAACCTTAGGGCCATTTCTATATCAGCCAACAAAGAAGTCACATCCTTCTCCCCTATGTCCAAATTAGGGCAATATTTTAATCCCTTTTCTAAAAATGAGAGTTCAACTTCATCTGAAAAGGCGCAATTTGCCACATTCAAAATTTTTGGGTGAAAAACATGATCAGAAAATTTACGATGTTCTAAACACTCAGATTCGTGTTTCTGTTTTGATAAGTTCTGTAATTTCTTATCTAATTTAGCATTTCTTTTCCTAATGGTCGTAATTTTTGTTTCTTTGGCTACGTAAGACGGGAACCAATAAGTTCTGACTGTTGCTTTGACAACCCCAAATCACTTACATACTCACATACTTCTCACTTTGGACTATCAAATGTGGCTCGCCGGAATTGGGACCTGGAGTAAAAGTGGGTTCGGTACACTATTCTTCGGAGCTGCCTGATGATGCGTTATTATCTTCATTATCTCCCAAAACAATATCTTGCCAATCTAAAGGCGCATCCACTGCACCAATGACACGCTACAGCTGACACAGTACACATGGGAAGTTCACTGCTTGTCTTGATCTCCGATTAAAGCACCAAAATACATAAAATAGACTTTTTTCATATTTTCAGAAAATGGTCTTGCTTGCGACTTCAACAGAAATTCTTCACAAATATAACGGCACGTTTCACTTGACACTTTCTTTGTTGAAAAAACATTCTTAACTACACAGAACCACTCAACTCGAAACTCAAATGAAGACTGTATAAGAAATACGTCTAATGCTATAAGCAATCCATTTTCTGTTTTAAAATACACCCCTTTTAAATGACCACTTATAAAATTTACTATACTTTTTCCAAAGTTAGTTTAATGACATAAAAAAGCTTCGACCGGGCTTTAAAGGAACCGGCATCATAATCGGGGTTGTCAGATCATTTTTTAAAATTTTTTTAAGTTTTAATTATTAAAAGTGTTCTTTTATATCAGTATTTAATTGATAGTCCGTAACTCTCTTTGAAAGCTAGCTTGCAAATGTACTTTGAACCAAGAAATTTTTAATGTCAAAAAAAGAGGGAACAGGCCATTCATGAATATCATAATAATTTTTTTAGTACTTCAGAAATATTATTTATACACAAATAATTTAAATCAAACTAAAAAGGAATTTTACTGTTGTTAAACAATAAAAATAAACAAATAACAATCCCTTATGTTCCTCTTACACTTACGAAAACTTTGTAGAACTGGCAACACCCTATCGATAGACCGTCGACGCCCATACGCAATTTAAAGCACATTTCAATTGCGAACTATTTTTTCCGGATGGGAAAATTAATAGAGCAGTATATAAATACAAATTTATATGCTATAGACATGAACAGCAAATAGTTAAAGGTTCTCCCAATCGGGTGATCTTTTATCAGCTTTAAAATCACTTCATATTTGAGGTATGCGATATTGGGAATCGAACAGCGGCGTGACTGGTTGAAGCGATTTACTGTAATTTACATATTTCATTTCCTGCTATAACTGTGTGGTTTCAGACAAGTAAGTTTTTACTTGGTACCTATATTTTATTATATCAGGATGGCTTTTTGGCGACAATTTGAAACATAAGGTCAAATTGAATTACCACAGGAATATGAGTCGGTGCCATAGTCGGCCATAGTTAGCGAAATAAGTCCGGAATTAAGAAACAAAGATTTGCATGCTCAGTGTCAACGCATTATTTTAAATATGTATGCGTGTTTAAAAAAAGAAAATTCGGGAAAACCTGCGCTTTGTACAAGAATGTACTTGTAATGAATTAACACAACTTGGGTTTTATAAGAATTTAAAACGTAATTAATTTGGGGACTGTAACCGGTTATTCCATAAAGCGTAAACCAATAAATCAAAAACTAAATCGAAAATTCAAAACGGCTGACAATACTACAAGGGATTTTATTTTGCGAACTATTTACAACTTTTACGAGGATAATATAGTACCAGTTCCGAGGTTACCCTGATTATAAGTACCAATCTTTAGAAACATTGCGTGGTGTTTTATTAAAATGTGGATTTAAACATAAAAAAATTAGATAATCTAATGGTTATAATACAATCCCCGCGTAACATTGAACTACGACAGGACTATTTGCGCAAAATAAAGGAGTAACATGAATCTGATAAAAGTATATTTTATTAAGACGAAACTTGGTTCGATACTTATGATGTTGTTATAAGTATGGTTGGGTAGATAGTACAGATCATACTTTTGGTACACCGTGTTCGAGAGGAAAACGCGTTATCATGCTGGAAGTAAGGATGGCTTTGTACCTAATGTGTTTTTTTTTTTTTTGTTATTTGGGCCCGCCTGCAGATCGGTCAGTACTGCAGCCTTTCGGCTTATTGTACTATGTACCCATTTTCTTCATTCCACCCATTCCAGTATCTTTGTACCTTGCACAAGTTTGTACAAGTCCTTAACTGAGTGTGTGGTGTATGTATTTGGTTCTGCCCGAGGCTGCCCATAGATCGACTGCCGTTTGTGATCCAATGCCTCGCATTCGCACAGTATATGTTTGACTGTTTCGGTCTCTTTATTGCAGAGTCTGCATTTCAAGTCCCCGTTGTACAGTCCCATTTTGTACAGTCGTTCCTTGACTGGTGCATGTCCAGTCATGAATCCCGTAATTATTCTCAGCTGGTTCCTGCTCATTGTAAGCAGTTCTTTTGCTTTCTTTTGGCATGGTCTGCCTATGAAGGCTTTCCCATGCACTTGTCTGGGAATATTTTCCCAGTAGTTGTTATGTTTCAGTTTTATCCAGTCTCTGATTTGTCCTCGGGCTGTACTTTTTGGTACTCCGATGATCAGTTCTGTGTTAGGTATCTCAGCCTCCGTTCCTCTTTTTGCGAGTTCGTCTGCTTTTTCGTTGCCTTCTATACCTCGATGTCCCGGCACCCAGACCAGTTTTACTCTGTTCTGGTCTGCCAAGATCTCAAGTTCTGCAAGGCATTCCCATACCAGTTTTGACGTTACCTCGGGCTGTGATAGCGCCTTGAGGGCTGCTTGACTGTCTGATGCAATATGGATCTGCTTGTTCTCATAGGCTCTCCTATTTATTTCTCTTGCACATTGCAGGATTGCGTAAATTTCTGCATGAAACACAGAATTGTGTTTTTCCAGTCTATAGCTGAGTCCCTGCCTCATATGCCTGGAGAAGATTCCTGCACCAGTTCCATTAGCGGTCTTAGATCCGTCAGTGTACCAGATCTGTCCCCGCTGTATGGCCTTTGGTTCTTGGTTTTCCCATTCCTCCCTTTCAGGTAATATTACCTCGAACGGGGTTTTGAATGAGTACCTTTTCTTAGTGTGGTCCGAGTTGACGTTTAGTACATTCCTCTCCACCACCCTAATGATACTTGTGTGACCCGATCTGATATTTATATCCTCCGGTTCCTTTTTCAGTCTATAGGCTGCAAGTCTGGCCTCCCCCTGTATCACAAATTGCAGGGGGGGAAGGTCTATAAGCGCCTCCATTGCTGCCGTTGGAGTCGATTTTGTGGCTCCAGTTATGCTTAAACAGGCAAGTCTTTGTATCTTGCCGAGTTTCATAATAGTGGTAATCTGCTGTGTCTTGGGCCACCACACCAGAGCGGCATATGTTATTATGGGTTTAACCACCATGTTATATAACCAATATAGCATGTCCGGTTTTAGACCCCATTTCTTTCCGAAGGAGCGTCTGGCCACTACAAGAGCGGTCTCCGCTTTTTTTGTGATTTTTTCTAAATGAAGGTTCCAGGTAAGTTTCGAGTCTAATGTTACCCCGAGGTACTTAACCTCACCCTTCAGTTGGATGTTACTTCCACGAAGGCTTAAGGGGCCTAGTCCCTCCAGTTTGCGTCTTCGTGTGAATGCTACGATGGTGGTTTTGTTGGGGCTGATATTCAGCCCTTCCGCGTCCGTCCATCTTGTTACCAGGTTTAGAGCCCTTTGCATGCGATCTCTAACCGTGGTGTTGAATTTACCTCTGGCCAGAATGACTATGTCATCTGAGTATCCCAGAGTGCGATGACCATGTTCTTCGAGAGTCCTAAGTAGCCCATCCACTACAAGAGTCCATAGCAGGGGTGAGAGGACCCCGCCCTGCGGACATCCTCTCGCGACCTTGGCCGATGCAGTCACTTCTATGACTGTTGTATATATCACTCTACCTAATGTGTTGCTCTTGTCAGCAAAAATCATTACTCAATAATCAGTCTCCAACTTTAAGCGCAGTTGTCCTTGATAATATTCAGCAGGTAATAACGAAATGAGTAGCGATGTATGGAAAAATTGCATAGCTCATGTTATAAAAACAGAAAATGGATATTCTGTTTCACCGTCTATATAGCGCCAGTAGTAATCCAACCTGGAAACGATTCTACTTCTGAAAGTAGTGCTGACGATTCCAGTCATTGATTTGTTTAAGAATT
This sequence comes from Polydrusus tereticollis, assembly GCA_963920685.1. Classification (NCBI taxonomy): domain Eukaryota; kingdom Metazoa; phylum Arthropoda; class Insecta; order Coleoptera; family Curculionidae; genus Polydrusus; species Polydrusus tereticollis. The sequence continues at coordinate 80,364,521 of OY987327.1, forward strand.
TTAAATTAATTATGTTCGTTTAACATGTATCTAAAAACTTGTTATATTACAGAACGTTTACTGTGATTCTGCTGATGCGATCCGCAATTTGTTGTTAAAATAACTGTATATTCCAACTAACATAGTACCTGCCCCAATCCTTTCTTGGCAAGGAAAACTCATACCTTCTCGCGTTCCTGGCTGGACAACGACATTTTTTTTTTGTTTTCGGCAAAATGAACATTTGTTTTTACCGAAAGACCATTTTAAAAATATTTACTTCATATGTTCTTGGCAGGCGAAGTCACGGGTACAAGCCTCTTATCGATGTTTTTAAATTGTTTTTGGCAAAATTAGCATTTTTCTTTACAGAGAGACCATTTTAAAAATATTCTCTGCAGGCGAAGTCACGGGTACAAACCTTTTATCGATATAAACTATAATGAACAAGCTGTAATATACAGGGCGGTGCATCGATCCACGCAACATAGGAAATCCCATGCAAATTTTGAGATGGTAAAATATTGGCTCTCTTGTTTATTTAAGGCCGATAATTCATTTAACTTTATTAAAGGGAATACTTTGACGAACTAACTGACGAAATTTTACCGCGATTTATTAAGTCATTAAGGGCTTATTTAAAAAAAAAACGTCAATCTATAACTGGCGAAAATTAACAAGTACGGTTCTGAAGCTTTATAATAAAAACACCAGTAAATGTCAGTAACTGACAAGAAGGATGTATTATGACAATTTGACATTTGTTTTCGGGTAAAATAGGTTAAAAGCTTCAAGGTTTAAGATTTTTAATACAATTTGGGTTGTCTCTCTGTTATACAAACAAAAATATAGGGGAGGAGATAAATCAATAAAACAGTTGTGGTAAACAAAAAGTACTTTATTTTTCGAGAATTTGACTTTCTAATGCATAATAAAACAACTAAATTAATACTTAACTAACTATTTAATTAAATGTTCAAACCAGGGGCATGTCACTAAAATACGAGAGTAGGGCCACAGAACAATAAAGGTTAGAGAAATGTTACAACAATGTTAAAGTTTCGAAACATGGGCCATCTATGAACCAACTGCATGGCTATCCCACCGGCAAAATAGAATTATATTTTACCGATGATGGCATTATAGAAATCTGACGCTAGTTTCCGTCAGATTTCTATAATGCCATCATGGCATTATCGGTAAAATATAATTCTATATTGCCGGTGGGTTAGCCATGCAGTTGGTTCATAGATGGCCCATGTTTCGAAACTTTAACATTGTTGTAACATTTCTCTAACCTTTATTGTTCTGTGGTTCAAACAACCTCCCATTTGCTGCTAGACAATACCCCAAACGATCATAAAATTTGAATTTCGAACATTTCTTAATTGATACACGGACAGCCTTTCACACTCTGCAATAATAGCATTTTTTAAATCCTCCAGCGTCTGGTAGTTAAAATTTTTGTAGATGGTTGTTTTTAGGTGTCCCTATAAGAAAAAGTCATTCGGCGAAAGATCGGGAGACCTAGCTGGCCAATTAATTGTGTAATTTAGTTCAATAACGTTTCCTATAAAAACATTTTCTAAATAATCCCTAACCACTGCGGAGTTATGAGCTGGGCAGCCATCCATCTGGAACCAAATTTCTTGATTTTCTCGAACAACTTTATGCAACGCAGGCGTAATTTCATTTTAAAGCAGTTCAAGAAAATATTGAGCGGGTAAATTTTGATTTAAAAAGAGTGGTTCGATGATATGATGTCCCAAAATGCCAGCCCATGCACGTTGACTTTTTGGGGATACTGCGTCCTTGTTTCAATAAACCGAAATTCATTTTCTTGGCTCCAGTATCGAAAATTTTGTACATTAGGCTCGTTATTCAAGGTAAAAGTACATTCGTCGGTGAAACGAATATTTTGCAAAAATTCCCTGTCATTGTTTGCCCTCTCCATCATATTAAAACAAAAATCAACCCTTCGAATCATGTCCCCATCTCTTAGTTCTTGAACTTTATGGTATTTATACGGATAATATTTATGTTTATGTAGTACTCGTAAAACGGTTGTATGATGTTTCCCCACTTCGTCTCTAATATGCCTAGTACTTATAATTCCCTTATTTTCTTCCGCACTTAACAAAATATTTAAGTCTTTATCATTATCTGCAGGGTTATTACCTTCGTCTTCTCTTTCGCATTTACATTTATTGAAAAGCGTTCCACTATTTTCAAATTTTTTAATTATTCTGGTTATGGTGGATATTGCTGGAATTGGTCTCTCTGGATAATGTACTGCAAACATATCCGATACTTTTCTACTGCTGTTTCCTGCATAATACCACTTAACTATAGCAATCTTTTCAGACGTAGAATAGTTCATAACGAAATAATAATTATCATAGTTAAAAAAATGTCAAATATTTTTTTCAATTATGTAAATGTCAACGGGTCTTTTGATGCAGACCCGTGTTCAGAAGAACATAAGGAACTGCATTACCTATTACTTGCTGGATAATTTATGCACTAATATATTTCCATTATCTCGTTGTGGCCATTTTGCTTTTACTCTATGTGCAATATAACTTTCTATTACCAAATTATGCAAATTTTAAATCGTTTGTTGACGTGCAAAATTCTATTAAGCTATGTTTTTACGAGCACAAATTTTAACTATTGTAATGCCGAATTTACAGCACAACCCCGTCATTTCGTTGAAATATCAGTGCTGCAATAACATCAGTAATGTAAAACAATATACTAGAGGTATTTACCTAACACGATAAGCAGAAGCATTAACTAGGTTAGACATCACATAAATTTGGCATGTTTACTAGTTTGTGCTCTAAAACTTTCCAATGTAAATTTCGGTAGCTTAAGCTAAATGCACTAAAAAGAATCTAATTTTAATTTGGAGTTTACTTAAATACATAATGACCGCGTCTCCTCGTCGGGGGAGGCACTCCGTTACAAATTAAAATAATAATACCATATTTTATAAATTATGTAATAATACAAGTAATATTAATACCACTTTAAAACATATTTTTTAATATTAACTCTATAATAGTACCTACTTCTGTATAAATTCTAAGTCTTTAATATTCAATAATTCATTATTAAATTAAATCGCATCGTGAAGTCGTTTTCTCTGGCCTCGGTCCCTCTGCAGTAGGCGCCGAAATAACCGGTAGACGCTATGTTCATACAAACGTAGGTGATACCCCTGCGTTCGTGGCTGAGGCAACCTGTGACCTTGCCTCCACCGCGCCTGACGTTTTATGAATTAAGCAACAAAATAACCATGTGTTTTAGGAAACGTGGTAAGATTTTGTATGTGTTAGAAATCAAGGCAAAAGGCAAACACCCCACATCACAGATGTATTGGTTTTCTGGGCCCATTGTTTTAAACGGATACAATTTATAGAGAAACAACAAACCCATATTTTTGTGCAATACATGGGTTTGTAATATCTTGTGAAGGTATAGTGAGATTTTACGTTTTTTGGTGTAGTGCATTATTTGAAGGCGAGGGAGTGAGTTTACTAAGTTAAATCTGACTTTTATAAATAGAAGTAAATAAAGGGCCTGTTGAAAACTCCAATTTTTATAGAATTATTGATTATTTTGCAGATCAGGAAAACCAAATATAAGCAAAGTTAATATTTTTTTTTAAAATAATAAAAGAGTTAATTTTTTGGTGTTTTCTGTTTTTTTGTACCTTTAGAGGCAGGTACTCAGTTATACAGGTTATTATGTAAGTAAGAAAATAATATTTTTTTGATTGTTTTTAGTTTTATCTTGTATCGGTAGTACCGGTATGTACAGGGTGTTTCAAAAGTACGGTACGTAACTTCAGGTGATCCCTTATGATATTCTAGGAGTAAAAAGTTCATATGAATATGAGTATTGTGTTGTCCCGTTTTTGATATATGTGCAGCCGACCAATAACGATAATTGTGTCTATTATCAATGCTATTTAAATGGAAAGTAGCTTTATCCGGGAAAATGATATTTGTTGCGACGTTATTATCGTAATTGCATCTTTCCACCATCAGCTCACAAAATTCAGCTCTTCTATCAAAATCGTCCTCGTTTAACTCGTGCATCAAATTTATCTTGCTGCAACTTCTTCTGCTTAAACTAATTTTTCACTGACTGATGAGACACATTAAAATCCATTGCCATTGGCCTGAATGATTGTTTTGGATATTTATGTATTCAGAGCATGATATTCAAAGCTTTGTCTCCCCCGGTTGCTGTTTTAGGTCGACCTGATCTAGGGGCTTCTCTAACACTGTCTGTTTCTCGAAATTTTCTTACCGCTTGAGATACCGTTGACTGATTTATAGGGGGCCTATTTGGATATAATTTATTGAAAAGTTTTGACAAGCCTGATCTTGTGATCTCTTCATATTTCCGTAACCGCTCGTTATTAAAATTTCAACTCGTTGTTTCTCATTCAGATGAACCATAGTGTAAACAAATTAGAAATCAGACAACAGGAAATTAAACATGAACTCAAAATTTACACCTCTTAGGTCGCTGTCATGAAAACACCTTGACTCAACTGGTGAGTATTAGGTAGGAATAATTATAATTAGGAAGTTTTTCATTTTTGAGCTGTCATTATCTCGGAAACGCTTGCAGATAGGTGAAAGTTTGAAATACAAAAAATTCAGAGTTTTTCCAGTAGAATCCAATTATGCAATCATATGCAGGGTGTTCCATTTAAAAAAAGTAAGTTGGTTTCTGTGGCAACCAAACCAGAAATGACAGAAAATTTATGTAGGTAGAAATGTGGGAAATAATTTACTGAACAACTTTCATACAGGTCACTTTTTCGTATACGAGGTAATTCAAAAGTTACAGTCATGCGCGACTTTTCTGCCACTCTGTATACAGGGTGTCCCATAACTAATGGTACACAGTAAAACTGCAGATTTCTGGGGTAAAAATATTGCGATTTGGCCAAACTTAGCTTAGTTCAAAAGTTGATAATAACCGAGATACAGGGTGTTGAAGTGAAAATTCTGTTTTCGAGTTTCCTAATTAATTTTTTTTTTAACCAATATTTTAACATAAAATTTTGCGATTGGGTGTTTTTCGGGTCGAGGAATTTAAATTTGTTAAGAATTTTAATGTAGATTGTAGAGGGCGCTCTCTTCGGCACTCTAGGTACACAGAAACAAGTGTAACTTTTTTGCGCCTTAGTGTATTTATGTTTTAATCAAAAATATCAATTTTTTCACTAATTTTACGCAAAAAAGGTGTACTTTGTAAATGTCGCTCCGAGTAACGGTTTCGGAGATTTATACATTTACAATTTCTAATGCATCCTTTTAAATTTTGATTTGCAACTGTGAATTTTTTAAAGTAGGCTTTGATAAAAATAAATGTAATAAAAGCGCTTTGAAACTTCGTTTCTGTCAAACTCCCTTGCGATTTGTCAGAATTGTGGGTGTTTTCAAAGAGTTTTTAAAGAAATTGTTATTAAAATTAAGTTAAAAATGCCACGACATAATTTGTTTTCTAACGAAGAAATGCGAAACATGGTATGCTTCTACGCACAAGAAAATTTTAACGGACGCAGAGCACATCGACGATATTTGGAAATGTATCCAAATCGAAGGCAGTCAGATTTTAAAATTTTTAGAAACCTTTACGACAGACTGGGAGAAACAGGATCATTGCGTCCCAAACGTAATAATAGGGGACGTCCAAAGATTATTACATCCGAGTTTGGTGTGGACTTATTGGCAATAACATGTTGTGTCCAGTCGAGCTACCACCCAATTTAAACGGACAGCTCTATCTTAATTTTTTGCAAAATCAGCTGACCGACTGTTTGAATAACCTACCGTTAGAGCTAAGAAGATATATGTTTTTTATGCAAGATGGAGCCCCGCCACACTTTCCAGGCTTGTCAGAGACTACTTAAATACAACATTTCCTAACCGATGGATAGGTCGTGGAAGCCAAATGCCTTGGCCTGCCCGAAGCCCCGATTTCAACCCCCTTGATTTTTGTGTATGGGGATACATGCAATTACTTGTTTATGAAGAAACGATCAACACTCGGGAACAACTATGACAAAGAATTGAGAATGCGGCGCAATCATTTCAAAACGAACACTTATTATTTAAAATCAGGCGGTCGTTCAATAAGCGGGTAGCCAAATGCATTGAAGTTAACGGCAATCACTTTGAGCAATTATTGTCAAAAATTGATCTTTTCTTTTATTGATATATTTTGTATTCATTTATGTAGAAATAAAATTTTTATTTAAATTATTAATATTTTCATTCGTGGACCGTTTAATTTCTTAGTAGTCTGGAGTTTTCATAATTTTGAGATTATTAATAAATTAATAATATTTTAAAATATCTAGGTTAAGTTAGAACTACTGTTATAATCTGAATTATTTGTAATTAAATTCTGTTATTAATTATGTAATAATTAATTTTTAGCACAATAATGTGTTATTTAAATATGTATGTATTTTAAAATGCGCACTGGGCAATTATTGTAAATGTATAAATCTCGAAAACCCTTACTCGGAGCGACATTTACAAAGTACACCTTTTTTGCGTAAAATTAATGACAAAATTGATATTTTTAATAAAAACATAAATACACTAAGGCGCAAAAAAGTTACACTTGTTTCTATGTACCTAGAGTGCCGCAGAGAGCGCCCTCTACAATCTACATTAAAACTCTTAACAAATTTAAATTTCTCGCCCCAAAAAACCCCCAATCAAAAAATTTTATGTTAAAATATTTGTTAAAAAAAAAGTTAATTAGGAAAATCGAAAATAAAATTTTCACTTGAACACCCTGTATCTCGGTTATTATCAACTTTTGAACTAAGCTAAGTTTTGCCAAATCGCAATATTTTCACCCCAGAAATCTGCAGTTTTACTGTGTACCATTAGTTATGGGACACCCTGTATATACCCACTTGTTGAAAAAATGTTTTCCACTTGGTTCGGTTGACATAATATTAAGTTGTTTAATTTAATATTCTGCTTATTTCATTATCAGTATCTATTTTCAAATTGTTTAATTAAATCCTTTGATACATCCAGCAGGAAGTAAACAAGGCACTCTATTACTTTCAGTAATGTCAAGCTATCGTCTCTCATAAACGTAAAGGTAAATTATTAAGAGCAGTTTCCTTTGTACTGTAATAGTCAATAAAGTTAGTTTTATTGGCATTTAAGAGTGTAAGCAGGCTGCTTTGAACGTGCTTTTGTTATTACATTGTATAAACTTTGATAATGTAATTTTTCCTAAACAAATTTTCTAACAGCAAACTATCCCGGCTTCGTACGGTATCATCATTTTCATCACTGCTTACCCCATTAAATTTGATGTAATTTTCTTTTTTTCTTCGATGATTCGATTCTCCGTCAACAACTATGTAAGTAAGCAGAAAATTGTTACATTAATTTACTCTACTGGTTGGGTCGTTACGAATTTTTAGGTGAACGAAATTAGAACACTTAAAACTATTATACTACCTTAGAGTTAACGGCGATTGTGCTAATGACCCCTATCTACTTCTATATTTTGCAACTCTTTTTTGACATGAATAACGTACGCGAATTAACATTTGAGAATTTACTAAATTACATGCTTGGTGGTATAGCCAGAACTTTATCTTTTATAAAGCCGCACAAGAAAAAATCCAATGGGGTTAACTCCGGTGACCTTGCAAGCCAGTTCCTGAGACGGGGGAGTTGTAGCGCGGGATGTCAGGTAGGTAATATGGTACCATTTAGTTGTACCACCGATAAATGGTACCCTTAGTTATACCACAACATTTTTGAGAAGACCGCTGAATGTGTATTAGAGAATACAAGTGATTTGGTAGTAGTCAAATTTTTATTTACAAAATATGTACGTGTTAAAGTTAACCTGGACTATCATTCCTAGGAAGGTGTTGACTGACCCCTTGGATAAGACCATAACATCTTTTCAACCTCCTAGGCCTAGCTATATAACACTAACTTTTTTAGGTGCTGTTTCTTTGAGGGTGGGTAATGTATTGAAGTCCTTAAACAACAATTTTAAAATAGCTTACAAATCAGTAAACAATTTACGTAGCTTATTCTCGAGAGTAAAGGATTCAATTAACGTGCTTGACAAAAGTGGGGTATATTTGTTGTTCTGTAACTCTTGCACAGCTAAATATGCTGGTCAGACAGGACGTAGTTTTAATATTAGAATAAAAGAACATTTATTTTAAACTCTCAAAAATCGCCTAATGACAATATATCAGCTTTTGGCCTATATTTAAGAGATAATTTACATAATTTTAATACTAAAGACAACTTTAAAATGCTACATAATGCGAATAAAGACCATAAGCTGAATTTTTTAGAAAATATAGAAATAGCCAAATTAGAGATAAATAATCAAATTGAGTGTTTGAACGATCCTGTCAACGCCAACTACAGAGAAGTAGCGAGAATTGTGAACGAGTTTAAGTAGTGAGTTTAAATAATTGTACCTCCTTTTGTGCAACCTAGATGTCGCTCTGGTTCGGTATATTTTGTTTTATTTTGTTTTTTTTTTATGTTTTTTGGGTTGATCAATTTTAGATAGTTAGCTAACCTGTGTTCGCCATTGTGAGCTTGTTTGTGTCCTTAATGTAAAGTTTGTGATTATATTATGTAAGTAATACCTAATAATTTTGATTTCAAATTGAGATTATTATATAAATGAACTTGTTAGACAGCTCTTGAAAATGGCTTAAGAAACCGAAACGCGTAGAGCAAGATATTAAATATTTGTGAAAAATTTTGGATTTTTCTTTCCTCTTCAATATTTAGTTATTAGTTTGTGTGTGGCATTGGAGATTGTGAGGGAAATCCTTCAATCATTAACAAATTTAGAAAAGTAACAACAATAAATTTATTAATTGAACACCAGAAATGATTGGAAGAGTTAGAAGAAATATTTAGAACAAAACTTTTATATTCAATAGCTTAGGTATGATCAAAACAATTTTTATTCAAAAATGCATACAATTTTATGACTTTGACTCGCCTTGTACATCTTTCAATGACATAACCATTTTCTTAATTTATTCCTAATCATTGTAGCTCGTCAAAGTATTACATTAATGGTAACTTTTAAATGAAACAATATACATATTTCCTTGCATTTTTGTTGATAGTAATCTCATCGCACTAAAGAAGAATTTAGGCATATCAAATAAAATAATAATTGATAGGGGACATAAGTCTAGGACATTTTTGAAATACGTATTTTTGGCTATTAGAAAAAACTCCTTCCTGATCAAAATAAATCCAAACAAATAATTAAATCAGTGTTCACAGAGCATTTTGCTGCTTTGCGCCGTAAAGCGTGAAGCTGCTCTTATGTGTTTACAGCCCACTTTTCACCAACAATAGAGCAATTATTGATTCAATGCCACCTTCGGCCCAAATAATTCGTTTAACAATCAAAATATTTCCTTTTAATTAGCCTAATGGATATCAAGATTACTTTGTTAAATCGCATAATATTTTAAAAATCCTTTTGTTTGTTTTTACTGCCTTGTCAGTTTAGGCTTGTTCCTCCGGGGGACACTGAACGACAAATAAAAATTTTATGGGTAAGTCGTATTATGGTAATTTAATCTAAATATATACAGCAAAAACGTGATTGGAATATAGCCGGCAGCTTCCACTTTATTACAAGAATGAACTAACTTCTTGTTAAGTAGCCGATTGCAACCGTTTATGAAGGATTTTTTAACTACTGCGGGATGAATAGATTGAGACTGTTAAATTTCTAACTTTCCTTAGTAATTAATCAATAAATTTAAAAGGATGACAACATTAGATAAAAAAACTTAGCTTTATCTTTTCTTCGTTTTTATTGCAGTATCGAAAGAAATATATCATTATTCTTAAAGAGACCTGGGTATATAAAATAGAAGGTAGAGAAGACCAAAAGTTTTGTTGAGATCGGTATCGCTACACATGGCAGGATACGGAGTCCCGATACAGATATCAACGTGCGAGTGGTTGTATCAGTATGACGGTTGACGGTATCAGTATCACCTTGTGCGCCGTCGTGAAACTTCGACACCGCACGCGTGCGACTGACACAAGTTTCAGTGTGTCTATGTGCATATATTGTATGTTGTATCGCAATGCCAAACTGTAAACAATGAAATGTACATTAGGTAGTGTGGTAGGATAATACGCCTTACGGTTCTGTGGCCATAGAAGGAATGCGAATAAAAAAAAGACTCATGAACCGGGTCTGCTAAGTTTACCAATAAATTTTAAATAAAATAACTGAATTTTATGATGATTAGACCGCGTATGAGTTTTTTCCCGCCCACGCATTTCCCGGCGGCCGCTACTAGTCGATGAAATAATTGTTGTGGATACATAAATAAAATAATACCTGAAAAATATGTGTTCCACTGCGTTTTTTTTTATCTATTGAAGTAAATTTAGTTTAATTTATAAAATATTTATATGAAACGAGGCACCGCACGCTGATGCCGCTACAGTTATACCTGACTTTTTTATGCCTTTTACCCCCTGTCTCCTCAGCCGTCGTAGCCACAGACTCGTAAGACGGACTATATTGACGATGCGATGGTGATCGTAGATTGATAATTCCTAAATACGTATAATCGTCGTTTTCCAATAAATGTAGTCGAGTTTCTGTTTTGTTCGTGTTTTTTTGAAACACAGACAACAAAAACAGAAACCAGGACAGGGCTAAGGAGTACCCTTTTCTCCCTGTTTATTTGTAAGTCTTCCTGTCATCCCTACGTTGGTACTTATTACCGTCTGTAATTAATTGATTCAAGATTGAAACTTGATTGGGATGAATCAATCCCAGCTGATCTTTACACCCTTTGGTATTCTTCTAAATTAATACAACTTAATGCATTAAAGATACCTAGACATGTGCAATGCTAAAATTCAGTTTCAGTTCAACTTCATGGCTTCTCTCACGCTTCTCAAGTTGTTTATGGGCCATGCGTTTATATTTGCTGTTCTGACAGGAAATTGTACATCACACTCTACTGTGCAAAACTTTGTTGAACTCATAGACCTCGCAACTATTAGACCGAACAATAACAAATAAACGTGTTGTCATCATTGTATTCCAGTGTAAAGTAAATCAACATTCAAGCTGCTCCCCTCCACTTGGTTTGCCAGACTTACGCCACAGAAAACGTAGTTTTCTGGGCTTACTCTGTTAAAAGTATTAACTTCTATGATTTACTAGAATAACATGATGTAGGAAATATATAACATTGCCTAAAACCTTGTAAAAAATCTGTAGAATGGCAACGCAGCAAAAAAGAATCCGCCCAGATCCCATCATTTTCGTGCCATCCGCATCGACTCGGCAATACTCGGATTTGTGACAGCGATTTTCTGTGGGTTTTCCTGGAGTTTTGTCAACTAACCTTTATTGTTCTGTGGTTTTGTCGCATGCATATGTAAATTCAGAGTAATCCCCACTCCCGACCCCACCTAGCTCCTCACGGCGTCTCGCCACCAAACGATTTTGGCCTCACAATTTTATAGCATTTATGAATGGCGTGTCGGATCTATAGTTACGATGCCTATGGTTAAACTTAAGAAGTGTTGGCTAGCTTCGCTTTCTTTCAATATTTTGATGACGCCTGTGAGCCGGACTCAATAAACGCTTTTTATAGTTATATCGGCAATCATAGGTTTGTTAAATTCTATCGAGTTTTTCATTGTTCTTTGATGATACAGCTACATCAAAAATTTAATTCAAAATTGATATTTTATATTTTTTCTGATACCCAATATTTGTTTTTTTCAAATGTAGCATCATTTTTGTATTGCATTCGATTCCTCTCAGATTCTGAAGTAATTGGTATATGACATAATATTTAATTTTTTTCATATTTAATATTTTTAATATTAAGTTACAGATTTTTACTTCTTAGTTGGTAGACGAACAGTATAGAAATTACACTTGTCTGATAATTGTTCCAATTTATTGGCAATAGAAATATAACGGATTGCGGAAGTCAATAATTAAACTGTCCAGAAATTTCGCAAACTTGCAATTTGGATTTTTTCCCAAAGGACTTTTGGAGTTAAAAATTTGATACAGCTAGGAAAAAGTACAGTTGACAAGAAGAATCAAATTTTTTACGAAAAAGGATAGTGTTATACGCGAAAAATAGGAATCTCCTCAAGTGTGTGAAAAAATTTTTTGCCAACGTCGCATTAATTAATTTTGATTTTAATTTTTAAGCTATCCAGATCTTAGACTAAGACCAAAATTAATTAATGAAATTTAGCTTTGGTGGCTTGAAAGCGTTCCAGTTCTTTCTACTAATATTGTATTTTATGGTGACTGTGCTGGTTCTTCTCAGCTTTTCCCATAGTTTCCTATACCACCGTACATGTTTCTTTCATTTATTCGCTTTACAAAAGTAATGGAAATAGTCATGGCAAGTTTAAAGAAATGCGCGTTCTTCTTCTTCTTCTTGTCTATGACTTTCATCCAGGGGAATTAATAAAGCGCATCCTTAAAGTTCATACCAGTGACGTCTTATGGCCTACTCTGCAAGAGGGATACCGGAGGCTATTTTTGGGATGTCGATAAAATAGGCATATTAAATTTTTTGCATTTTTGCGAGGCATTCTTGTAATAAGTAATTAGGTATATTTTAACTTGATAACGAAAAATGTCATATTTGCGCACTGTATAATAATTTCGGTTGTTTCTTTTATAATTAATGTGGTATTGTGTAAAGACATTGTTATTTGCCATAATTATTAACCTATACTACCATTATTATACGTAAATAGCGCGAAATAAACGACCGACACACCCAGCCCTTACCTTTTCAATCGTCTAAAGATATGTTTTCTTCTACGCGGCCACAACCTAGTGCTCCCCGTGTTTATTTATGTACCCGTTTTCTTACACGCGGATCCTGCGGAAAAACACAGAACACAGCCGTCCGGCCGCAATGTGAGAACATACCTTTAAGTCGACTGCCGGCTGAAATTTCCGCAGCCCTCATCAGCATTAAAATTGCATATAGCAAGCCCTAGCGGGCGTGACCGACACCGCAAGTTCTGGCGCTTGTTACGTGTAAATTATTGGCCTCATAAGGCTTTATTCAACCTAGTTAAAGGAAAATATGGACAATAGCTAATATATTTATAAATAGGAATGTAGATTTCATTTTCCCGTTGTTTGTTCCTTGTGCTGGGGGGCTGCAGCAAACATTTTTATGATCAAACATGGTCGTATCTTTGTGGATGTTATTATTGTATTTATAATTTTATGAAAAGCTGGATGACCCTAAAACTAGCATTACTAGCCTTATGATACAGTAGTAATTTATGTTCCTGCCATAAAATATATATTTTAACGCAAACTTCATTCCTTTTTTATAATAGTACATCTATATAGTTTGATACCTCGTTTCCTTATATAAGGTACTGGAGGCAAATACGGGCCCCTCTTAATCTAAAAGTATATTACCTACGTTACAAGATCGGAAAGTACTATTTTATAAGATGGCGCAGGCAATATTCAGGGCGAGCCGACAGCCGAGTCCTGGTACCCTATATGTCTTGTTAACGTACTTATTGTCAGAATAATCATGTGCAACTTAAATTGTTGTTAAACTAGAAAAAAATTGTGTAATGGCTTCTCAGTCGTTCCTCAACCTTTAGCTAGTATGTAGGCTGTACCATCAGTCATGTTACTTGTGCCTACTTTTGGTATGTTTATCTACTCGAACCACAATAATATATTATTTTATGTTAGATTGTCTTATTTTACAAGTAAATGTTCAAATTATTTAAATTTGAGATTATATTTGTATAAAAAATTGCTCAAGGCAAATTTTCTTTGATAAAAAATCTGTTAACTGTAAGTATATCAGTAGAAAGTTTGTTTAGGAAAAAACTTGTTAGCATGGCAAATATTTTTTAACAGACTATGCAAAGTGCTAACATTAAAAAACGTATAATGCCAAAAAAACGTGATCGGAATATTGCCACAGAAAATTATAAATTAACTTCTTCGTAATTTGCCGCTTGCCTCAATTTTTAAACGTTTTCTAATTACTCAATAACTAAGCTAGTAGAAAAATGGTTTTAAAATAAAGTAAAATCAAACGAGTTTTAGCAAACTCTTTTGGGTCGTCTATATTTGTACCTAAACGTACAAATTTATTTATTTAATTTACTAAAAATATACATTGTCTGAAAATTTGTTTCCTATTAGCCAAACGAATTTACACGGTGTGTAAAAAGTCCCGGACCAGTCAATTATTTAGAAAATGGCGCACAATATAAAAAGCTTCCGGTATAAAAGTTGTAGGCCTTAAAACATTTTATAAAACTAAGGCACCTGTAATTGTACAGGGTGCCTCAAACAGTTATGGTAAAGAAAACTTTGGTTTATTTAAATGGAAAGACCCCTTTTTAATCACGTTCTGATTCCTCTAAACGTTCTAAACAAGAATTATGGAACAAGTCATATGGCTAAACCCATTAGTTCAAGAAATAATTTGAGTTAAAGGACATAAATACAACAGGTAAGATATTACCTACATTTTGCATTTTTACAAGCTGGTACCAGAATGTTTTGCGTTAAAACTGCAAAAGAACATAAAAATTATACTAAATATTCCACGCAAGTTTTGTCAAAAATTTAATAACAATTAAATTAAATACAAGCAGTAAACTTAATAACAAATTTACAAGAACAAAAATAAATTTAAGTAAGTCGTTACTTAATTAAATGTTGAAAATGTCCTCCTCCCACAGTTTGACAATGGGCTAGGTTATAATAAAATTTGTCGATGACGTTTTGTAACATTTCTTGGTTAATAGATTCACATTCTTCCATAATTCTTCTTCTCAATTCGTTCAGATCTGCAGGTTTTGTCACATACAATTTATTTTTTAGTTGTACCCAGAGAAAATAATCAAGGGGCGTTAAGTCTGGCGACCTAGCGGGCCATTCTATGGGGCGCCTTCGTCCTATCCAGCGCAGCGGTTAGGAAAAGTAATATTTTAGTAAACTCTTACAGCTCGCCTAAGATGAGGAGGAGCTGCGTCCTGCTGAAACCACCTATGTCTTAATAGTGGTCCGACTGTATTGGTTATTGCTGGCACAATTTGATTTTACAGCATGTGGAGATTATATTCTGCATTCAAATTCCCCTCTATAAGGTTCCACTAATCTACTGCCAATAATACCGGCCCACACATTTACTTTCTGGGGGTGTTGAGTGTGTGTTTCTCTCATCTAATGTGGGTTCTTATCAGCTCAGTAACGACAATTATGTCTATTGACATTCCCGTTTAACATGAATGTTGCCTCATCCGAAAAAACTATTTGATTAAAAAATTGTTATTTTCTTCCGGTTTTTGCATCATTACTTCGCAAAATTCCATTCTACGTTCGAAATCGTTTTCTGATAATTCCTGGACTAAAGTTATTTTATAGGGGTAAAAATTACTGTTTTTGAAAATAATTTCAACTGATTTAAAACATACATCAACTTGGGTAGCAGCTTTTCTTAACGACAAATGTGGATCCTGAACAAAATGAAGTAATGTCTCTAATTTTTTTTTATCACTAGTTGCCGATTTTGGTCTTCCGGAACGAACTTTATCTCTGCAACACCCGGTTTCCTCGAATCTTTGAACTGTTCTCACAACTGTAGATTTGGATATAGGCTGTCGGTTTAGAAAAGTTATATTGAAAAATTGCTTTGTTTCGGTAAATGATTTTTGTCGGTCTTTAAAACCTCTGATCATTAGTAAAGTTATACGCTTGTAAAAATGCAAAATGTAGGTAATATCTTACCTGTTGTATTTATGTCCTTTAACTCAAATTATTTTTTAAACTAATGGGTTTAGCCATATGACATGTTTCATAATTGTTGTTTAGAATGTTTAGAGGAATCAGAAAACGTGATTAAAAAGAGGGTCATTCCATTTAAATAAATCAAAATTTTGTTTACCATGACTGTTTAAGGCACCCTGCATAATTACAGGTGTCCTAGTTTTATAGATTTTTTTAAGGCCTACAACTTTTATACCGGAAGTTTTTTTATATTCTGCGCCATTTTCTAAATAATTGACCGGTCCGGGACTTTTTACACACTGTGAATATCTTAAAAATGCCGTAGAGTTACTTACCATATTTTGTCTGTTTCATACAAACACTTCTTATTAGGATGAAGTCATTATTTGCAGGAATGAAAGTAAATATTTATTACGTCTAAATATTACTTAATTAACTTTAATGAAATTCTTTGACGGGTGAAAATGAATAAGTTTTAATTAAATTTAATGTTACAATATGGTCATTTCATTAAAAGATCTCAGGCACATATTTGTTTAAGTTTGGTTTTATATGCATTTTTAGTGACAAACTAATTTATTTATTAAAGCAATTTAAGTGATTTGTGGTTTGTTGTTAGCAGTAGCGGCTCCTGTATAAGGTCTGCAGAACCACCAAACTTTTAAAGCTGCGATGCTCACTTGTGTTGTTTTTGTTATTAAATGATATGAAAAAAATTTCTTCTTATTTATTTATTATATTAAAAAAAAATATGGTATTTTCAGCGATGCTGTGACGGGCAGCGTTAAGTAACCAAACAGTAAATAAACTAAAAATAACCTATTCCCAGTAAGGGAAAAAATTAAATTGGTTAAATTAATTAAATTAATTTGATTAATTAAAAATATAAGTAGTCGTCAGGGCACATGAGCAGAACCGGGTGTCCCATTGTCGACATTTTTATAGGGTATCTCCGTAATTGTTAGTGCTATCAAAAAAGTAATATAGGTGTCATGTGCCCTTTTCGGGTCAAAGTTAAAATGGTGAAATCAAAATTTGAAATTTTTCGCTCGCTTAAAAGATACGGGGTAAAATAAAAAAATTGACAGTTTCAAAATTACCCTATATTTTCTAAAAAAATGTTTTATACAAAAGTTTCTTTATAATGATTGTTGAATAATCTGCCGTTTTCAGTATACGGGGTCAGGTAAAAAAGTTATCGGACCTAACCTCATTTTCTTTAAATGGAACACCCTGTATATTTTAATATAAAATATATCATTTTAAATTCTCTTTTCAAATATATAACACACCATGAATGATATTGGTTTCCTAGGCGATTTATTTAAACTTTATTACTTTGAAACGAAATAAAAGATCTAGATTAAGGTAAAAAATAATGGGAATCATCGCAAATGTTCGAAAGCTCCTCCGTTGTTTTTAGTGCACTCTCGACATATTTTTCAAAAGGATTTTAAGGCATTCATAATATGTAATGGTGTTATTTCTGCAAAGGCCTCATGTATTCTTTGATCAAGTTTTTCTCGGGTTAAAATGAGTTCTTTATAAATTTTATTTTCCAACACTCCCCAAAGAAAAAAATCTGGAGGTGTTAGATCCAAAGATCGTGGTGACCACCTTATAGGTCCATGTGTTCCTATCCAACGGTCTCTAAAGTGAGTATTTAAATACTCTCTTATTCGAAGAGCGTTATGGGTAGGGGCGCCATCTTGTTGAAAGTAAATCTATATTACTTCATTTAAAGGAACATCATCAAGGATATCGAAAAGATTTGATTGGAGTATGTCTAGATATCTATCTGCATTTAAATTTTCTATAAAAAAAGCGATACACCAGTTTGTTTTGAAACAAAAAACATCTTATATTTGGTTGAACAGGTCGTACCATGTGAGGATTTGTGAAGTTCCAATGTCTTTCATTATGTCGGTTATAAATACCGCAACTTGTAATTCGACATTCATCTGACCAAATTATTTTTTGGTGAAAGGAACGATCCTCGTTAGATTTATTTAAAAACCAGTGACAAAATTCCAGTCGTCTCACATCATCACCAGGATGCAAATATTGAGTAATTTTAACAACACAGGGAAAATATTTATTGAACGTCAAAATTCTTTGTGCCTTAGATTTTGTAATTCCAGTTTCAGTTTCTACGTTTCTGAAGCTTTTTTACTTCAATTTATTGGAGGGCTAGGTGCAATTTGGGTGTGATCGCTTGCGGCGCTATTTTTTTTTGTTTGTATAGCACATTTACTAATAAAGTTCACCCGTGCTGCCACTGATTAGGTAGGTATTCGAAATTATAGGTATCATCGCGTAGGAAGAAAATGCCGGAAATCCCTAAAGAAATTCTCGACTTTGACGTATGTATATACCTAATTTATTTTCTTCGTACTTATTAATTTAGTATTATTAACTAAGTGTTTTACTATAAAGATATAATCATATAATTTGTTCGAAAGGAGCTTTTCCTCAAGGTACCTTTTTAGCCAATAATGCTGCGAAAAACGAAATAATCACAAAAAAATAAATCAATTGATTAAAAAGCTTTTACTGTATTGACGTCTTTAATTATTTTTAAATGACTGATTGTCGTGATTTAAGAACACATTTTTAATTACTTTGAGTGATTACCAGAAAGCTAACGGCGCCAGATTCTAATTTATATAAGTAAAAAGTCAACATGTTTATTAAGGCTGCTTTTCTGTTTTTTTTTTTTTGTTTCCTTTGACGTATTATTTGCTTTGTTGAACTTCTTTAATATACAAGATATATATGTTTAGATTAGTAGTAGTGCACATAATATGAGGGCATACACGAATTTCTACTGTAACATTTTTGCAATTTAAGATATTGCAGAACTTTTATAATATACGTCTAATGATCTATAGTAGATCATTGTATATGTCAAATAAAAGTAAGTGCCGCTCTCTGCTCTTTGGTTCTATGAATTTCTTGTTTATTTAATTGATTTTATTGGGTATTTCCTAGCTTCGTTTGTGTTTTTTAAGAATTCATTGTATTTAAGGTACGGTAAATAGTGTATCTATTTACCGTACCTGCAAGACTTTGACTACTTGCGGAGTAAAATACCGGTATTGCGGAGTCCGTGCGCAAAGTACACGTTTCTATGCTTGCAGACTCCGCATCATGTTGCTTGGAGTGGTGTTTGATGTGGATCTATCGCGAGGAGAAAAGTATTGCTAACTTTGCTCCTGAAAGAAGGGGAAGATGACGATTTGGTATTACTGTCGATATCAGCTGACAAAAGAGACATCAGTAGTCTATTTAATAGGAGAAAAACCGAGACACGCTATCTATTAGAATTTCGTTTTTTTTTTTATGAGACACAGCACTGAAGGATGAATCCTTTATGGTCCTCTGCGAGCGGTGCTCGTGCGCAGGAAACGATTCACGTTGGTCTTAAATCTATTGAAATAAGACTCGTTGGGGAACACGGCCTCAGGGAGGTTGTTCCAGAATAATGACGCTCTCCAGAACACTAAACTGAACCACGTACGGGAGGGCTGCAGTGACTCGTCGTGTATTTCTACTATGCACAGCTCTAGGTGGAATCAAGCAGGCAACCGCAGTTGAGCACTTGCCATAAAAAACTAAAGTCGCCAACCTGCCTTCGATGTTCAAGGCGTTCCAGGTTGCAGGTTGCTTGTCAGATCATGGTCACCGATCAAGCGAATAGCTCTTCTTTGAATGGAATCCAGTAATCTTAGGGTATGTTTAGGAGCAGAGCCATGCGAACAGTAAACAGCATCAAAAGTTGGTGGAGTGTATAGAGGTTCTTAGTTTGGAAAAGTATTCCAAGCTTCTGTGAGTCTGCCTTAGCAATGGCCGCAATGTGACTATATCAAGATAAATTGACGCCCAGTATACGAATTGATGAACCAAAGGGAATCGAATGCCCCACCATGACTATATCCGGTTCTTCAGCATTAACTTTTTTTGAAAAATTGGCGCCTGAGTTTTTACCGTTAAATTCTACTTGGTTCCTGTCACCCCGACAGAATTTCTTCCCAGTCTTTGTTGAGATGTCTGACCTCTTGCTGCCTATAGAGATGTGCATTGGCAGTCGATGTTCGAGCATCCAAATCGAATGTCTTGCTCCTTTGAGAATTTACAAAACTTTTTAGGTACGGTAGACTTCTGAGTTGCCATTTTTTTAATTAATATTACATGCATTATATGAACCACGTGATCTCGAACGGAAGTTTGTTTGCAACTGCTGCGGATCAGATGACGTTGAGGTTGATATCGCCTATCGGCAAGCAGCAATAGCAACAGGTGAACCTACATGCGGAGTGCACTTAGATACCAGTCGCATTTAATAAGACACAAAGTAAAACATGCGAACTCCGCAGTATATAAACTGTAGCTTTCTTAGACCTTATTTGGTGTAATTATTTAATCTAATAGATTAGAATCATGATCTTAAAAGTTTTAAGATTGGTACCGTTCCCAGTGCCATAATCCGCGATTATTGGCGGTTGGTATACGAAGTGTTACATGTTAATTCAAGCTGAGAAAATTGCTTTTCTATATTATGGTAAAAAAAATTAATTGTTTCGTTTATGAAAACTTAAGTTGTGTTCTTACAAGTAATCGGTTATGTCAGGAAGTACAGACTATTATGGATTACTACTTCATCCATCATGGAAATTAAATCCATTTTTTCGTGGCACTTTGCCCAGTCAGCTGAATAATTTGCTAAATCAAAGAAACATTTGGCATGTTTAACAATACTAATTATAGCGTTTGAAAAATGGATTTCGCTTCGGTCTGGGGCAGAATAATTGGCACAGGAAATATCATTGTTTAGTGCTAGTTTAACAATAGTATTTATAAGGTACACTTATAAATACCTATACAGGGTTTCGAAGATGGTAAATGAACTATCTGTAGGGATAACAAGACGGTTTTTTTGTTTTTTGTTTTGTTGATGGATCGGATCGTCCGGTAACTTTCATGATTTGAAAACTTGAAATTAGATATTGGTATGTGGTGGGAAATATATGAACTAAAAATATATTTATTTATGTAACATTTATTTAACAATTATGGTTATATCTTTAGGTCGTGTAAATTGACTTTTATTTTATGGTACAAGAAATGTTGTAAACAGTTGTTAAATTCTTGAAGTCTTGTTATACTTACCTACCTTAGGATTTACAATACAGGGTGTCCCAGATAAGAGTGCAGAAATGCACTGTACAGGATTCTCGTAAATCATCGGACACGCAGATGATGATTAAATTAGAGAAAAGTTGCGCATTACTGAAACCTCATGTTTTCGAATCTCAAATATTCCGAATATTTCCGAAGATATGCGATATCGTTCTTTTCTGATTTTATTTGAAATGATATGTCAAAATAAATTTTACAATTCTCATTGCCACTTTTTATCATCTACAGCAAGCTTTAATTAAATTTTCAATCCGACGTTTCGTTTTTTTGCAACCATAATCAACTTTGTTTTTTAATAAGTATAATAATAATAAATAGTCCTAGTTATTTTATAGTTTATAAATTCTACTTTTTACTCTAAATCCAACGACATATCATACTTATTTTTTGTAAGACGTTTCGGAGTAGAAAATTCATCATTCATACGCGCGTGTCCTCAACACCCAGTGTCTTTCGTCCGCCGTCTTGTCTACCCTGCATCCAAGAGGAATAGACAGGCATTTTTACCATATTTTAGTCGGTGGTTATTCGTCAGTAAATCTGTTAGTTTTGAATATTTTACCGTACATTTACGGTAAGTAAAAAAAAAGTTAAAATACATACTTATTTAGCATTTAAGCCCCTCTAAATGTCTGAATCATCTGAGGGTTCGAAACGTCCCAATTTTTGTAAGTAATTCTGCAGATCTGTCCCCTTGTTATTTGTTGATCGTTTCCACTAGCTTATAAACACCATTTTCTACTTTTCTCCACACTTACCAACATTTAGCATAATATAAAACTTCATACTCCTATATCAACATATTATTATTGACTCCATCGAACCATTTGTCCTAATACTCGTATATATTTCTCTTTCTACGAACATCAATTGACTAATAAGCAAAATGACTCTGAACGATCCTTGTACCCCCTGATGATTGACATGTCAATGTCCTAAACATGTTGGGAACAATAAAATTGAATTAAATTTCAAATAAATAATGTGGGGGCAGACCTAACTTGTTTTACTTAACTCTCAAGGACATGGTAAATTAGTAATTTACTTTGCGATATGAAACAGAAAATGCCGCCGTAGTACAAACGTCTGACTGACTATAATTACTCCTTAATACATTCTCTTAATAATGAAATTAAGTCTAAGAATCCTTATGAAGAGCAAACGTAAACTACGATCGACCTTTTTCCATATTAAGCAGTTAAATTCCTCCATGTTTATATTCTGAGTAGCACTACAGCTTTGAGACAATGGAAAATAACCTAAAGCCACGCAAGTTGCAAAGTAGAAAACTTTGATACAACTTCCGCGCTAGGTGTTTTTGTTGGGAAAGTTTTTATAGGGCTAAAAACCTTGCCTAGGGAGGGAGCAATAATATGGCCAATTTGACTTATTTTGTAATAAACAAACTGGAAGGATAGTTCTACCAAAAATTCCACACTCGACATTGATGAAAAATTGTTTTCTGGTGCAAAAGTAATTATTATCACTTACCACATAACATAAGGGTACACTGAGGAAACTGTATCGTATATAATATATATTCAAAAAAATGTATTTAAGTAACACATCGTTTATACCTAAATATTTTATATCTTTTTTCTAGTGATATATTTAAAACTAACATTCAGCATGTGTTTATTTGGTATATCATATTTTAAATGGCGTCAGTTAAATATACAACATGCAGAATAACATACCTATAAGTTAATTTCCAAAATACTGTATTATCATCAAAATGTTTATGATTAAATTTGATATGGAAGATATTAAAGAAAGCTTTTATAAAATATTGTATGTTAAAATTTTAAAATACTGTACGTTAAAACAAGATATTCAATAAGTAGGAAACAAGGCCTGTCCCTTCATTTAACTATCAGCGGTTATTGGTGAACATTGTTTCGTTCTGCGCCATATTATGGTGCAAGACAGAATTCCTTCGAGTCTGCGAGCTAGGTAACTTGGCAGATATAAACAATGAGTGTAGTAGGTAATCATTTGGAGGAAAAGCTTCGTCACTCCTGCTACAGTAAAAAATATCCACCTGGTGAAAATCATTTCAGGAGTGGTAAAAAAAAGTAGTGTTAATGTTACCACCCGGATCAACATAATTTACCACATTTTTACACTCAAATGGGACCAAAGTTGTTGTATTATACTTGCCTATGAATTTAACTCTCTAAAAAGTTAATTTTGTTGAATGGGTGTTATTTATTTCATTTTATACTTTACCAGAAAAATTAAATGCAAAAGCAATTAATAACACCATAATAGCTTGTAAATAAACCCCGCTAGGAGGTTATTTTAACACATTGAGTGTAAAACTTATTCTTTAATCGTTTTTTTACACGGCTCCGGGTAAAAATACCTAAACCCGTGTTACCGAAAAGATAGGCGGCAACAAGTGGTGTGGAATTCTAGGAATTGACAGATGACGCCGACGCTACATGCAAATTCAACTTTCAAGTCAGTCTGATTGTGCTCTTTGAACGTGATATAGAATAATGTTATATTTAAATTAAAATATAGAAATAAAGTAAAGTTCTGTAAAGTGCCAAATGAGAGTGCCTCTTATGACGATATTATTAAATTGGGTAAGTATATACAGGGTGTTATGGAAATGACTTATTATTTTTTAACCCGTAAATCTATAGGTCGAGCCGAATTGGGGAAAAATTGCGTTAAATGGCGCTCGAAGCTAGAAATTCGAGAAAAATGCCTTCAAAAATTTAGCTCAAAACACCTACGCGCCAATGATCAAACAGCTGATTCGTACTACTTGTCAAAAAAAAAATTGTTGACAAAAATCTGACAGTTACTGTCAGATAGTCTTTAGATATCGTCAGCCCAAAACATGTGTTTTGAGCAGTGTTGCCACATTTACTACATCAGTTTCATCAGATAACCTTTTTTGAATATTTAATTTTTTCTACTTAACTTTAATATGCTTTAGTTTCTACCCTATTACACGAAAAATTGTCTACGTATTGCTCTAGTTTTATTTGTACATACCTTGAAATAAAAAACATATCGGCAAGAAATCCACGTTATACCGTTACCATTTCAAATGATTCTAGCGGGACATTTATTCACTTTAACAACACATTAACTGTTCGGGACATTATCAAGTTATTAGCTCTTTAATTCTGTGTTATTAATACAAGAAATTACTAGTTATAGACTTAGAAATACTTTATAACAAAATCCGGAGTGAAAACAACGCGACACACGTTTCATACGGTTATGTTCTTTCTCTTCTTCTGTGACTTCTGTTCTTCTTGGTAATGATAATAGCTGGCTCATTGTCGTCAAGACAGGTGGCCATTGCAATTAAGAATAATAATTACGGTATCCAATCCAGTCCTCTTAACTGGACACACAACATTTAAACACGATAGTCCAGGGGGCGGGAAATGTGATTTGTTGCTGTTCTGTGATTGGGTACTGAGCAGTTCAAAGTCAACGAGCGCATTCGGGAGACGAAACTGCTCCGAAGCAGTTCCTAAATCGTCTTGTTGTGTCGACCGCTACTTTTACGACACTTTCCAACATGTTACGGAACGGTCGCCATTTTGGGTAGCATCTTTCACTTCCGCTGCTTGGAGAGAGCGGTTCGTTATGTCAATGGGGAAATGACGTATGCAACAAAAGTTTGGTTACGAAGAACGTAGTAAATAGAAGGGAGGAACAAAACATATACATTAAACAGGAAAACGTACTTTTTAACTGCCACCAAAGAGTTTCAACCAAGGGATGAGTATATTGGTAAGCTTCACAAAACAAGAAAGGTTAATGTTTGTTACGCACAACTGATATGGATTTGACATTTGAACCAAACGTGATGATCTTTTGGTCGAAATAGTCGAAATCCATGGAAGCCGACGAATCGGTAGCGGTTGGATCATAACCGGTAACCACTGCGGAGCAGTTTCGTCTCTCGAATGCGCCCAATGGCTTCATATGTGGCTTCATAAATTTGTTTTTAATATCATTTCTTATTATTCATTTACTTGCAACGGCATAAAATTTGTTTGCGTTTTGCTGCTGGAGTGTATAGTTGTTGAATAATGTGATACACATGTGATGGGAATGTTTTGTGATGTGATAGTTTATCTGTGTAAATTTCCAGACATAGGGCTTGTTGTTGGTATCTACGATTTTTACTCAGCGAAGTATTATGATAGCAATACAATTTCATGGGGTGAGTAAAAACTATACCTATTGAATAAGGCTTGTTTAATTGAAATCGCAGTATAGTTTTTGATTTAATCTTTTTTAAAAAACCTAAAAAAAAGATTTTCCCGAATACTTGGCAACGTCGCAAGGTAATCAGCTGTCTGTAGAAATTCCGCCAATTTGTCATGTCAAAAACACGTGTTTAGGGGTAATGAACTTTCATAGAGGCACAGATGGTCCGGTTTTAAGGTATTTTACAAAATTCAAAATACTTCCGATTTTAGAAAAAAAAACTATCAAGTGTAACTCTAGGCCACCCCAGGAGTGGCCCCTTAAAATATAATAAGTCATTTCCATAACACCCTGTATATTAACGAAATTTAATAGAAACCTTACTAATAAGTACGCCATTATAAGAAACTAAGTAGGTATTTACATTGCTACAGTTTTCCCTTTAGCTTTTAAATTATTCTGATATAAGCTTATAATATTAATGTATTCCTTTTTTATATGAATACTTTATATATACGATTAATATAATACTCGTCATTTTCATTCTTTTATATTCTTCCACAGCATACTTTTATTTAGTCGTTTAGTGTTCTAAGTATACATATATTTATTATGTTATTTGTTTTGTTAAACTTAACAATCAGGTTTATTTTACAAAATTGTTAAACTATATAATAGGTGTGTCGCTTTATTCAACTGGTTATAATAATAAGTGTAAAAAAATCACAGGGCTTTCCAGTTTCCATCATTTTATTCATAAATAAACGATAAATAATACTCAATATTTTCATTCAGTTAACAAACATTTTCCAAGCGATCTGAAGATTTATATATATTAGGGGCTACTACTTTCGGCTTTGATTAAGTCATTCAATCATGTATCAAACTAAGCAGAGGTTAATATTGTAAAACATCTTGAATGCATAATTTTTTTCATTATAATTATAAACGCCCGGTTAGTTTGATACGGGATAAAATGACTTAATCAAAGTGGAAAGTATTCTAGCCCTGGGTAGATTATTTTATTACACTCACTATAGTTAGGTCACACCTAAATAAAATAAAATTTGCACTACAATAATATGATATTTACACTAATTAGTCACAAATTACCATTAAAAAATGGTTTATTCCTTTTACACCCTGGAAGGATAGGTTTACAATCTGTGAGTTTAGTTTACACTCGATAGTGTAAATGTAGCTACCCATAAATAAGAAGAAATAACACTCATCAAAAAGTAAAAAAACTATTCAAAAATATTTTTTTTACCAGATATACTGCTTGGTTAATATACCCTATTGAGTGTGGTCATATATGTACCACCATTAAGTGTTAAATTTATCACTCAATTTTTTACTGTGGGGAAGGGGTTATTTAACACAAGATTTAGCACACAAATTTTAAGGTAAGTTAAACCTAAACTAACCCTAACTAATCTGAACTAACCTATTAAAGTTATTGCAGTTTTATCCGATTAATTGACGAAGTTTCCTTCCAAGCAGATATAAGCTTAGGCCAGAGTGCATTGCTGTTTTAATTAAAATACATTTGATTTTGTTGGTCTAATAATATTAGCAAAACATTAGTTTCAAAAATATTTCTAGTTCCATGAATATTTTTATCTACTTTCATTTAGTAATATGAATTTTACAGTTCTGAAATTAGCTTCGTAAGCACATCTATTACAGCGCACTATAGCGCTGTAATTTTTTTTTCTTAATTTTAATAACATTTTTTGACACATAAAACTCTGTTCTTTACAGATGATTTATTAATAATGAAAAAATTATAAAACCTAAGTTTTATTATAAACACTAACAATTCACTTTTTACATTCATTGGTTCATGAATGGGGTTTTACGTCAGGGCATCCCTTTAACATCTTTTGATTCTTCGACTACTTTTTAGGTATTTTCGCATAAAGAAACTATTGCTATCAGCTGTTGCCTTTGTTGAGTATGCCGCGCTGTATGTGTTATGATTGAAGATTTTGGTTTGCATATTAGTGGCGCCTTTTACCGTTGTCTAGGAAGGTGATAGTGCCTCTCTACTATTAGTGCTTCTCTACTATAGACCGACGGGGAGCCAGTCTTTAGGTAGTTTGTAGGTCGCATTTTGTCTCGCTCTCGTATGTGAGTCAGTAATAAGTGGGTTTGTCGAAACGTCCGTACGTCCGTAATAGTTAGTAATGATTTTTAAAAAGAACTCATTAATAGTTGGTATGCGAGAGTCCTGGTGCAACACGCGATTTATAGTGTACCTCGGGACATCTGCGATAATTTTCAGCGCCCTATTCTGAATTACCTGGAACTTATTCAGTTCCGCTCTGCTTATGTTGCACCACGAAGGTGCACCATAGGTGAGAACTGGCCTGACCAATGCCTTGTAGAGGTTGACCTTTGCCCTATTTGCAAGTCTACTCCGCCTGCGAAGCAGGGGGTAGATAGAGCCTAACTGTCGCAATGCAAGCTTCACTCTATTTATTGAATTGAGCCTCCAGTTAAGTCTTTGGTCAAAGATAAGTCCCAGGTACTTCACTTCCTGGCACCAATTTACTTGGACTCCGTTGACTTTCAGCCTTGTTTCAGGCCGACGTACGCGGCTTTTCGAGAAAAATATGGCCTCGTCTTAGTAGGATTCACGCGAATCTTCCAAACCGAAAGCCATTTTTCCAGCTTAATTACGTTACGCTGCATCCGGCTGACGACAATGCGCGGTGATTTGGTAGTCGAAGTAATTGCTGTATCGTCAGCGAAAAGATAGAGCTGCGTGAATCTATCTCGCGGAATATCATGAGTGTAAATGTTATATAACATCGGAGAGAGAGGTGAGCCTTGCAGCGCACAATACAATACAATTTGTAGGCCAGTGGATGGGATGAAGCTACCTATGCTTGACCCATGAAATGTTTGCTACCTGTTTCATAGAATTCTCAACATAACATCTGCATATCTACACCACCATCAACCAGCGTAGTAGTAAAATTTTGTACAATATTGTGGTTGTCAATAATTATCACAAATATGAACTTTATTTTTAATATACTGTATATGTTTATTAAGAATACAACATAATTACTTTAAGAATCCCTATTGGAATAAAAAGTAATGTCTAAATATTTAAAATTTAGCGGTGTGCTTTTTGGAAAAACGCTCGGACCCGTCGATTTTTATTTTTTAATATGGTTTCTTCTATGGTAAATTTATGTATACAGGATAGCACAAAAATAAGTTACGGCCATCAACTTCAGTTTTTCGAATGAAACCATATAATATTTTAATTTTATTTTTGAATGTTGCATCGAATTCTAAATATGTTTCATGTACCATGTCCTATACCTAAACTCAATAGTTATCGAAAAAATGACGATTGAACATATCAAAAAGTACGACCTGTTTATTTAAAAAGACCAGAACAACAAATCAAATTAAATGTTAAAATGTGCGCCATTTACGGCTTGACAATATCCAAGGCGATCAATAAAGTCTCTTTGCACGTTTTCAATCATTTCCGGAGTTATGACATACTGGAATTAATTCAAGTTGAAGAAATTCGAGATATACTTGTCCAGTTAAAGACCGTTCAAAGAAAAATGGACCAATCACTCTTCCGCGCACTATTCCACACCACACATTAGCTTTTGAGGCTACTGGCTGTGAACGTTCATCATCCAATGCGGATTTTCTGTTGCCCAATAATGACAGTTTTTCTGTTCACATTACCATTTGAACGTGGCTTGATCGAAAAAAATAATATTTTCTACTGAATTATTATCTAGATTGCACAAAACTGATTTCACCTATCCAAATCATCTTCAAGTAACTCATGCACTGGAATAACTTTGCATTTTGAAGTATTCGGTGAACAACAGATTTCCGCATATGCAAATTGGTCCCAATGTGCTAACAGAGGAGTACATGGATTTTCTTTCAAGGAAAGCAAACGTCAAGTTGTTCATTTTCATCTCGAGAAGGACGACCAGATTTAATCAATCTCTAACATGACCGAATTCTCTAAGTTTAGCCTCTATTCTACTGACCACCTTTTGTTATATGGGAGGACTATCAGGATGGATTTCATTGAATAATTGAGCTGTTTCTATTCTATATGAGTACGTGTTCTATCACCAAATCCAAACATGCATAGAATTTCAATTTTTGCTCGTTCTGTTAACTTCACCATTGTGAAAACCGCGACTTTGCAACTACGCTTGACAATTACTTATTTGAAGTAAAATTGTCATACAGTTTTTGTGGGACTAAACGGTGACAAGTCTACATTTAGAAATACCAGAATTGAAAAAGCAAACAAGATAAGCACACAATTTAATGTTTTGCTCGATTTACAAATAAATCCTCATAAATACGGTCTTACTTATTGATATGTTTGATCGTAATTTTATCGATAACTGTTGAGTTTAGGTCACATAATATATATGCTAATACCATGTTACAGTACATACTATTTAAGTCTCTACATTGCATTTTAGGCGAAAAATTAAAATGATCTAGCTTTGACAAGCAAGAATGTTTAGGAAGCGTTTTTTTCTTCTTTCTTACTCTTCTTACAACATAATCTGAACTGTTAGCCCAGGTTAGTTTACCACAAGAAGCAATGTAACAGATTTGCTTATTGTAATTTGCCAAAAATCAGTAAACAAGTTGGACACAAATAACATATTATTATCCCTACTTTAAACTGTGTCCAGTTTTAAATTAGATATATTTTTGTAAAGCACTTAAACGTTATGGTAGGTATACCTACGAGCAGCTTAAATATTCCAAAAAAAAACATTTACCTAAATAAATACATGATTGTGTTGAAAGCAAGGTAAATGCTATGCGGGGATACAATTTTAAAATTATTTTAAGTAGCCTGGGTACTTACCTGAAGAACTGAATTTGGGTCGTTGGCTTGCAAAGCAATACCATACACTTGTTTTTGATCACACACACCATAAGGTACTAACTGCACTACAATCTAAATGAACCTAAACTATTTATTAAAGTCTAATCTAGTAATAAGTTTTTAACGAAAGTTCCACAAAGTACAATAAATAATTAAAAATCACTCAAAATAACGCTAAGAAATCTCACAATAAACACGCCAAATACTTTGTAAATATAGAATTAAGTGACAACCGGCTCTGGATAATATAAACGTTAAATATTCAAAAATCCGACGTATTGCGCATGAGCCACAGTTCAGAAAAATCACGCATGCCGGGGACATTTTTAGACCGGTCCGCAATTAGCTTGGTTTTTCTACTATTGGGAGTTCAGTGGTTTAGGTATAGGACATGGTACAATAAACATACTTAGAATTGGATGGAAAATTCATAAATGAAATAAAAAATAGGTGTTTTCATTTGAAAAAATGAAGTTGATGGTCGTAACTTATTTTTGGGCTACCCTGTATACATGAACCTACCATAAGAAAAACCACATTAGGAAATAAAAATTGACGGGTCAGAGCATTTTCCCAAAAAACACACCGCTAAATTTAGCGGAGTTAAAATACAGTACTTTTATAATAAATAATGCGTCTATCGAATTCAGGAGTAATTTTAGTTTTATTTCAAGAATACCTTTATTATTAGATTTAATATATATATATATATATATAGTATATGCTCATTTGAAGAATAAAAAGTATTTTAACATTTTAAAATACAATATCTTAAATTGAGGGACACATAACGTCCCTGTTTTCACGAAGTGGCGTATATCGCATTTTTTTTAAAACTCGCTTTATTGCATTAAATGTACCTATTATGCGTAATCTACTAGGACACAAAGTGGCGTATATGTCCGACCACTGGTTCAAAAAGTACACCAAAAAGTATGTTGGGCGTATAAGCAAAACCTGCAAATGCGAATACCACAAGCAGGCATATGATACACGCCTATTCGTGGCATTACATTTCCACCTCGTTAAACACGCGTTTATGATATACGCCTGTTTATGATAGCATAGTTCAGCGTCTTTAACCCTAAAAAGCTTGCCGGTTTTGCTTTGGACGAGCTGGTTTAAAGGTATTATTTGATTAATATTCCTGATATTATAGTGAAAAAAATGGATGTGTTGGTAGAATAGAGAAACGGTAAAAGAAATGTGGTCATATCAAACGAGTTACGGCCATTAAAAAAAGGTCAGAAACTTAAAAAAGGCGTTGGTGTTAAGATGTACTATTTAAACAGGTGGTATTATGGCAAAATTATTGATGTAGAAAGCCTAACTACTGTTGAAGCAGAAAAACAGCATCATTCTGGGAATGAAGCTAACACGGGTTAGTTAAAAACATTTAAGTGGATCTATTATTTTTATTTTGACTATTATTGGCAATATTCTAGGGCTACTTAATACCGAAGGTCTAGAAAAAAATGTCAGTAATGAACATTTATATTCAGAAGAAGATTTAGATATTCCGCTGTCGAGTCTTCTTTATATTATATAGTATGAATTTATCCTTTCATAATCCAAGAAAAGATCAGTGCACTTTATGTGTAAGAGTACATGAAACTGCCGATGGTATTGATGAAGGTTTAAACGAAGAATATCAATTGCACATTGCAAACAAAAAAAAAGTTCGAGAAATAAAACAAAACTTGAAAGATATGGCTATTTCTGATCCAAAAAGAATATGTGCCGTGTTCGATTTACAACAGGTCATTCATCTGCCCATTAGTAAAGAAAGCGCTCTTTTCTATAAACAACGCTTAAGCGTGTATAATTTTACAATATACAGGGTGTAATTTAATTGAGTGCCGATACTTAAGGGTGATAATCTATGAATGATTCTAAGATAAAAAGTTCATATGGACATATGTCCTAAACCTCTTCATTTTTGAGCTACAGGGTGTTAACATTTTAAGAAAAATATAACCTTTTTATATAAATCACTCTTAGATATTTTTATGAAATTTTGTACATACCTTTTAATCAATAAGGAGCATTTTTTGACCTAACAGATTTATAAAAATTTTTACCAGTGACGTCCGTACGGGGTTTGAACTGAATATTTTTAAAGAAAAAATGGATACGCCACTGCTTTTTCTAAAAACGAAACTTACTTTTGAAATTCCCATTTATTTTAAAGCAAATTTCGTTTATGGACTTACTTTTGTACGACGCACCGTTTTCGCGTAAAAAAATAAAAACAAAAAAAACATTTTTTTCTTCGGTTCATTGAGACTGCTTTTATTTATTTTGTTGAATTTGGTTGGCACCCACCATGAGTGGAAACACTTTTTTTGGGACAACAATTTATTTTCTACTCACCAGTGACATTCAACTGAACGTTTGAAAAGAAAAAAACGGTAACCATATTAAATGCCCTCTTAAAGCAAATCAAATAAAAATCAGTAGGCTGGGTAAAGCTACATCAATTTTGACGTTTCTTTTCATAAAGACAAAAGGCCTGGCATTGATTTTGCATTATTAAATAATTATTATTACAGTAAGACGTTAAATTATAATAAAAGAATGGTAAATTTTACAAACAGTGAATTAACTGACATGCATTTTATTTATGGGCTTGCAGACGGTAATGCATACGAAGCCAGGCGGATATACCAAGAGCGGTATCCAAATCGCGTAGTACCCGATCCGAGAACATTTTCTAGGATTCATAGACGTCTCCACGAGACCGGAACTTTAAGAGTAGACCACAGTGCTAAAGGAGTCCATCAA
The DNA here is from genome assembly GCA_963920685.1 of Polydrusus tereticollis. Lineage (NCBI taxonomy): Eukaryota > Metazoa > Arthropoda > Insecta > Coleoptera > Curculionidae > Polydrusus > Polydrusus tereticollis. The sequence continues at coordinate 80,397,441 of OY987327.1, forward strand.
ACAGTAAGAACACCGGAACTTGAAGAAGGAATTTTACACGAAATTGAGGAGAACCCCGAAAGTAGCACGAGGAAAATCGCGGCAACATTTAATGTTTCACATTTTCTTGTTTGGAAAATTCTCATCGAAAATTTATTATACCCATATCACATTCAAAGAGTCCAGGCATTACTCCCTAGAGATTTCCCGATGCGCATTAATTTCTGTGTGTGGTTTCTTCAAAACCTGATGGAAAATCCGTTATTTGACAGGCACATTCTTTTTACCGACGAAGCTAATTTTTCTCGAAACTCAATAAGAAATTTCCATAATAACCATTTATGGGCGGATGAAAACCCTTATGCAATTGTAGAATCAAATCATCAAGAACAGTTCTCAATAAATGTTTGGGCTGGCATTATTGATGATTATTTGATAGGCCCATTTTTTCTCCCAAGAAGACTTGATGGACAATCATATTTACACTTTCTTGAAGAAGATCTGCCGCCAATGCTTGAAGACCTTCCATTATTATTAAGAAACCAGATGTGGCTAATGCACGATGGTGCGCCTCCACATTTTAGCTTACGAGTGCGTGAATTTTTAAATCACACCTATCGCAATCGGTGGATAGGTCGCGGAGGAACGCAGCCATGGCCACCTAGATCTCCGGACCTTAACAGTTTATAGACTATTTTTTCTGGGGGCATCTGAAAAGCTTAGTGTACCAAGTGCCGATTCATACCGAAGAAGAGTTACGAAATCGTATATTAGTATGCTGCCAAACCATAAGAAACACCCCGGAAATCTTCGAAAATGTGCGTCAGTCTATGGGAAGAAGAGTCCATGCTTGCATACGTGTGGGTGGACGACACTTCGAACAACTACTGTAAATAATGTGGGTTCTTTATTCTGTTTATCTTTTCTTGTCATTTCGCTTTCGATTTAAGGTTTGGAATTTTTCCTTTTAAATTAATCGCGATTTTTGAAATAAAATTTTTTATTTTTTTTTGTTTTTATTTTTTACGCGAAAACGGTGCGTCGTACAAAAGTAAGTCTATAAACGAAATTTGCTTTAAAATAAATGAGAATTTCAAAAGTAAGTTTCGTTTTTAGAAAAAGCAGTGGCGTATCCATTTTTTCTTTAAAAATATTCAGTTCAAACCCCGTACGGACGTCACTGGTAAAAATTTTTATAAATCTGTTAGGTCAAAAAATGCTCCTTATTGATTAAAAGGTATGTACAAAATTTCATAAAAATATCTAAGAGTGATTTATATAAAAAGGTTATATTTTTCTTAAAATGTTAACACCCTGTAGCTCAAAAATGAAGAGGTTTAGGACATATGTCCATATGAACTTTTTATCTTAGAATCATTCATAGATTATCACCCTTAAGTATCGGCACTCAATTAAATTACACCCTGTATAATATAGCTAACAGAGATTGTTTCTGCTATACATGGCACGAGGGCCAAAGTAAGAGGGGATCGTCGGAGATTTCAACATGTGTATTTAAATTTTTGAAATCGTATGATAAGAAAGGTGTAAAGGCTGTCGTTTTCTTTTCCGACGGATGCTATGGCCAAAATAAAAATTCAGTTACTCCGTCAATGTTTATTTATTTCTTATCGAAAAGTGAAAATATTGAAGTAATAACTCACTACTTGTTTGAAACAAATCATCGACAAAGTGAGGGAGATTCGGCCCACAGTGCTATTTCGGCTTGTATAAAAAAAAACGGGAGATATTTTTCTTCCTAGCCAGCTGGTACCTGTTTTCAAGTTGGCTAGAAAAAGGCATCCGTATATAGTAAAAGAAATGCAATATAAAGACTTTTGGGATTTTAAGACACTCTCCCAAGATCTCAGAGTGTTATCAATAAGAAAGGACAATCACGGCGAAGATTTTAAGTGGTCCGAAATTCGAGTGGTTAAAGTTGAAAAACGAAACCTTGATACCATTTTTTTTAAAACGGGTCATCTTCAGGATTCATTTAGACATATTTCTCTCTCCAGAAAAGTTAATGCAGGCAATATCGAACTTAAAAGTTTAAATAAAAGCGAACTGAAAATTCCTGAGAAGAAATACGAATCATTACGGTCTCTCTGCGAAGGAAAAAATCCGGTAATTAGACAAGAGGCCTACAAAGACTATTATTTAAATTTAATCCAATAATGTATGTACCTAATGTTTGTATTTTTAATGTTAATGTAAATGACTGTAGTTTTTGATAAATAAAGATGGTTACTTTAATTGTAACAATTATTTTAATTTGTTTTGCGGAGACGTATATCGCTGCTCCGAGTTAGGAAAAAAACTACAAAGAGGCGTATATACTTTTTTTTCGTTTTGTGACTATACTAATACACCATTTTTTAGAAACATAAGTTAGTATTGTAGTGTTGGCCCAACTTGTAAAGTTATTATTACTTGAAAAGGCTTATTACTCTTACAACCGTTTTAAACTTCTTGTGGCACACTGCAAAACTTTTATTTAAATTTAATATTGGCCATACCTATAAGTATTTTCTTTATAAGTGTTAAAAACACCGCTGATCGTAACTGAATACTTTAAGTATTAGATTTGAAAGCAACTTACTTTAATACTTCTATTTGTGTTTGTCTGTCTATCTAAGTTTAATTTTTATTAAATTTGCACATATTTAATATAAAGCTAATGAATGTAAGGTATCTATATACAAATTTTATTCCCCTCTTTTCTCGCGTTTAAAGCCTATATTTATGTTCCTACGGCCCTTTATAGCACACTATAACTTCGAGACAATGGCGTATAACCTCTAAGCCCTGTAAGTTGCGAAGGCATAAAACTTTGATAGCTTTTACAAGATGTGTTTTCGGCGGAAAAGATACATAATTCAGAATTATGATGCGTGCCATATAGAGAATGATCAATTAGGAAAGTTTTAACTTCGGGAAAAAGGTGATAGGAAGATTTTGTAAATGTATATAGATGGTTTTCCGCTAATGTGCAGCTTAATACTTTTCAATGTTTAAAGGCTTACTCAACCAAAATTTCTAGCTGTTTTAAGGGGCGAAGGTGGAAAATCTTCATAAACGATTTTTTCCCTTAATATTAATACTTGTTAATGTTTTATCCCTTACCTCAAATTGCAATACTTACGTATATAAGAGGAAAGGTACTTAATTATTTGTGGTGGGAAACCCTGAAAATTAGGAGTTTTTTTTTTTGATAAATTTGATTTTACGAATTATTATTTTCGTGTGTTTCAGGTATGTACTTGCTACTAGGAATAAAGAAAATGCCGCGTCGCGGAAAAACTGGTTAAGGTAAGTGAGCATTTTATGTATTGTCATTTTTCTCTAAATATTAACCTCACTTCAACTTCCAACTGCGGTCGTGTTGTAGCACAGGTTATATTTAATTTATTTATAACTTAAAAATTTTCATTAACTTCTAAATAAAATTTAATAAAATGCTAAAAGTCCAAATACAATTTAAAATATGGGGTATATCCCCATACCATCATGTCAGCTAAGACACTAACATGATTTTAATTTCTTCTTTTTTTAATTTGCTAAATTTTTATTTTTAAATTTAGTTGAACACCTAAGTTTAACAAATTTAATTTCAATATATAATATAATATAAAATAAAACCTTTTCCTTCATATGCTTTAAATTAATTTACTATCTCATTAAAATGCTTCTTCATCTATTCAAATTTCACATTTCACTCAAAATTTTAACTTTACATTAATTTCAACACAACTAACTAGTTCATACCAAGTCTTCAACTTTCACATATTACTGGATCACATTATAAGTTGTACTCATTAATTTGAGACAACATACATCGCTTTTAAACTGGATGTTAGTATCCCCTGATACTGATGATGAATGCTTAAGCATTCGAAACATGTTGGGAACTTAAAATTTTACTTTAACATTAAACTGTGGAGGAAGACTGCATTGTTTCATTTACATTACATTGACTCCACTGTGAGTATGGACTACTTTTTCAACTTTTATGTAGGTATTAGTTTAGAAGAACGAAATTTAAAAAATTTAATTTTTGTTTAGAAAATTATTTGATTTTTTGCTGCCATATTTAGAATAAATCCTATGAAAGTTTTACTTACTTAGCCTGTTAATATACATGGTGTCCTTGAAATGACTCTACAACGCTTAACCACAAATTCCTTAACCAAAAATAAGGCTAGATCGCATATTTATACCTATATGCAATGTTGACTCGTTTTGCCGCTATAGGGCGCTTAAGTTCTCAAATTAATATCGTTCTTTTGGAATAATTTCTACACGCCTTTATCGACTTTAACTAATCTTGGGACTAGAAATTACTACTATTATTTTGTAGTAAGTTTGTATTTTTGTTACCTCCTGTAGCTATGACTTCAATTGTTTCTCCCACAGTAGCTGACTTCATTTTAAAACTTTTTTGTCTCTTATAAAACTTTCGCCAGGCATACAGTTTCTCTTCTAAAACATTATTTACGATACCTCATCATTGCTGCTATTCTGAACAATGATACAAAAATTGTTTTTTGTTTGTTAACTAGGCAACAGTAAAATAAATCTGACATACCGATAGTGTTTACTTGTTGGTGTTGAGCGGAGTCGTTTATTGAATTAAATAATTATTGGTCTTTTAAAATGGAACATTATTCTATCGCTAAGAAGGTTGACATGCTTCTAGTATATGGATTATGTGAGAGAAATGGACGTATGAGTGTCAGAGTCTATCGTAACAAATATTTATACCGCAGAATTTCGAGCCATCAAAATTTCGCGAGTATTGAGAAGCAACTCACGGAAACGGGTAGTTTTAATGGAAATAATGTTAATCGAGGACGCCAACGTACAATTAGGACTCCGGAGCTCGAAGATGTAGTTTTAAGCAGAATTGAAGATGATCCCAGCTGTAGACGTTTGGGGTTCGAATTGGCGGTTTCCAAGAATACCACTAATGACATTCTACGAGAGCAGTTACTCCATCCGTATCATGTGTAATAGGTCCAAAATCTTTTGCCAATGGATCCTGAAAGTCGACTGACGTTTTGTCGGCTTCATGCCACCAGGGAGAAACATTTCCACCATAAGTTTAGAATTAATGTTTGGGCAGGTTTGATTGACAATTTTATTATTGGACCAGTTGTAGTGCCAAATCAGTTAAATGGGGATAACTATCTACTCTTCTTGCAAAACACTTTACCCTATTTACTGGATGATCTTTCATTACAGCTTCGTACCGAAATGTAACAAATATCATAAAGAACGACTCTGCACACAATGAACAGGGACTGACGTTCCAACAAGACGGAGCTCCTCCGCATTACTCGCTACATGTGCGTAATTATTTAAATGACACGTTTTCAGGACGCTGGATAGGCCGAAGGGGTGCAATTGAGTGGCCCCCTCGGTCACCCGACTTAAGTCCTTTAGATTTTTTTTATGGGGGCATATAGAAAGCAAAGTTTACAGCACTCCACTTGACACATTTGAAGATCTGCGAGGACGAATCGTTGACGTATGTCGCGAAGTAACACCACAAGTGCTCCAGAATGTACAACAACAGTTTGAAGATAACCTGTATCACTGTATGCACGTTGGCGGACAACAGTTTGAGCATTTACTTGACTAATACGGTAAGTTTTTTAGTAAAATTAAATCGATTTTTGCATTTTGCGTCAAACGTATTGTTGGTATTTCAAAGGTCCATATTTTCTAAACGAGTCGATCGATTTTCAAAAAGTAAGCAGCGATGTATAGGGAATTAAGATCCCTTTTGAATGAGGTATCACTTGACCCCTATTCTTATTTGAAGGGGATTGAAGGTTTTGCTATGGTTTTTGCGTCAAAAGTTGTCCCCTGACAAACAATCTTGACGTGGTTTTGGCTTTTGTCAAAAAGTCCTTCCCAGCCTGTAATGCTTTGCGATACGTTTTCGATGAGCCACCCTGTATAACTGGTAAACATCTCCGGTCGTCTTCAGTTCAATTTTCACCTGACGACTGCAGATGTTTATCAGTTGAAACGTTGTAACAAAAATTAATAATGACAATGGAAGTCCAAAACAAGTTTATCATTCATAACGCAGAAAGGTTAAACATGTTCAGAAGTCAAACATGCCAATTTTTTCAAACAGAAATTACCATTATTTCTAAAATTGCAAATATCGCGTTCAATACGCCGATATTGAATTTGTTCGATATACGGATAAATTGATCTTGCCCGTTTTCTAAAGCACAACGCGAATTTCCGTTGTTGTTTCTATGGCGGACTAAAAAGCCGAGCAATAATTGATTGCCGTAGCACAACGCCAGAAACACGTGTCCTACATAAAGCCCGGATACTTTTTAGAAATAGCTGCTGAGTTATAAAAGACCAAATAACTTAATTATTTAGTTTCTTTGTTGCTTTTTTGATTTTAAATATGGATTAATTTAAGGTTTTAAGGGTGAGCCCGCTAGATCTGGATTTAAAATATTTTTTTGAGATTTCTTGACAAATTTAAAATAATTTAGAACCAACTAAACTGCTGAAACTTTGAAACGTAAACGAAATTTTTTTTGTCTATATTTGAAATTAAATATCTCAGGAAATATTAAAGATATTTGAACGCGGCTTGAAGCATATTAGAGCTTGCTCTTTGGTCTTACGGTAGCTTGATTAGTTTGGGTTTGCATTAATTTTAATTCCACAATACAGGGTGGTAAATGAAACAGTGACAAAATTTCACGTAGACACCATTTCTTTTCAAAAATACTTTTTTTATATACAGGGTGTTCATTTAAAAACTTCCCACCACGGATTTATCGAAAACCACTGATTAAAACCAAAAACTACTTCACCCCCTTTTACCCTCTGCCCACCGGGGTCATCCCCTTAAAAATTTTAAATGACAAGGGGTATCAAGTAATAGCTTGTTTGAAAGGTCTTTCAAAGTGCTTTATTTTGACGTTTGATTTTTTAAAATCGGTCGATTCGTTTTCGAGAATCTTTATTTATCTTAATTTGTTCAGATAGAAAAAAAAAACACACGAAAATATCATAGGCTCTCTTTGCCCTATTCATTTATCTGGAAACTCGTCGTCTAGCCATTGCCGAACCGGAAGAACATAGTGAGGAGGAGCGCCGTCTTGCTGGAAATATATTTCAGCCTCGTCAAGTATAGGGTTTCCATCGTCTTCGATTTGGTTTTCAACGGTTTTAGTGATAAGCGGATTGATGGTATTTACCAACATATCTAAATAAATGCCTCCATTTAAATTTCCATTAATAAACAATGGCCCAATCACTTTGTTTCCTAAAATGCCTGCCCATTCATTAATTTTTTTGGGGTACTGAGTATGCCCTTCTACACAAGCATGAGGATTTTCATTGCTCCAATACCTGCAGTTATGCTTATTAACAAATCCATTTAGATAAAATCTGCATTCATCACTGAAGCAGATATTCTTTACATGAATGGTATTATCATTAACCGCTGCAGTCATTTGTTCACAAAACTCAACTCGCCTATCGAAATCATCTTCGGTTAACTCTTGCAATATTTTCATTTTGAATGGATGAAATTTATGTAATTTAGTAACTGTGTGTACAGGGCCTAATGAAATACCACTCGCATCAACAATTTTGCGTAATGAAGTATTAGGATTTATGCCAAAATGACCCAAAACTTCAACTTGAGCGGCTTCATCCAAAACTCTACGATGATTACGTTTTTTATTTGCAACAGATCCAGTTTGAGTAAATTTAGTAACAAGGTCCAAAACATACCTACGCGAAGTTATCTTTTCCAAATGTCTGGCGTTAAATGTGACGGCAGTTTGCCGAGCACATTGATTTTGGGCACCATAAATTAGAATCATTTCCACTCTTTCGGCTAGTGTGTAAACCACTTTGGAAGTAAAATCTGAATCAATAAATTAATTTTCACTATCCCAAGATTGTCACAAAGGTAACTGACAGCAAATTAAATTCTTTCTTTTCCTTGGCAACTATAAAAAACCAAACAGGTATAAGAATAAATACAGTTCGCCCATGTTATCTGTGTTTATAAATAGATGGCTGAAAAAAAGTCGGGTTGTTATTTGGTTGCTGCCACGTCTAATATTCCGAATTGCTGTTTATGTTGGTTTTTGAACACTTATTGAAATAGAAAGTGATATTTTCGTGTGTTTTTTCTTTCTATCTGAACAAATTAAGATAAATAAAGATTTTTCTAATTTTCTCGAAAACGAATCGACCGATTTTAAAAAATGAAACGTCAAAATAATGCACTTTGAAAGACCTTGTCATTTAAAATTTTTAAGGGGATGACCCCGGGGGGCAGAGGGTAAAAGGGGGTGAAGTAGTTTTTGGTTAAAAAGTTGTCCCCTTTGGCAAATCTTTTGACGTGTCTCGGCGTTTTTCTTTTAATCAGTGGTTTTCGATAAATCCGTGGTGGGAAGTTTTTAAGTGAACACCCTGTATATCTGGACTTTAGAAGAATCACTGGTTTAATTTTAAAAAACAACTTTCGGGATCTTTGAATAAACATCGCAGTTTTACCGTAATTTAGAGTTTAATCGAAAAACGACACTTTCGTATTTTATTACCCTGTACCTGTCTCGCAATTATTCGAAATAAGTCTCTTCAACTTATTGTGAGTGCCAAATTCTTGGCTTTTTCTCGTTTTTTAAGAAGATTTTACTCAGAGTTAGAAAAAAGTATACTTTCAATATTCTAATAATAATTATGTTCTCTTGGTTTAATTTGGTGACACAAGTGTTATAAGTTCACAAGTGTGTCCTTAATGTTAGGAAACAGTTGTGCAAGTGGAATATTATCCCCTTCCTCGAAGTCGTCAATATTATCTGTATTACACATAAATCCGGCTTTCATGAAGCATTTTTTTTATTGTCACTGGGGACAAATTGCGCCAGGCCCTGAAACCTATATCAAGGCGTTGGTTGTGGTAACATTATTTTAAATTTCTTGAAGAGGACAACCACTGTCTATATACATGTTAAAATCCTCTTAATACGGTAGCTTCCGTAGAGCATTTCAAAATTCTGAATAATGCCTTGGTCCTAAGGTTGGCAATGTGAGGTAGTATTGGGTGGAAGAAAAATAAGTTCGACATTATCCAGTGTAATTTTGAGATCAGACGTTGCATTATCCAGAAACAATACTACTTTTCTATTCTGCTTCTTCATCCTGGTATCATGTTTGTGAAGCCATGTTGTCATAATGTCTGCTGTCATCTACGCTTTTTTGTTTGAGACCCATTGGAGAGGTAACCTATCGATACGTGCACCCTTAAAACGTCGAGGCTTTTTGCTTTTGCCTATTATAAGTGGTTCTTCCTTCTCACTTTCCATATTTGCACAGAACAGAATTGTAAATCGTTGTTTTGCTGTTTTTTTCCAGTGCACTTGTTATCTTTCAATGCATATGTTTTTATTGGCATTGCACGATATTAGAGACCTGTCTCATCTGCATTAAATACGTCTTTTGGAGCATAATCCTTTAAAATGGTCAATAAGCCTTTTTCCCAAGCAGTTACGTCTTCGATATCCATTGGATGCCTTGAAGTTATCTAGTCCTAGACATTGAGCAGATTCGAGCGCCTTTGCTTGAATTATGGGCCCGGATATTGCTTGTTTCGCGCCTTACAAAACCGGTTAAAACAACTTGGTCCATTGCCAGCCCTTTGGTTTTGGAAAATTTTCTTTTTTGGCAACCGTTGCCACCTCGGTTGCCACCTTCCTGAAACAAATTTCTAACTCCTGCTTTATTTTGAAGCAACATAGTCACTTGGGTCCTACCCACTTTAAATTTTTCAGCCAATTTCCTGGTACTTAAACCAGTTTTTTCACTTTTCTCGATTATTTCAATTTTTTCGCTTAAAGAAAGACATTTTGTTTTTCCCGCCATCTTTAAATATTTATAATAATAATAATTTTATTGTCATCAGCTTCTATCGAAACATAACAACGTCAATATATTTCATCCTAAAGGTACAACATTGATCACACCTAATTAAAATAAATAAATATAAGATAAAATAGACTTAGGTCAATAAAGAGTAGTATTATTTATCATGCACGATACAAAATGGAATTAAGTGATATAAGCTATGAACTTTAGGTTATTCCCCACAGCTTTGAAGAGTCATAGTATGGCGAAAAACAAAGAGCATTTCTTAAGTATTTTACAATTTGCTTATTATAATATATTATAATATTAAAGTATGTCTCAAAAATGGTTTTCACTGTTAGACATTATGCTAAAATATATACCTAAGTAAATTAAATTATCTATAGTGTTATAATACTCTTCAAGCGAATAAAATATGTTTTCAAATAGAAATGTTTTTAATTTACTCTTGAATAGACCTTCAGTGGGGATCGCTTTAATTTGATTGGGTAATGCATTGAAAATTTTGATACAATTAAAATAGGGACTTTTTTCATACATTTTAGTTCTGTGCTGTGGTATGCTGAGGCTGCCGTTTAAGTTAGTTCCAAAACACACAAAAACTGTTGAAAAGAAAACTTATTTTAACAACCGATTTATCAGTCTTTAAACAAAATTGAATGGATCCGCCTGCAATAAAGTAATCAGTGTACTTTCTTCTTTTCGACACTTTCGACGGGTATCTCCGTTATTAGTACAGATAGAATGATGCGGTTTTCGCAAACCTGTGCCACTTTTTTGTTAAACAAAGGATGCCCTAAACGGATTTGTCATGGCCATCTTGGTTTTTAAAATACAGGGCGAAATTGAAAATGGTGCATTTTCACACACCCCTTGTATTTCAGTTATCTTATACCCTATCGAAAATGTAAAAACAGGTTGTTATACAGTGTTTTACGTAGAATTCAGTGGCGTACTTAGTATTTTTCCAGGTACCCTTATTTGTGAGAAATATACCAAAGTTATGTTTTTTTAAATGGAACGCCCTGTATATTTATTCATAGTTGCATTCTGCTTACTGAGAGCTTTCCAAAAACATATAATAGTTGACACTTTGTTTTAACAGGACGGTTAAAATTTATATTTTTTGAATAACAAACTTTAAATTGGCAGTAGGCCTTGGATTCTGTTTTAATAAAAATAATTTATTGACGATTCAATACACCATGAATATTACCTTATAGTTTAATTTCAAACCTTTTAAGTTTTCTAATACTTACAATAGTAAACAGGAATTTTTTCTTGTATATTAATGGAATAAACAAAAACATCTACTAATAGGCCTAGACTTATTCAGGCTATAAAATAAAAGTTTCATAATGGCGTTTTTTATTAACGATGGCCCAAAAGTTTGATAATTATGAAAAATACGATATGCTAAATAAATTATCAGTAACTTTTCAAACAAACAGCTAAAGGCCATTATGAAACTTTTGTTTTATAGCCTGAATAAGTCTAGGCCTACTAGTAGATGTTTTTGTTTATTCCATTCATATACAAGAAAAAATTCCTGTTTATTATTGTAAGTATTAGAAAACTTAAAAGGTTTGAAATTAAACTATAAGGTAATATTCGTGGTGTATTGTATCGTCAATAAATTATTTTTATTAAAACAGAATCCAAGGCCTACTGCCAATTTAAAGTTTGTTATTTAAAAAATATAAATTTTAACCGTCCTGTTAAAACAAAGTGTCAACTATTATAGGTTTCTGGAAAGCTCTTAGTAAGCAGAATACAACTATAAATAAATATACAGGGCGTTCCATTTTAAAAAACATAACTTTGGTATATTTCTCACAAATGGGGGTACCTGGAAAAATACTAAGTACGCCACTGAATTCTACGCAAAAAACTGTATAACACCCTTGTTTTTACATTTTCGATAAGGTATAAGATATCTCAAAAACCAAGATGGCCATGATAAATCCGTTTAGGGCATCGTTTGTTTAACAAAAAAGTGACAGGTTTGCGAAAACCGCATCATTGTACTAATAACGAAGATACCCGTCGAAAGTGTCGAAAAGAAGACACCCTGTATATTGTATAGGGTCTTCCAACGAGGACTGAACAGGGGCTCATTTTTGAGCTTCCTTGTATTTAAGGAAAATCCAAAATAGCCAATCGATGTACTTTTTCCTGCAGAATTCAAAAATGAAACCAAAAATTTATTTGAACCAGAAACAAAAGAGTTACGCTATGGATAAGGTGTTTTTTAAATGGAACATAGCTTTTTTTATACGATTTTTGGAACGAGTGATTTTTTTTTGTCCGTTCTGATTAAAATATTTAATATTGTGACAGCTATTATTATTAAATTTTAATGTTTTATCCAGTATAATTTAACTTTAACCTGTTTGAAACATACACTAGGTAATAAAGGTATAATCACCTTTGAATCCTTCAAAGTCAAAAAATTTGACAAATTTACTATAATATTGCCGAAATGAAATATTCATTAGATGAGAGATTGCAGATTGTTATCTTGTTCTACAAATGCCAAGAAAATGCAAGAGAAACAAGGAGAAGATTTATTGCAAATTTTCACAGAAATATATCCGTCAATACTATTCTAAGGATAAAGAACCTATTTGAGGAAAATAAAACATTACATGACGGAAAAAGAAATCCAACTCTATACTAATTTAAAAAAAAAAACATTAATAATTTAATTGTTCAATGTGACCTCCGTTGTTCTCGAAACATGTGCGATAACCTCTTTGTAGCCTTTCCAAACTTGCTGTTATACTGTGATTTTCCTGGTTAAGGCGATTTATTTCATTCACAATTTTCTGCATGATCTCTTCAATATCGTGGTTTCGCTGCTTGTATACCACGTTCTTTAAATGGCCCCAAAGAAATGTGTCTAATATTGACAAATCGGGACTATTGGGTGGCCAAGCATAGGTTCCATTTCTACCAATCCATTCTTCATGGCGTCCGTTTAAATATTGAGTAACCTCACGCACGGCATGCGGAGGGGCCCCATCATGTTGCCAAATTAAATTTTGATATTCTTCCAATGGTAAATCTTCCAAAAAGTTCTCAATTTCGTTTTCTAAGAACTCGTAGTATCTCTGTCCATTTAAAGTCCCGTTAAAAAATATTGGTCCCAAAATTCTATTATTTTTTATGCCACACCAAACATGGATTGAAGTCCTTCCTTGAAATTTAATTGTCTGAAATTTTCTTGGATTTCCAACGGCCCAGTGATGATTATTATGTCTATTAAAAACCCCCGATGTTGTGAATGTGGCTTCGTCAGTCCATAAGATATTTCTGAATAAATTAGGGTCTTCGTTTTCTTTCCGAACCGCAATTTGGGAAACAAATTGGAAGCGAAGTTCTTTTTGTGCCGGTGTTAGATGTTGAAGTGGAAGGATATGATAAGACTTAAATTTATGATTTCTTAAAGTCCTGTGAACAGTTCCTTGGTTAACTCTTCTGCGTCTTACACCGCCGCCGTATTGAACGTCCCGAACTGCGTCCGAAATTGATTTGGTTGGATTCAGTCGAAAATAATTCACAATGGCACGGTCTCGATTTCTATTCCTTTCTGGATGTCTTTTTCTGTCATGTAATGTTTTATTTTCCTCAAATAGGTTCTTTATCCTTAGAATAGTATTGACGGATATATTTCTGTGAAAATTTGCAATAAATCCTCTCCTTGCTTCTTTTGCATTTTCTTGGCATTTGTAGAACAAGATAACAATCTGCAATCTCTCATCTAATGAATATTTCATTTCGGCAATATTATAGTAAATTTGTCAAATTTTTTGACTTTGAAGGATTCAAAGGTGATTATACCTTTATTACCTAGTGTATGTTTCAAACAGGTTAAAGTTAAATTATACTGGATAAAACATTAAAATTTAATAAAAATAGCTGTCACAATATTAAATATTTTAATCAGAACGGACAAAAAAAAAATCACTCGTTCCAAAAATCGTATAGAAAAAGCTATGTTCCATTTAAAAAACACCTTATCCATAGCGTAACTCTTTTGTTTCTGGTTCAAATAAATTTTAGGTTTCATTTTTGAATTCTGCAGGAAAAAGTACATCGATTGGCTATTTTGGATTTTTCTTTAAATACAAGGAAGCTCAAAAATGAGCCCCTGTTCAGTCCTCGTTGGAAGACCCTGTACATACCTATATTTCTTAAGAGTTGTCGGGTCGGGCTTCCCTGCCCCTAATAAAGGGTGTTTTTAGCAATAATGTTTACCAAAAATTCCGATGAGTGCCCGCGGTCGATGGGTCGGTAAAGAGGAGTATATAATAAGGGGTTTCCATTTTTAAATATGGGGAATTTATAACCAGTCGTTTAACGCAGGTGGTCACTTTATAGGCGGTCGCGAACAGGATTTACTGTATAATGCTCTAAAATCAACCTAACGTGAAACTAACACACACATTGATAATTACGCAGAAAATTTAAGCCTATGGTTTTCTAGGCTAGTATTTCAAGCCAAATGAGTGTAAAAAATCAATAGGATTTTTATTGTTGTTTTTTTCTCGAAAATGATTACAGTATCGAGCTGAGAGTACCCATTCTGCAAAGAATGTATAAATAATCGCACGCATGAAATTGTTGTTTTGTTTCGAGTGGACTAAAATGTCAAAAAAAAAATAGCAAGATCTATGCAAAAAAAAATTATCAATAAGACATTTTTTCGTCATGCAGTTGGTGCTCTCGTATTATTCGATTATATATCGCACATTATCTTTTGTAGTTTTTTTTAATACGTTCTTCGCTTTAACCAAATTGTGTGCAATAAAAAGTAATACATACATTTATTCTGAACACATTCCATCCAAAATCAAGCAGTTATTGAGTATGGGATATATAGGAATTTCAAACATAGTTGCAAAAGTGGCTTAAATTTGAATACGTGTTATATTCTCGCCTACTTGTGCATTCTTGTCGTGTAATCATCTGCAAATTTACACTTAAAGCTGAAAATCTACAAAATATATCAATCGAATGCCGAGGAACTCGAGCAAAATTTTGATTGAGCAAAAAATTCACTTTTACGAGTATTTATATTCCCGCATTTAACCTAAAATTTATTTTATGTTACAGTAGTAAATTTTTTGTATTTTATAATACATTTGTGTAAAATTTAACAATAATTTATTTAATATTAAATAGTCGTTAGGAGGAAAAGTTTACCATTACTTATATACTAATATCGCACCTTAAAAACAATGGTGTCAATCATAATTAGTTTTTGGACTACCTTGATACACCAGCATCATCTCTGAGTAAATATTTATGGTTTAACTTTTGCCACGTTGGACAATTATATTTATTCTTATTTTATTTAGAAGATACAATATTTTTCAATGTTAAAAAGTTTTTATTTTAGTGTTATCTTATGCTACTATAATAGATGTAATATTCTTATTGAAACTAAAACTGGTAAGGACTGTTTTTGTTTTAGTAAAGGAATAATTTTAAAAAAATCAATTAACGGCAAAAACTTATTCAATAACTTTAAATTAGAGTTTTTCCTTAAACGCAACAAAAATCAAAAACACAGCAACATCAAGAGAATAACTTTACGATAGTTTTATACAGTAAATTTTTTTTCATGAAATGAATTATTCGCAATAATAAGGCTTTTAATATTATTTTGCTTACGCTCTGATATCCCCACTTTGCTGATGTATAATCTTTTCAGCTCTTGTTTATTACAAATACGTGAAACATTTCTTTGTAAGGAAACTTCTCTATGTTCATCAAATTACGATGTTTTTTAGAACATTTTAATTTCATTAAACTTGTTCTTTTCAATCCGTATAACTTTAATGTCTGACAATTTAACAGTGTCTCCATTTACATTTTTCGTCAATTTTGCCCCAGCTGACTTTTTAATATCTATAAAATCTCGATTTTTTTGCAATTTTTGATAGCTGTTATGCACTACAAGAGAACGTAGATTAGACCAGACCGTAAGTTTTTTTTTTAATTTCTTTTTCTATTGTGGAGTGCACCTTCATTCTGGGTGTGCCCCCCCTGATGGCTGATTGATTTAAATTTTAGATTTGTTACCGCATAAAAAATATACGACATACTAATTATAAATTGATTTTTTGCTGACCGCAGCTATAGGTTCATTTGGCAATTTTGTTTTAATACGTTTTGTGAAAGTTTTGTAATTTTAGTGCGAACTGCAAAAAATTTTAATTTTCTGACGCCTAAGGCCCTCGAAGTAATTTGCGAACACCAAAAAAAATAATCACAATTTAAATATTGTCTACCCCTTACTCACTTATAGTAAAGTTTAAACAATTAAGTTTAGATTTATAGTAAAAGGTGGAAGTTTCTCCATTTGGCACTGTCATTAGTGTTTGCAAATCATAAGAAGCTACAATTAACTCGTCGCCAATTAATTATTTTTCTTTTAGCTTTTCTTCCCTTCTCCTTTCTTTCTCTTTAATCTTTAATATCGCGTTTATATATTATAGTTTGTTTAATTCTGCCTACAAACCTTGAGGTACTTAACAGAGGTAGCGAAGCCACGTTTGTTAATAGAATCCAGAAGGAAGCTATTGACATTACACTGGCTTCAAGAGGGTTGATCAAAGATATCTCAAATTGGCGGGTTTTTCTCTAGTGACATTTCGAAGTCTGACCATCGAATGATCAGACTGGAACTCAAATTTGACAAAAAGGATGCAGCCCTGAAGAGAAACCCAAGAGCGACGAACTGGGAAAACTACATCGCCTCTCTCAGAAACAACTTGGGAACGATTCAGGTTTAAGTACAGAACAAATAGGAATTGGAGAATAAGGTAAGTAGCTTTAGCGCAGCGATCGTCTTGGCCTACGAACAGTCGTGTCCGCTGACAGTTGCCACGGGAAGGAGGATTCGCTGGTGGAGCGGTCACCTAGGTGCCGTGCGGAAAGCCAGCAGACGAGCCCTGAACAAAGCAATGAACAGCGAATCGATGGAGGACTGGGACGTCTACGTAAAGACTAGAAGGGTTTTTAAAAGGGAACTTCGCCGCAGGAAGAGGGAGTCATGGAGGACCTTCTGTGGAGAACTCGATACTCTGCCGGAGGTCGCCCGACTGGCTAGAATCCTCAGCTGCGAGAGCAAAGGCATCATTGGATCCTTAAAAAGACAGGACGGAACATGGACCAGTTCCGGTGAGAAGTCACTTATATACCTACTGGACGTTCACTTCCCTGGTGGCGGACCGGCGCCGGCTGCTGAGGAGGCCGCACCACCGATTCCAAGGGCGGACTGAGGCGTGGCCGACGAAATAGTGACTGGCTCCGCGATAACCTGGGCGGTAAATGTGTTCAGTCCGTATAAGGCAGCAGGACCAGATGGCGTGTTCCCAGCTTTGCGTCAAAAAGGTCTAGAGATTCTGCTCCCTTATCTGGAAAGCGTGTTTCGGACCAGCATTGCTTTGGGTTACGCGCCAAAAGCCTGGCGATCAACAAGGGTCACCTTCATTCCTAAGAATGGTAGAGCTGACTACTCGGTCGCCAAGGCTTTTAGGCCAATAAATTTACCCTCTTTTCTGATGAAGACACTAGAAAAGATGGTTGATAGGTATATGGTAGAGGTTGTGCTAGAAGCGCATCCTCTACAGGGTAGTCAACATGCCTACCGGCGTGGACGGTCAACAGAGACAGCAATTCACGCCGTGGCAGCAAAGGTGGAGAGGGCCCTACACTACAAGAACGTCGCTCTGGCGATCTTTTTCGATGTTGAAGGTGCCTTCGATAAGGCAATACCGTCGACCATTTACGACTCTCTGAGAATGAGAGAAGCCGTGGGCGGTTATAGAATGGGTTCGATCTGCACTCAGGAAGCGGCCGGTGAGCGCCGTCATAGGGGACGTTCGGCTGAAGATCGGGGTGAAGGGTGGCTGCCCACAAGGCGGCTGCCTATCGCCCCACCTGTGGTGTCTGGTCATGGACGGCCTGATGGCGAGGCTTGCAGAAGCTGGCTTCTGCGCACAGGCATACGCAGATGATGGAGTCGTCCTTGTGACAGGGAAGTTTCTGGGTGTGGTGTGCGATAGGATGCAGACGGCCTGCAGGTTACTGGAGGAATGGTGCGATGAGACGGGACTATCGGCCAATCCGGATAAGACCGAAAGGATCCTGCTTACAAGGAGGAGGAACATAAATGAGTTTAGGGCGCCACAATTGTATGGGAAATGTCTTACATTGACGCTGAGGGTCAAATACTTAGGAGTCACCTTTGACCAGAAACTGACGTTGAGGGCAGATATCGACAACGTGGTGACCAAGTCGACGGCGACCTTCTGGCAGCTCCGACGTGCGGTAGGTGCCAGCTGGGGTTTAAACCCCCGTATCATGCGCTGGCTCTACACGGCGGTCATCAGACCGAGAGTCGCCTATGGCTCTGTGGTCTGGTGGCCTGGAGTGGAGAAGGTTACCGTGCGCTCCAGACTGGCAAAAGTGCAGGACAGGTGACCGGAGCCATGAGAGCTACGCCCACGGCTGGACTGGAGGTCCTGCTGGGCTGCCGAGCCTTCCCATCTGGATTCAGAGGGAGGCAATGGCGTCATAACTACGAATGCGGGCCACCGGATGCTGGAAAGGAGTGGGCGACTTAGGCCATACTAGGATTGCTCCGAGAGTAGAAAGGGAAATTCCAATACTTTCCTCCAGGGCAATGCCAGTTGAGGGAGTGCTGAGGCTAAACAGGAAGTTCACTCTTACGATCCCTAGTAGGGAGCAGTGGGAGGAAGAGCAGGTGAGGTTCCCTGACGATGCTCTGGTATGCTACACCGATGGGTCGCGCATGGCTGGAACTGAATCATCAGGGGCGGGAGTATACTTGGTAAACATCAACAGAAGAAGAAGCTATATACTGGGAAGGATCGCGACGGTTTTCCAAGTAGAGGTGTATGTCATCCACTCGGTGGCAAGTATGAGGGAGGTTATAGACCGTCAAGAGCGGACTGTATACATCTGCTCTGATAGCCAGGCCGCCCTTAAGGCAATCTGTCAACCCAGGAGCAGTTCGACCCTCGTGAAGGAGTGTGCGGACGCACTTGGAATGCTTGCAGAACAGAAGCAGGTATTCTTGGTCTGGGTCCCTGTGGAGTACATGGCAACGAGACGGCCGACGAGCTCGCCAGACTTGGAGCCGAAACTCCCTATCTAGAACCCGAACCAGCAATAGGTATATTAAAGCAGCAGGTGGGGACGGCCCTGGGGGAATGGGCCGCCAACCTTTTCAAGGAGGAATGGAAAAGATTTCGTAGCTTAGCCCGATAGGGCCAAGTTAGAATGGATTCTTAACAGGAGTAGGCGTGCCCTGAATCCTCTGGTAGGACTCTTAACAGGACACTGCAAGTTGAGGAAGCACCTGCATACGATGGGGGTGGAGGAGGACCCGATATGTTCGGGATGCTTGGAGGATGAGGAGACACCACTGCACTTCCTGTGCACTTGCGAAGCACTGGGAAGACTCAGACATGAGAAGGTCGTGTAGGTTCGGTGAGAGTTTGGGTGGTTGAGTGGTTGGGGGAAGACTCAGGGATCGCATTTGGTCTACTTTCCAGGTCCGTGTGCGTCCTCTCACCTACTACTACTACTACTAATTCTGCCTTCTCAGTTTCTTCTGCTAGTTAATATGCTTGATCACGCTGGTCCTTTTTAGGAATGAAAAAGCTAATGTTAATTGTTGAGAACTTTTCTGTCAGTATCTTCACAAAATCCCATGTATCTATACAATCTTCTTTAAACAAATCTGTTATATTTTTGCCATCGTCAATATATAGTCTAGTTGTTTGTTTTCTTAAGTAATGGCTTTCTTTCTGTACGTGGAATGCGATTAATATGCTCCCTTACACCTTTTCTTAAACAATCTGGTATTTTGATCTCCTTTTCATATTTGCCTCTTTGTTTTCCATCTAAAAGTCCGCGGCTGCTCATTTTCTCAATAACTGTTTTTATTGGTCGGCCATTTATTCCCAAACTGTTTTTAAAAAATATTTTACGGATTCTAATCTTGGCACATTAATTTGAAAATGAAACGCATGCTTTCTGTTTCAATCAGTTTTTTTTATATTGTTATTTAGGAGCAATTTCGGTCATGTTACGGGCAATAAACTCCCTTTGACGTTCAAGAGACCCCATTTTCCAGTATCCGATAAATAACTCTTAACGAGCATCTTTCGAAATTTTTTCGTTGCATTATAGCCGACATTGACGACCACACGGTGGTTCAAGAATACGCGCAGCTACGGTTTTTTAGATATTGACGCATATTGCTGCTCCGAGTTTCGCAAATACAGCAGCAACCCTAAGAGATTTAGACGTTATTTCTGTATCCATATCTATGTTGTTATTAATCTGTCAGTATCCAGAGATGAAATAAATCGGAAGTAGGTGAATTTGACCTAGTTGAAAATAATCCTTGACGGCGTTTTTTCATAGGAGGCTGATATGTTCTGTCATCACCTGACACAGGAGAAAAATCATCATCATCACACGCTTGAAGTTTTCAATTTACAATATTTCACTTTGCAATATATTTGTTTCATTTAAAAAGGGTAACGGTGGTGAACTGATCGGTTTGCCTGTAGCATTTACTTCACTTGTAGCTTGAAAATTTATTTTAATATCGTAAATATTTGGAATATTGGCTGTTACCACTTTTTGCAGATTGACTTATCCCCAAGGAAGAGAAACCAAACTATAACAATTTTCATATTATGCCGCCGAGGGAGCACACTCTTAATAAATAACACAAATTTTCTTTTGGAACCCCTCTACAACCTGCCTTCAGACCACCTTCCGGTCGTAGTTGAGTATAGAAATCCGCAAGAAAAAGGGCACGCTTCTATTTTTGTTACCTCTATCAATTGGGCCATGTTTAGGCGTATATTGAGACGCACTGAATCGCTGCCGCCTATTCAGGCGAATATCGACATTGACTTTGCATTTATTCAAGTCACTGATGCCATTAACACTTCCATGGCAAGTTTCACCACACAAATTTCCAGTTCCTCTAAGTACGGAGTCTTTAACTAACGAAATCAAAGATCAGATCAGAATAAAGAATATATGAATTGATTTGGCTGCTACTTGGTGGAAATTCATTATCAGTTTATAATAAATGGTAAAATAGTACATTACATACCGAAGAGGGAAGTGTTCCATTACTGTCGAGAGATTAGTTAGTTATCCGAGACGCGAAGCGTCGAGCTTAACTTTAATCTCGAGACAGTAATGAAAACTTCCCTCCGAGGTTTGTATACTATTTTATTTACAACCACACCGTTAATTGAAAATTAGATATTTGATTTTTTCAAATGTAGTAAAAATGTCAAAATATGCCATTTATTGTTTTGACGCCATATACAAAAATGCTGGTTGTGTCATTCAAATATGTTCTGGTTGCAGTGCCATAGTAATGGAGCATACCTTTAAACAATTTAAAATTTGTCGTTCAATCCGTCAAATTTGTGATAAGAAAAAAGCCAAAATGTTGTCGGATAGTGATAATGAAGATTATTCCCACAATGATATCCCAGCAGAACTCAAAGAAGCTGCAGAAAGAGCAGAAGCAAGTTTACTTCCGGAGAAAAGTAGGGGGCGATCTGAAAAAGCATTTAAGGTATATGAAAATTGGTGTTTAGAAAAAAATACAAAGAACATCGGAGACAGTCTTGATGGCATATTTGGTAACACTCCAGTTTATCGGCTTATGCGAAAAATGGCGTAAAATGAAAAACGTTTGTTGCAATATGTAGCACGTACTTTCTAAACGACAAATCCGCGAGCGGAAAACCATTTCTTTAATTGCAAATATAAAAAAAATGTGAAAATAGGGTACCCGCTTGTGACAAAAATGAGAAAAAAATGAAAAACTCTTGTTGATTTATGTAGCATATACCGAATTGGAACCAAAAAGGTGGATTAGATGCCGTGTTAGCGCTGTTTAACCAATATAAGTCTATAATAATTATTACAATTTTTGTCGAGTGACTAACAGCTAGAGAAACATAACCTCGCTTGTCACTCTTACTGTGCTTTTCGGTCGACTATTTTCACATTTTTTTATATTTCCAATTAAAAAAATGGTTCTCCGCCCGCGGATTTGTCGTTTAGAAAGTACGTGCTACATATTGCAAGAAACGTTTTTCAATTTACGCCATTTTTCGCATAAGCCGATAAACTGGAAAATTACCCTAGATTTAAGAGAAGGGATTGATATATCAAAATATAAGAAGCTTCTTGCATTTTTGAAACGCCAGAATATAGGCTTTAGGTCAAAGAAATCTACTATCTTTACCAGACAAAATATGGAGGATTTTCTAAGCAAAGCCCCCAAGAGTTCCTTCCTATAAAGGTAAGACTTTCTTTTTAAATTTTTCTATTTGTTTTTAATTATTTTTTCTCATTATTTTAGGTTGCCTCATAATAGGTGTATCTGGAGCATGCCGCACTGACGAATTATTAAAAATGAAAACTACACACATTGATATTTTAGATAAGAAAATTTCCATCGAAATTCCGGATACAAAAACTTATAAAAGTAGATCATTCATGATAACTAACATATATTGGATAAAAATTGTGAAAGAATTTATCCAGGTAAGAAAAGATATTCAAAACGAGAAACTTTTTGTTCAATATCGATTGGGAAAAGCTCGAAATCAACCTTTTGGGTACAATTCTATGTCTAAATTTCCGTACAAAATTGCCTGCTTTTTAAAACTTCCTAAGGCGGAAACGTACACAGGTCATGCCTTTAGAAGAACGGCAGCTACGTTGCTGGTTATTAGCGGAGCAGATATTTTACAGTTGAAGCGCTTAGGGGGATGGAGGTCCAATACAGCTGCTGAAAGTTATGTGGATGCATCTGTGGCTAACCAAAGTAAAACCGCAAATATGATATCTTCAACAACTTTGCCATCATCTTTCTGTAGCAATTCAAGCTTTCTGCCTCCTGTTGTTAACATTACGGGATCTGAGAGTGGACAAGAAATAACATTCTCTAGCAATGAAACTTCACATTATCCGAGCGGCCTCTTAAAAATTTCGGTTAAAGCCTATGATAAGTCAAATTTGACCATTAATTTTAACAAATAAATAATGCGATAAATTGTTTAATTATTGTTGTTAATTGTCTTGTTGATTCTACGTATACGTTAAGAATTGTTAAATAAAGATATTACATTAATATTTTGCTTTATTGAATGAGTGGGAGAAATGAGAGAAGAACACAAATGAGGGAGATGGAAGAGGGAAGTAGACGTAGGTAATGTGACACTTTCAAGCCTTTAATAAGGTTAGTAATGTCAACATTACATGTATGGTTGTAAATAAAATAATTTTATGTAATGTACTATTACACTTTCCTCAAATATACAAGTTTTATTTTTTAACTCGACATGTTTCGCACCACTGTTGCTTCTTTAAAGGAGTACAAAAGAGTGATATTTTAAAAACTATATAGGGTATAAATTTTAAAGTAAGCAGGTATACAAGTTTAACTGAGGGAAAAACCTATATTTACAAACTAATTAAATAGATTCAAAAAAGGTGATGAGTTTAAGTCTAATTGATCATTAAGTAGAGTATTATGATTTTTAAGTTTGTTTATTTCCAAGGATTCAAGCAAATTTAATTTTAAACTTTTGTTTTCAGTATGCAAAATATCGTAGGTAATGTTAAATGTATGGTTTTCTTTTTTCAAATGGTTAGAATAATTTGAATTAGTTTTGTTTGTTTATGAAACTAGAGTAATGTTTGTTGATACGTTTTTCAAGATTTCTGCCAGTTTTCCCTATGTAAACTTTGGGGCAATCGTTTTATTTTAATTTATAAACACCAGATGTCTTTCCTTTATTTAGTTTAGTTTTATTATTTGTAATGTGTTTCCCTAAAGTGGTATTTGTTTTGAAGGCGTTATTAATATTCAGATTTTTGAAAAAGTTTTTTATTTTAGTACTTATGTGGCCAATGTACGAGATAACTTTATAATTGTTTTTATTCTCTTTAGTGTTGGAAAAACTAAATTTATAGCATTTTTATATAATTTTTTATTTAGTATTTTATCTATTGTTTTCGTGGAATACCCATTATTTACTGCAATTTGTTTAATGATGTTTAATTATTTTTGAAAGTTATTTTTGTTTAAGGGTAATGTTACTGATCGATGTATCATACTAAAGAAAGACGCTAATTTATGTTGTATTGGATGACAAGACGTATTATGTATAGTAGTATCAGTATAAGTAGGTTTATGGTAAATAGAGATATCATGGTTATTATCAGATTTTTTGATAGTTAAGTCTAGAGAAAGTTAATTGAGTTGTTAATTTCCTTTTCTATTGTAAATTTTATATAGTTATGTATATTATTTATGAATTCTAAAAACTGATCTAGCTGTCTTTCTCTACCTATAAAACAAGCTAATACATCGTCCACATATCTATACCAATAAAGAAATTTACCGAAGAGTGGCTGTTTCGAAATAATAGACTCTGTATAGTCCATAAAGATTTCTGCTAAGAGAGGACTTAAATGGTTACCCATAATAAGGCCTTCTTTACTTGTACCTATATAGTTCGTTATTAATTTTGAAATAGTTTTGTTCTATACAAACCTCTAGGGTGTTCATATTTTCCTCTTTTATGAGGTTAACTTTATTTTTTAATAATAGTTTTTCGACTAATTTTATTGTGTCGAGTACAGGGATATTAGGGAGTAAGTTAATAATGTAAAAGGAAACAAACTTGGCGTTACTTGGTAGGATAATGTTTTTGATCTTTTCAACTAAATCGTAGGAATTCTTAATAGAGTTGAATCATAGATATCTCCGGGGTGAAGATTACTCATATTAAACAGGAAAGAAAAATCCAAAATTCTTCACAAATATTTAATAATTCGCTCTACGCGTTTCGGTTTCTTAAACCATTTTCAAGAGCTATATAATATAGACAAAACTTTACATTAAGGACACAAACAAGCTCACAATGGCAAGCACAGGTTTTTTACTCCTAGAGTAAAAAACCTGTGCTTGCCATTGTGAGCTTGTTTGTGTCCTTAATGTAAAGTTTTGTCTATATTATATAGCTCTTGAAAATGGTTTAAGAAACCGAAACGCGTAGAGCGAATTATTAAATATTTGTGAAGAATTTTGGATTTTTCTTTCCTGTTTAATATCTTAATAGAGTATTTTGCAGGTTTGCATCCAGATATCATTAAAACGAACACTAACTTTTCTGCAAAATACTCTATTAAGAATTCTTACGATTTGGTTGACAAGATCAAAAACATTATCCTACCAAGTAACGCCAAGAGAGAATAAAAACAATTATAAAGTTATCTCGTACATTGGCCACAAAGGTACAAAAATAAAAAACTTTTTCAAAAATCTGAATATTAATATCGCCTTCAAAACAAATACCACTGTAGGGAAACAGATTAAAAATAATAAAACTAAACTAAATAAAGGAAAGAAATCTGGTGTTTATAAATTAAAATGTAACGATTGTCCCAAAGTTTACATAGGGCAAACTGGAAGAAATTTCTAAAAACGTGTCAACGAACATTACTTCACTTAATGATCAATTAGACTTAAACTCATCACCTCTTTTGAATCTATTTAATTAGTTTGTAAATATAGGTTTTTCCCTCAGTTAAACTAACCTGAACTAACCTGCTTACTTTAAAATTTCTACCCTATAGCGGGTGTCGCATCGTCGAGCGGGACATAGGAAATCCCATGTAATTTTAAATGGGGTCAATTATTGGCTTCCCTAATTATTTTAGAGAAAAATTCTATTTAGGTTTATTAAAGAGCACTAAAACCCACATTCAAAAGAATAACTTTAGATATTTTTGATGAGCCCGTTTACGGGTTATCGCCGATTTCTTTTTAACTATTTCTCCTTTTTATGGCCCCGTATTTGCGGGCACCAGTCAAGGTAAAAGATGAATGTCAAATAAAGTTGTCATTTTGAAATGTGTGCTTTATTGTTATAAAAACTCGTACATCATAAATGTTAAAGGTGTATTTATGAGTACAAATTAATCTGAATAAAACTAAAATAAAGTATCCAATTACAAGGTTAATTATGACATTTTACATGTTTCAATATTTTACTAATTAATAGGTAGGTACTATTAAATTGTTAGAACTTTAGGATTTAAGAGGATGTTCAAATATTCCTCCATTGACTGCTAGACAATAACCGAGGCGATCATAAAATTCTCTTCTTACATTCGCTAGTTGGTAAACTGAAATTCTATTGCATTCGGCAGAAATAGCATTTTTTAACTCGTCTAGATTTGGGTATTTTTTATCTTTGTATATCCTGTTTTTTAAATGGCCCCAGAGAAAGAAATCATTTGGCGATAAATCAGGAGACCTGGCTGGCCAATTTACTGTATGATTTAAGCCAATAACATTTCCATTAAAAGCACGGTTTAAATATTCCCGGACAGCCAGGGTACTATGTGCCGGGCAGCCATCCATTTGGTACTTCCTGATTTTTCCTGGCGGCATCATGTAAAGTAGGTAAAATATGATCTTCAAGTAGTTCCAAAAAATATTCTGCATTTAAATTTCGTGTAAGAAATAATGGCCCGATAATATTTTCTCCGAAAATCCCAGCCCATACATTAACTTTTTGTGGATATTGCGTCCTTGTTTCCACAAACCTGTGTTGGTTTTCTTTGCTCCAATATCGATAATTTTGAACATTGGGTTCATTGTTTAAGGTAAATGTGCATTCGTCAGTGAAACAAATGTTTTTTAAAAATTCCCTATCCATGTTTGCTCTTTCCATCATACCAAAACAAAACTCCTGTCGTCGTATTTCGTCCCTATCTCTTAGCTCTTGGTGCTTTTCATATTTGTATGAATAATATTTATGTCGTTTCAAAGCTCGTAACGCTGTGGTGTGATCTAATCCTATGTCATCCTCAAGTTTCCTTGTGCTGATCTTCCCATCATTTTCTTCCACGCACAATAAAACTTGCAAGTCCCTATCATTTCTTGCATCTCTTCTTTGTTCCTGCCTTTCTTCACATCTGCAGTTATTTATTACAGTGCCTTTTGTCTCAAATTTCTTGATAGTCCTTTCGACTGTAGATTTTGCAGGTATCGGTCTATTCGGATACAGAGCAGCAAACATGTCTGACACATTTTGATAACTATTTCCTTGATAATACCATTTAATCATCAATATTTTTTCTTCAGAAGTGTAATTCATGGCTAATATTTTCGATGTCATCTTTTACCTTGACTGGTGCCCGCAAATACGGGGCCATAAAAAGGAGAAATAGTTAAAAAGAAATCGGCGATAACCCGTAAACGGGCTCGTCAAAAATATCTAAAGTTATTCTTTTCAATGTGGGTTTTAGTGCTCTTTAATAAACCTAAATAGAATTTTTCTCTAAAATAATTAGGGAAGCCAATAATTGACCCCATTTAAAATTACATGGGATTTCCTATGTCCCGCTCGACGATGCAACACCCGGTATACTTAGTTTTTAAAATATTACTTTTTTGTATTCCTTTGAAGGAGCAACAGTGTTGCGAAACATGTCGAGTTAAAAAATAAAACTTGTATATTTGTGGAAAGTGTAAAACTATTTTTTACCATTTATTGTAGAGTGATAAAGAATATATTTATGAACCGCGCATATCGCACTGGCCATCCGCGTATCCAAGCAGCTTGGTTTCTATGAGCTTGGTTTTCGATCTGCTCATTGCACGGTTAGACCCACAAAACAGATAAGAGGTTAGAAATGCGAACTACGTAGAAAACCAGAGACACAAAGATTCAAGTTGGCCACCAGTCCACCCCGAGCGCTACGGTAGGAAATTTATTGCAGATGGCGGGTAGTTTAAATAACTCGTTTTCAAATTACTGGTTTACTGTTTAAACAATATTTGAGATTTTTAAAGACGTTTTATCGCTTTTTGAGTTAATTCACTCTAAAATACCATGTATTCACTAAATTTCAGAATTTAATGAATGTATGTATTTTATATCAAATTATACCAAAAAGTCAATAAATGTCATTAAAAACCAAATATTGTTGTTATTTATGAATGCCGATGTAAATAACAAACAAAGCTTATGAAGAAAAATTCAAAATTTATTTAAACTTTACCATAAAACATAATGTGAACAAATTCTGACAAAAATTGGTATCGAAACAATAGAAATACTTTATAGGTACAAATAAAAAATGTTCTGTAAAAAATAAACCAAAAATGTAACTAATAACAGCGACGTGACTAAAATGGTTCCAAGTGTTTAATAAACCAGGGTTTGCTCGAGGCAAATAGGTGAATTCTTGACATTTGGGCGTTGTCCCAAAAAAAATGTTTGCTTCATATCAAACCCAGGTATTCTAGTTACTCTACTGACTATTAATACGAAATAGCAATTAGCTGTTTATGTTTTGCACACTTTCTTAGTTCAAGTAAATTCAGTAAGTTACTTCAGTTTTGACCCATTTACATAATAATCTTGCTTCCTTCCTTGCTTTTCTCTTGAACTTAGCTTAGTCAAGTGGTAAAGATATAAACAGTTATAGCCTCTCGTAGAAGGAAAATAATAAAAACGAATGAAAAATTATTGTGACATGAGTTAACCAGTGCCAAAAGTACTGGCACTAAATATATTTCCTTCTTCCAGTAAATAACTCTTTATTACCTACAGAAAAAAAAAATTGACATAAAATAAAACATAACGGTCCAGGTACCTACTTGAAAGTGTCCATCCAGGTGAAAAATGTCTTGGTCAGGTGTAAAATCTCGTAGCCAGATGCATGATGTCTTAGCCAGGTGTAGGTCAAATGTTGCAGCCAGAGTTAAATTGTCACAGTATTTGGGCTTGATAAGGTGTCCATGCAACAAAAAAAAAGTTAATGATTATAGTACAAAAATGACTAACAGACTGAACAAAACATAATTTTTTAATTAAGTACTGAGAAACTGAAAGCAGTAAAAAAAAATTCGATAAACTATAAAGTGGAATGTGTACATGTGTCAAAAGTAGAATGGATACATTTAGAGGACCAAACAGAATGTTTTAGACTGCCAGTAAAAAAAAATTGAACTACCATAGTTCTACAGAGAATGTGGAAGTGATCCTAAAACATCAGGTGGTAAAAGCTCAGGGACAGTTTGAGAACAGCATTCCAATTAAGCCTTTAAACTGAGTTCTTAAATTGACAATCATTGAAATGATTTTCCCAAATCCTGAAGTTTTTGCACTCGATGTCAGGATTAATATTACATTTATTCTTCCACACTCTTAGTCTTTCAACATCAGTAAGGGGAAATGTATAGAAAAATGGTTATTGACACAATTAGGGTCAGATGAAGATCTAAATGCACTCTTGCAACCGGGATATTTACAGTAAAACTTGATTTTGGTTATTGAATGAGCGACACAGGCCATCATAGATACTGATAGAGTATAGAGGCAAATAAGGAGCATGCACTTAAATATAACACTACTTAAAGTATTAAATGGCAAAGAACAAAATGAAAAACTTACACGAGGCTGAACAACTCCTTCGGCGTGACTTATCATACAGTTCCATTTGCATTCGCTTGGGCTCTTCTATAAACTATGGTTGGTAGACCTTTTTGAAGAGTATGCTAAAAATATTAGAAAATATCCAATTTGAATTTGAAAATTCAGCAAACCTAACCTTCAAGGCGTAAATTTTACATTAAGGTTACATACCTGTTATATAAGGTCGCGTAACAATTCTAAAATTCTTTAAATCTCGTAAAACGGTTTGTAAAGGATTAAAACGGTAATTATGATATAAAAATTAAAAAAAAAATCAAGTTCTTACCAACAATTCGTTCGGGGGTTCACATTTTACAAAATTGACAGAACTTCTCTTCCTCTTCTTTTATCCAAAAAACGGATAAAAAAGCCCTAGAGTTAGTTGGCGTAATATATATTGCGTTTTTAACAAGGTCTGTCTCTTTTTATAGGTTAATATTATGAGAGAGAGAGATAGTCGACAGTATAATATGCAAGTCTGATTTGGCAAGGAGCACATGGTAGTGACCGTTCGAAGAGCCCTCTGGTGGACTGGTGGCCCACTAGGTTTTGTAACGGTTTTCTTGTTGAGAAATTCCCCATATTAGTTTCACCCATGTGGTTAGACCATAGACTAAGGAGGTTAATGTGTACTGTGGGTTAGACTGGCTTCTAATGTTCGATACGTTGCATTTGGAGCTTCTCGCCGCGAATGCAACGTCCACATTTAAATAAATATGCGTACACTAACGGTGAGATGTAACTTAGAGCGACCTTTCGTGGCGATCAAGTGCATTACCCGGCCCAATCTAACATGAATCAATCAGAAAAAGAACAGGAACACCAATTAGAAATGTAAAGGTTAGTTGCTTCCTTTCGACAGATTTATCTCCAGACACGTAACCGTTTCGTCGCATCACGGTTTGCCAGTGAGCGCATGCTTACATGTTTAATTGTTTATCTACTTAGCACATGCCTTATTAAGTTTAGTAGTAAATCTGTTTATAATATGAGAATGTGCAATTTTCATAAATACTATTAGCTAAGTATAGGAAATCATAATAATGTTCGATATACAATTATTATTAAAACTGACGAGCTGTTACACGGTAAAACGCGTCTAAGATGTATCCGGCAAAAGGCAGCAACGAACCTTTAGTTTTCCAATTGTTAATACTCGGTCCGTAAACCGAAGTGACTTTTAATACTGCACTCCTGGCAGCGACTCCTGTAATTTAATGACCAGCTCGTCTGGTCTCTGCAGGAGTGACCTTCTTCTTCGCTAATTGATTCTTGTTAGATGGGCCAGGTGATGAATTCGATCGCCACAAGATGTCGTTCTAAGCTATATCTGCCGTTGATCCCCCACCTTTTGGGTTAGGTATACTCTCCGGTATTGCTTACTTTCTTAGGACCCTATAGTGTCACTGACGAGCCATTATACGCCGAAACGAATCTGGGGATAGATACCGCGAAAGAAAGTAAAGAAACTGTTGACATAAAATACAGGGTGATGTATTTAAATAAAACAAAATATTACCGTTTAAAACTTGTAATTATTTAGTCTTACCTTTTGGGGACTTTGTATAAGTTGCAAGACAAAACTTAATGGTTAAATAAAGAAAAATACATGTTGAGAATTTAATCATTAAAAACGTACCTACACGTGCCAAATGTCGTTATTATCTTTAAAGTTTAGCTGGAGACAGCATCAGTGTTTACGTGCTGAAAAAAAAGGATTATAAATAAACCTTAAGCCTGCCTCTCACGATCCAACGCCGCAGTACGATTTGTTTGAATGCGAAAAAATCGAACGTAATTTGATCAATTATGGTGACATTCCGACCAAAACGTCGTGGTTTCGCCGCAGGTAAACCTGGCAGTTAGCATCAGGACAACAATATTTGTTGGGTTTTGTTATTTGATCGGATTGGTGGCTGGCGATTTTC
The DNA here is from genome assembly GCA_963920685.1 of Polydrusus tereticollis. Taxonomy (NCBI): domain Eukaryota; kingdom Metazoa; phylum Arthropoda; class Insecta; order Coleoptera; family Curculionidae; genus Polydrusus; species Polydrusus tereticollis. The sequence continues at coordinate 80,428,864 of OY987327.1, forward strand.
TGTTATATGATTTCTATCACATTTCGATTGTAAAGCTTCTAATAAATGAACACAAATTCATAGCACGCTCATGGAATGTCCTTGTCAAGGAGCTTGACGTAGACATCGCTTCCCCCTTATGGATACCGCGTAGCTACAGACTGAAGCGTCGTACTATAAGTACATGACAAAGCTTAAAATATAAACAATATTTTTATGTAATGTCTTATATGTGCCTGTGCAATTTCTTAGCTATGAGATTTGTTTAATTCAAAGATATTTTTAATATGTGCTAATTCATTTTTACTACCAAAACACGATTCCGTCTTAGCGTCGGCTTCCCAGTGCTCATCAAATTTCATCAGCATCCCACGAAAATCTTGAAATTACTTAAAATTTAGTTACAAGATAATTAAATTTAAGAATTAGGTTTATATAGCTGTTTTACAGACGCGTTGTTATTATATTTCCAAAACCGCACAAAGCCACTTCATGCAAAGACACGTTTCCTCCATTAATTAAATCAGTGAAACTTTAAAATTATTTTGCGTCACTGTTGACACGTCTAGAGATTACATAGGCGTTCGTAACTCGAGGATTACAAACTTTTTTCATTAAAAAGTCATGAATTAAGAGGTTTCTGATTTAACTCGTGTCTTAGGAAATTGGTTTCTATGACAAGGTTTTCATGTTGACGGTAGCAACGGTAATGGTAACCTGGTGGCCATGCATGAAAACAGGGGGTGGGGTATAGAGGCCTTTCCAGTGATAACTAGAAACTACAACTCTTTTTTTTGTTTTCGCCATCTTATTTAATTTTTACTTTCAACGACATTTTAGAAGATGGTATCTATTTCTGTTAGCAATATTACTATTTTTTTTTAATTAGGTATTCAAAAACAACAGAAAATCAAAGCAAACAAAACTGGCACTTTTGGGAATTAATGTACATTTTTATGGGTATTATCTACATAGTAAGAAATATCCACCTGGTAAAAATCATTTCAGGAGTGGTAAAAAAAAGTAGTGTTAATGTTAACACCCGGATCAACATAATTTACCACATTTTTACACTTAAACTAGTGAATATTGGGGAGTGCAGCAAATGAAAGAGTACTCTTTAAAGTTATTCCAAGCTTTCGGAAATCATATATTTCATTTCCATACTCAGGGAGACTACAATTTATATAAATTAAGATTAGGAAACCTCATTAGAACAATAAATAAATGATTTTACTTACAACTTTTTTGAGATTGTTCATAAGGATGTTCATAGAATTAATATAGGACATGCGAGAAGAAAACGTGTTGAAACCCAAGTCAATTACAATTAAAATCAAAAATTGGAGACAATACTAAAAACATTGTATATGGACGTAGAAACACACAATTTAAAATAAAATAAAAATTTTGATGTTCACATTTTGAAAATTCGTTACTTAATTTGAAATTATGGAATTATTTAGCGGGAAATCATGACTTGCGTGTCTCCATTTTAAGTGACTGGTAGGTTAGGAAATACTGTCATTTTAACATGTCATTAAAATTGTCAAAAATATTTTTAATGCGGTTTACAATAAGAATAATATTAAATAGAGAGAATTACGGATTTAAGTGTTATCATGCAGCAAACCTGAAAAATCGTTAAAATGCATTTATACGAGGTTCGAACTGTTATCAATAGTATTGATTGTACGTAAGTCCTCCACTCTAACTCAAGCACCCTACGTGAACAATGTCAATAATACAAACAGAAATATAACTGAAGCGACTATAAACTATAAGTTCACTTCATTGCCTTACATAAAGGATATCACTCCAAAACTAGACTATTCAAAGAAATCAATGATATAAAGATTGCATACAAGCCTGAACTTACAATAACCTCTATTCACTCCAAACTTAAAGACAAAACACAGTCTAATCAACTATCAGATGTTGTCTACAAAATCCCTTGTGCAGACTGTAATAAAGTATACATAGGTCAAACTACTAGGCCCTTGTCTAGCAGAATCATTAACCACAAGAGTGACTGTAGACACCATCCAGAGAGATGTGCCCTTGCTGAACATGCAAATAATATGGACCATAACATTAATTTTAATTCAGCTGAGATTCTAACCTCACAAACTATTTATAAAAAAAGACTGTTTTTGGAAATGACATTTATTGCTCAAGAACCCAATAGTATGAACAAAAGAACAGATATCCAACATTTAAGTGTAATTTATTCATATCTGCTCCACTTAGATAAAAACTTACGTACAATCAATACTATTGATAACAGTTCGAACCTCGTATAAATGCATTTTAACGATTTTTCAGGTTTGCTGCATGATAACACTTAAATCCGTAATTCTCTCTATTTAATATTATTCTTATTGTAAACCGCATTAAAAATATTTTTGACAATTTTAATGACATGTTAAAATGACAGTATTTCCTAACCTACCAGTCACTTAAAATGGAGACACGCAAGTCATGATTTCCCGCTAAATAATTCCATAATTTCAAATTAAGTAACGAATTTTCAAAATGTGAACATCAAAATTTTGATTTTATTTTAAATTGTGTGTTTCTTCGTCCATATACAATGTTTTTAGTATTGTCTCCAATTTTTGATTTTAATTGTAATTGACTTGGGTTTCAACACGTTTTCTTCTCGCATGTTCTATATTAATTCTATGAACATCCTTATGAACAATCTCAAAAAAGTTGTAAGTAAAATCATTTATTTATTGTTCTAATGAGGTTTCCTAATCTTAATTTATATAAATTGTAGTCTCCCTGAGGATGGAAATGAAATATATGATTTCCGAAAGCTTGGAATAACTTTAAAGAGTACTCTTTCATTTGCTGCACTCCCCAATATTCACTAGTTTATTTCTTAACTAGTCAGCAACGACTACCCTCTCGATTTTTACACTTATATGGAAGCAAATTTGTTTTATTAAATTTGCCTATGAATTTAACTCTCTAAAAAGTTAATTTTGGTGAATGGGTGTTATTTATTTCATTTTACACTCTATCAGGAAAATTAAATACAATGACAATTAATGACACCATATTAGCGTGTAAATAAACCCCGCTAGAAGGTTATTTTAACACATTGACTGTAAAACCTATTCTTTAATCCTTTTTTTACACGACCCCGGGTAGCCGTGTTACCGAAAAGACAGGCGGCAACAAGTGGTGTGAAATTCTAGGAATTGACACATGACGCTGACGCTACATGCAAATTCAACTTTCAAGTCAATCTGATTGTGCTCTTTGAACGTGATATAGAGTAATGTTATATTTAAATTAAAATATAGAAATAAAGCAAAGTTCTGTAAAGTGATAAATGAGAGTGCCTCTTATGACGATCTTGTTAAATTGGGTAAGCATATTAACGAAATTTAATAGAAACCTTACTAATAAGTACGCCATTTTAAAGAAACTAAGTAGATTTATCTGCTTGTAGTTTTATCTGTAACTCACACTTTTTTTACGGTTTTTCAATATAAAAAATATGCAATTTTTATAGGTAATTACCAACATAATTTCGTGCTAGTGGTTGTACACACTTACAGTTTAGCTATACTCAAGTCCAAAATTACTGTCAGTAGCGTATAGAGAACTCTGGGTTGTGCAATGTCAGGGGAACGAATTCCAGTTGCGTGTGCATTTCAAAAAATAATAAATCATGACGTTTCGTTGGAACGTCATGTTTTTTTTTATAAATTAAATTAATTTCATTAACCCTTAAAACCCAATGTTGATGATACCTTTTCCGCTAGGATCTCTATTCCTTGCGAAAATCCATCTGTAAATGCCTACTTTGAACTTTTAATATTTAGATCATGCCATATCTTCTAAACTGTGTGCTCTTCATTGATCCATGTTTCGTCGGTGTAATACAATGTTTTCTCTTTTTCCCGAAACTCCCGTATTTGTTTCAAAAATATTCGCCGCCATACAATAATTTCATTGTTTTCAATCAGTAGGCTTTTTCGATTTCGCTAACCTCTTGGGCTCCTTGACAATTTTCTTTTTCGTCTATTTTTTCATGAAGGCCTTTCAGCACCTTGAACATAGTGCGCGAGAAAAGCTTCGTTAAAGGGACACATATTTCAGCAGTATCCAATGTGATTAGTTTAGGATAACTCGTTCTTTTAATGTTAATTGAGAATTTTCTTTTGTAGGCGTACAGCTAGTTAAAGGTTCGTTCATATCCATAGTTTATTCAATTAAAAGCAGTTAACAACACTAAATAAGGTTTCATAACTATATATATACAGAGTGGCAAAAAAGTCGCGCATAATGCCTGTAACTTTTGAATTACCTCGTATACAAAAAAATGACCTGCATGAAAGTTGTTCAGTAAATTATTCCCCACATTTGTACCTGCATGAATTTTTTCTGCGATTTTTGGTTTGGTTGCCATAGAGACCAACTTACTTTTTTTAAATGGCACACCCTGCATATGATTGCATATTTGGATTCTACTGGGAAAATTTTTTTATTTCAAAATTTTATTTATTTAAAATTGTAACAAACTTTATAGTAACAAAATAAATAGCCTAGAAAATTGAACAACTTAACATCGGAGTTTTAAACAAGTGAAACCTTTTTAGTGGATCAGATGTTCAAAATTACCACTATTTTCTGCTAAGCAGAGCGCCAGTCGATCCCTGAACCTGTCTACAACGTTTAAAAGGAAGTCCTCTGGAATGTCCCGAATTTCAGCACTAATTCTGACTTTTAAAAATTCTAAGTCATTTGGCCGGTTAACGTAGACTTTCTTCTTTAAGTGTCCCCACAAAAAGAAGTCGGGCGGGGTTAAGTCCGGGGATCGCGCTGGCCAGCCAATAGCACCTCTTCTGCCTATCCAGCTTCCTGGAAATTGTTCGCTTATTTATTGTCTAACATTTTTCGCATAATGCGCAGGTGCTCCATCTTGGTGGAACCATTCCTGTTCGTTTATGACATTATGTACACCCGGTAAAACGATTCTGCAAGAAGGAATTATGTGATTCCTGTGATGAAAACACCTTGACTCAACTGGTGGGTATCAGGTAGAAATAATTATAATTAGGCAGTTTTCCATTTTTGAGCTATCATCGGAAACGTTTGCAGATAGGTGAAAATTTGAAATACAAAAAATTCAGAGTTTCAAATATGCAACTATATTCATTCATAAAAAGTAAGTTGGTCTCTATGGCAACCAAACCAGAAATGACAGAAAAAATTCATGCAGGTAGAAATGTGGGGAATAATTTACTGAACAACTTTCATAAAAGTCACTTCTTCGTATACGAGGTAATTCAAAAAAAAAAAAAATATATATTAACACAAAGCAATATCTATGTGAACGACCCATATACTACAAAAACTAAAAAAAAACAAAATCTATCAATCAATTAATTATAAAAACACAAATTATTCAAGCCGTGCCGAAACCCTACCGGCACGCGTATTTCCAAATCTTTAAAGTTGTGAATTCTGTTTCTGTGTGTTGCCACATTTATTTTCTCCGCCATCGGATTCTTAGTATCGGAATCGCCGTGCTATTTTAAATGCATTCAGCTGATTTCGGCTTGTATGGCAACGTCACCTCTTAAGTTCACTGTAATTGTAGCGGCAAAGTTTATTATATGCATAAAAAACATTTACTTGTACAATGTTTTTATTCTGCCGCTTCCTAGACTTGGTGATTGGTATTTAATAAGTCACTGACAGAAATTGTGAACTTCGGGTATAGACTGTTTTTTTAGTTTTTCTCTGCATACGGCTTCCTCAACTGCATCCTCCTCAGCTGATTTTTTGCAAAGCTTCTTGTGTAACAACGAAACACAATTTAAGCATGTTCGGGTAGTTTCGAAGTATCGCCGATGCATATTCGGAATTATGCAGCCAAAATGTATCTGCATTCTTTTCTTTAGGAAGGTAAGTATTCGGTTGTTATTTCCTGCTATTTTGTAGTGATTAAGCCAAAAAATATCGGCAAATTTTAATTATTCTTTACTTTCGAAACATACCATAAGAAACCAAAAACCGCGTTTTTTAATAAAATGTTGGAACACTAAAATTGACGGTAATGTGAGTTTTAAATTCTTTAAATTAATACAAAGCAAACTCCCTAAGAAATTTGAAACTGTCTGCCGTTAACGAATGTTCTATAATTAAAAATCTCAAGTGACCCGAACGCGAACTCTTACAGTTTAAATTTTAATTACGGCAAATCAATTTGTGATGCCAATACAGCAATACGGCGGCGGCGCCCATGAAATTTTCATTAATTTTCCGAAATTAACGTGCCTACGGATTCACTCTGGCATATATTTTTCGCTCTTAATGAAAATCTCATGAAAAGGAGAAAAAAGAAAATGTTTCTAATTTTCTAAAATAATACGATTAACTGGCAAACAGCTAATTAAACTAATTATTTTCACTTTGTCGATTTGTCAAATGTTTATCGGAGTGGAAATTTGTTTTATAGCATTAGGCAGGACGCCCACTGAATTGACTCTGCTAGGGACGGTTCAGCCCAATCTGAAGTTTACACAGAATTATTCCCGTCACAACTTAAGGTCATGCAAATCCAAGAGCGACCCTGGGGGTGCAGGCCGGAGTGGTTCTACTGACTGATGATAGTTTTCATTGCTGAGGACCGTGTCAACGTGAAGCTGTAGGTCCTCTCGGGAGTGGCCTTGGCCGCGAACAACGAAGTAAAAATCCGAAATAGGAAAGGAGAAGGAAATAAGTTCTTGAATGGTAATTGTTTGTTTCGATATATTATCGTTTGAAATGTTGATAGGGTATTATTTGATACAAACACCAAATAACAGTTTAGTGGTACTATTATTTAAAGAATTTTTTTTCAAATGTTCCAGATCGATTTCATTCTACATGAAATAATTAAATCAAAATTCCTAAAATTTCGACTTATAACACGAAATTTTTAAAATTTTGAGATATCCCAGATAACATTTTTAGCTGGAGAACTGCACAAGAACCGCCTAGTTTTAGCACTTGCATGCACGAAATGCGCTTGTAGAAGGCATTTCTAAACCGTACCGGCGTCCCTCCGGCCGTTGTATTTACAGCGGTAGCTTAAAGGCCCCCATTCATTGGCGAGCGCGGTCGGCCAACATTGTTAGGCTCGCCATATTATGTTCGCCGGAGTGTGTATGGCGCCAACAAGAGCGCGAGCGCGCTCGCTGGTTTTCAGTTCAGTTTGGAAACTTGGTTGGGCGTGCTGTTGTGCTCGTCGTTTGCTCGCCAGTGTGTAGTAGGCGGACAAGAAATATTAAAGTAAAACGCATTATTTTTTTAATTATTAAGGGTTAAAAATGGCAAAAACGCAAAACGAACAAAAGTTTATGAAGGATTTTATTAGCGTATATAGAGAACATACTGCGTTATGGAAAATTAAGTTCCCTTAATATTCTAATAAATTTGTGAAAGAAAAGAGATATGGTGCACTTATAGAAATTTATAAAAAATATACAATTTTGAAAATGTTACGAAAGACAAAGTCAAAAAAAAAATTTCTTCAATGCGGGCCTCGTTCAGAAGAGAACACAAAAAATTTAAAACTCTTAAATCTGGTATTGGAGGAGAAGAAGTTAAGGAACCTAGTTTATGGTACTATAACCTACTTCTTTTTACTGCTGATGATGAAGAGCCTAGAGACACAATCAGCAATGAAGGTAGTGATGAGAACAGAGAAGCAGATGTATGTAAATACCTAATTACTTAAAATAAATATATGTTGTCTTCATAACGGCATAACTTAATAGTGACAAACTGAATGATTCTAGACCCCAGTGCAGTGCTACGATACACTGCATATAGGTACTAAAATACGTTGTTGGGATACAATGTTCGGGGCGAACAGCCTCCAAAAAAATGACAACAATGTTGACGAACCGCGCTCGCCAATGAATGGGGGCCTTTAGAGGCGGATGAGCGAGCTCAGCGAGCGGAGGACAGAACGTATATAGCGCATTGGAAGTGTCGTAAATTTGGCATAAAAATTGCACAAATTGCATAATTTCTGCATTCAGTTTAACTGTAATGGCAGCACTTATTGCGAGTGCCTTAAAAGGATTTATAATAATAATAATAAGTTTATTTCAAATAGTTACAATATAATAAACATATTATTATGTTATTTTTCAATAAACTTATTAATAAATTCCCCAGAAGACGTGCTTGTTAAAATTGCTATTTTGTAGTTCATAATTATTAGATTAAGGTTTTTGGTTATAAATTTGCCACCCCTAACTTATTTTATTATAGCTTTCAGGAAAAAAAACCTTTTTACAAAAGTTTTGTTTATAAATATATCAAACAAATTAAGGTAAAGCTCACTTACAATCAAAATTTCGGGCCCCCATTTGGTTTACAACAAAAAGTAAGAGCTATGTATTAAAGAACAGAAGCAAGATGGAAATGCAGCACTAAAGTACAAAAAAAAAATATTTAGTTGGTAATCGTACTGTGTTGGTATGTCTAAATCTTACAGGTAGGTATTACAAATTAAGTGGATCTTACACCAAAAAAAAATAATTGTGTAAATTTAAGTAACTTTACGTTGGTCACTGGGCGACCAACGTAAAATACCGTAAAATTACATCGAATTTGTCTTGACGTATTTCAGTAATTTATTCTTTGAAAATCCGAAAATGGTTAAGTAAAATTTTAAGTAATATATAATGCGTTAATATCCACTATAAATATACGAATTTTTCATATAAAATTTGTTTATTTTATTACATAAAACGTTTCTATTTCAGTTATATAATATTGAATTAAATATTACTTTACTTGTGAAACTTACTAAATTTATTGCTGAAAACTTTATTTTTTAAGGTATGTATTTATGAATTTTTCTGTGTTATTTTCAGTTACGAATAACAATATTTTACGTTATTTTATAAATTACATTGTAAAAAATTGTTGAAGCCGAATACATATTTTGTTATTCATCTGCGGCAAATTCGGATACATTTCATTAAGTTTTCTGCAGGTTCTGCTAATTATTTGATCACACTGTCCATGCAAAATAAATAAATTCATTAAAACTGTATTAGAGTAATTACTATTTTCCGCCATCCTAGGTACTCAAATGACAATTATTGAAAGAATGACATTTCTATAAAACAAGTTGCCATGGTGACTATGTAACAAAAAATTTGTTTCCATAGCCCACTACTATTAAAGCCGTTGAAAGTTTGTCGATTTATGAAGCTTTATGAATAAACGCCAATAAATCGAAAACTTGAAGTTAGGTATTAGGCAAAGTATACATACTCTGAAAGCTAGTTTTATCGGCTTTTCAAATCCGTATTATTATACAGGGTGTTCCATTTAAAAAAATAATTTGAAGTTACTGACATAAACTAATTTCTGTACCGCCCTGTATACTTAAACAAAGATGTGACCAAAAGTATGAAATGCCTGGATGCATTGTTTAGGTATGACCAAAATTTCAGCTCAAAATTGTTTAATAGGAGGGAAGCTATTAAAATTTATTGGAAGTCCTTTTATCGTAAAAAAAAATTGAAATTAATTTATTCCCGAAAAACGGCTATAGATAGGTATAGAGAAATATTAAGAGAAGTTGTTCATAAATATATGCGGAATTCGAAAATTGAAGAATATACAGGGTGTTCTATTTAAAATAGCGATGTTGCCACCGGTTTAGAGTAGAAGCGGCAACACCGCATGGTCAAAAATATTTTTAAACTGTAGATCATGATCGTTTATCCCGGTTGCAAAATTTTTAAAATGATCCGTTATTCAGTTCTCCATAAACGTCTAATGCGCCATCCCCCGTGGGACACCCTGTATAATATACTTTTTTGTGTCCCTATCTTCATTTCCAATAACTTTTATTAAAAATATTTTTACCCTACTTTATCCGTTTCTGAGATAAAAATTATTTTCCTCAAATTTTGACCTTTAACAGGGTGTCACCTAAAATTGAATATCTTTTCAAAGCTAAAAGAGAGAAACTCGAAATTTAGGTTGTGGCATTAGATAGTATTGTTCTAGATAATGTATTGTCGGATAATAAAATATAGAGAGGCAACAGAAAGTAGTGTTAAGTAAAGGTAGAAACAGAGTCTTCTCCAAAACAAAAAATACTTTAATTGGAATACCACAAGGTAGCGTTACTGGCCCAATTTTATTCATTGTTTACATCAATCAGTGGCGGCTCGTGGGCATTTGAAGTGGGAGGTCAACGGGAAGAAAATAGCGCCGCAGGCGAAAATTTTTTGGGTGCCACGCCCTTTTTTCAATGATACTAATTTACCTGCTTTTCAATTAGGAAAAGTAAAAAACACAACACCAATCCTCAAGAAATTAACAAAAACAATCAGGTTCATTATATTATAGGTTAGGTTTTTGTCAGAACGACAGAGAGACAGGATATATATATATAGGGATGTATCGTAATATCAATAATATCAAATGGATGATATTTTTCTTTGGACATGTTTTTAAATTTTTTAATTTTTATTCCGATATATCAGAGTATCAATAGAAAAAAGTAACTATACAGGTTAGAGGGGTACAACTGGCAACACCGCATTTTTAAAACTATGTTTAAAGGCTAGAATTTTATGTCTTATATGCATTCTCAAAATTTCAAAAATATATTTCTATTAGTTCTCGAGATACTTCTAATGTGCCATCGAGTTTGGGAGACCCTGTATATAGCGATATATTTTTAACGATGAATGTATGTTCGTCAACGGCACCGCTCGCGCAGTGGTAGCGCAGTGACGCATGACGAAAAATCTGTAACAATATAATATTTTTTATATATATTATATCAGAATCAACATCCCTATAGAGAACTACAGACTGCCGACTGCAGAAATCAACGGTCTTCTGTCTTCTTCCCATTCATTCTAAAAATTGCAACGTACGTCTAAGCTCAATCAAAAAAAAAAAACGGCTGACAGCCCACAAAACCTCTTTTTCTTCGAATTTAATACAAGTGCGAGAGTGATAACATGCTAAAATATTTATTTCTCTCTTTACCCCCACAGGCTTTGTTGGGTGACGCTATTTTTCGTGGGCAAGCTCGATTTTGACCTGAAATTTTTGCGGGGACGCATAACAAGTAGCGTTACGTCTAGTTTGTTTTGCTGCGTGTGCATTGCATTAATAAATACGAGGGATATTTTAGAGGTAATAGTATCCGAGCAGTAAAGTTTGGTTGATTGAATCAATTTTAATTTTAAAGTTAAATATTAATATGTTAGGTGGTTGGTGACTTGGCGTGGGAGGTCATTGCCCAAATGACCTTATGGTAGAGCCGCCACTGACATCAATAACATATTTATATACAACATGATTGTCACATAGATGTACAAAATAGCACCAAGTTGTTAGGTATATTTTTGGATAGTAGTCTTTTATGGGATTGTCGTGTCGATTATATTGTGAGTAAGTTAAATAAGGTATGTTATAGTTTTTGAGTATTAGGCAGATACGTACCCTCAGAAACTAAAGAAATGTTGTATGATGCCAATTTTGAGTCTCATGTTCGATACGAAATTATCATGTATGGAAATTGCAGAGGTATTGTAAAAGTTTTCTTCTGCCAAAAACAAGCACTCAGAATAATTGTGATAATTCAATCTGCTCACTAATAAGTCATTAGTACTGGCTTGTCAATGTGTGGGATGTCTTGATGAATTTAAATTATAGTCATGTCGGGGAATAATTAAAGAATTTAGAATCTTGACCGTAACTTCAATATTTATACGGGAATGTATTATTTTTTTCTTTACGGACGGATCTTCTTTTATAAATAACTTCCCGCAACAAGTATATCAAGCAAGAACCTTAGAATATAATGTCCAATACACAGATTAACCATGACAGAAAAAGACCCGTATTATCAGTGTATCAAACTCTATAACGGGTTGCTTAATTCCATAAAATTATTGAATAACATAAAACAAATAAAGAAGAAAAAGTTTTCATGTGCTACTGGAAGAACTGGAAGAACCAAATAATATAAAAGATTATTACAAATATCTTGATAAATTTTTATGAGAGCTAGTCTTTGCTTTCTTTAATAAGGGTGTTATTTAATAAGTGCCCGATATTTTACAGGACGATTTTTCAGTTACTTATAAGGTGAAAAGTTCATATAAGCATGAATCCGCAAGCCCTTAATTTTTGAGTTACATGTTGTTACAATATTTAACAGGAACAAGAAATAAGTACGCCACTGCCGTTTTCTCTTTTGATAACACTGTTATGTGGGCATTTTATTGGCTAATGCAAAGTACATTTTCATAATTTTTTGATTTCGGCTTTGTTTAGGAGATAAATGCTATTTTATCAAATTCTGATCTATGGGTATATAGCGATATGCAAATAAATGCCATTTATTTCTTTATTATTCTTTTTCTCGAGAACGATTGCTCTTAGCGACTTATACCAAGTATGATATTTTATGTAATAATGATGAGGAAATCCATTAGTTTGCTTAAAAATGTAATACAAGTACGTATAAAAAAGTTATGACTTCTCAAAAGATTAAAAATACACGTTGGTGGCGCCCTCTGCAAGTGGGAGCCATACTAACGTCAAATTCAAATTTCGCGTTCTAAAAAATTCCTAGATACCAAATTTCATTCAAATATGAACATTATTTCAAAAATTATTTACGAAAAGCAAAAATTAAAAACATAAACATCGGATACTTATTAAATAACGCCCTGTATACTTTTTAATTAAGCGGATTTATTATTATTATTATTATTATTATTATGAAGTTAGTGTTTAAATTTTGCGTGAGATGAACAAGGGTTTAGAAGAATCTCTAGAGCTTGCTTTACACAAATACCTGAGAGCTCTTTTTTGTAAAATGAAAATAGAATTAGTTATCGACATTAATTTTCCCAGAAGCAAACTCCATATCTCGAAAGGGATTCTGGTAAAGCAAAATAGACAGTTTGAAGAACTGTATCATTTATTTCATGAGAAAGTACTCTCTGGGCATAACAACCTGAAGCCATTTTTTCACATAACTTTTCTATCTGTTCATTAGAAGAAAGAGTTTGAGTAATCTATATTCCAAAAATAATATTATTAAGTGAACATTTAAAACTTAATATGTTGGTTTTAGTAATATTAAGGGAAAGTAGATGTAGATGTAGATGTAGTAGAATGTTTATTAAATCTTTATTAATTATTTTAATTAGGTAGTTCAATACAATATTTACTCATATATTATTATATTTATATTTAGGATTTGAGACCGTTATTTCCTTATTCTTTTTCTTCCTAATTTAAAAATGTTTTGTCCCACAATAAAAATGTTATATGATATCAAAATATCCCCTGCGAATGGGCTTTATTCCCAATGCATTTCGTTAAAATTTATTTTTTGGGCGGCGAGCGACTTGCTTCGCTTCGTATATTTACAGAAAACAGTTATAAAATACCTACTTTACCTTAAGGGTCGGCGAATAAAGTTCACGGAGATTATTTATATGTAAATTTAAGGCCTATTTCCAAGTTTTCTGGAACGTTTAGTTGTTATAAAATATTGAGTGCAAACGAAGTGAATTGTAAACGTTTCCTTAAAGAATATCAGCTTTTATGTGTATGACAATTAATATACTATCTAAAATGTCAAAATAAATACAATACTATAGATCCCGTTCAACCAAGATCTTTGCAGTTTTAAAGTATTGACTCTCCTCGTATTGACTCTGATACCAAAACGAAAAATCTAGACGGATATCAAAATCGCGTTCTTTCAATGTGTTTATAAACCTGGGTTTATATGGCCAAAATCGATTTTTTTGAAGAATTTTTTTTTTCCTTTTCCTCTTGTACCCTGTTGAATCACTTATCTTGGTTATACTAGTTTGACCGTGGTCAATAACACTTACACAAACATTAAATTGTGCTTCTTCATCGTATTTACTTGCTATGTGAGGTTTTTTAAAATTATTTTGAACAGATTCAGTTTCTCTAAACTTTGACATTATTCTTGAAACAGTGCTATGCTGCAAATTTTTTTCTGGTTGCCTCTCATTGAGTGAGGCATATTTTCTCCACAAATTAAGACAATTTATATTTTGTCTTGAATGGACAACATTGGTGATAACAGTGAGAACTATAACTTGCGAAAATATTCCAGCTTATGACATTCATTTTATTTATTCGGCACTCTAATTCCTTTTTTTTCATAGCCTACTTATAAAATTCGAAGTTGTTTGATATTTTATTGTGAATAACAAGGAAATGCGTTTAAATTGTGAACCAATCTGATATCTGCGAATTTCATTATAAGTTTTTTTTTAACTTTGAACGTGTATTTACTATAAGAAAAAATGGAACATCTGACGTCTATCTGTTAAAATTGTTAAATTATGATAACATTGCACCACCCGTGTCAAATTTTTTGCCTCTAATTTTATATTTCGAAAAAAATATGGCATTCTAGTAAAAAAATAAGCATACAAACTCAATAAAATATTGAGTATGGTATAAGCAAATAGTTTAATGTACATTAAGTCAACTTACATTATAAAAAAAACATGTTAATTCAAAAAAATGGTACAAAATTCAACCTAATTATGCTAGAAATAACTTTTTTGTACAACTGTCAAAAAAAGTTGACATTTTTTCATCGCTATCGATACGTAAACCTTTTGTTTTTTTAACAGTGAAAAAAAGGCTTTTTTTAACTGGAAAAATGATTTACAAAAAAAACGATAAAACATTACTTTTTAAAAAATGTATTGAATTTTTTTGTACAAATTTACTAATTAATTACCAACTACCAAAAAATCTCATTTGTTACAATAATAATTGATAGTGAAGTTCGAACAATTGCTTCCAATATTAATTCCCGAAGCTAGTCCACCTTGCTGCTGATCAGAAACGCTAGATATTCCTTGAAAAGTTGAGTCCACAATTGTATCAGTTATATTGATTTGTTTGGAAGTAGAGGAACAATTTAATTTATTAGAAATATCAATTTTATTACTCAAACTATCTTCTATATATCCTTCTGCTATGGCGGCAGATTTCCAACCACCGTGGCGTTTTATAGATGTCATGTTACCCCCTGCATTGGCTAAGAGAGTTGCAGAACTCCTCCTAAAACAGTGACCTGTGTAGCTCTTATGCAATTCTTTTCCCAGCCATTTTGCAATCAAGCTAGGAATTTCCCCTATTTTATTTATTCCCACATGTTGGTCAACACATTTTCCTCTTGAATATTTTAAAAATAATCTCTTTTTGTGTGTATGGGACGGCCTTAGTACTCTATACTTGCGATATATCTCAATATAATCAGAATTTGAAACGGTAAACATTCTTGGGCAATAAGTCTTTGTATCCGGTATTTTAACAATCAATATAGACCCGGTATCTTCAATGTCATCAATAGTTACCTTCAATAATTCTTCACGGCGACAAGCACCGCTGATTCCCAAAATTAACGCAACCTACAATTAAAAAAATATTGAAATTACTGAAATAATACAAAATTTTGATCATCTGTACCTTATAAAGTAAATTTGTTTCATCATCAGCTTCTTGAATGAATTTATTAATATCGTCTCTCGATAAAACTTTAGATTTCTTCCCTCGGTATCCGACGTTTTTGTTCTTAATAAAAGGCACCAATTTTGAAAACTTCTTTATATCAATATTTTCTTTAACATTAAATGTACTCTTCAACATTGAGTAGACACTCCATAAAGTAGAAGGTTTTACAGTTTTTGATTTCTCCTCAAAATAGCATATAAGTACCTTTTCAGACACTTTTTGTATATTTTTCTTGCCGCACCATTCACGGAATTGGTTATAATTTTTCTCGTATATAAATTTTGATTTCGCCGGTAACATGTTAGCTATAGCCGAATTTGCTATATCGGCTATATCGGCTATAACCATTTCTATAGTAACGACAGGGCTGTTAACTTGATTATGTGAAATTATATGGTAAAATTTTTATTATAATATACAATTTTACCGATTAATTCAAACTTTCAGTTGTACAAAAAATGTTGTTTGTATTTCGTTTGTGAAATTCGTGTTTTAATGGCACATTCGAGAGAATTTTTCGCCTCGACCTGCGGTCTCGGCAAAAAATTGGCACTCTCATATGCCATTAAAAAAACACTCACTTTACGCACTTAATACAAAAATAACTATTTCTAATAACATTTTTTGAAATCCGGTTAAACAATGCCATTTTTCAGCATTTTTTGACAAAAATGTCATTTTTGACAAATGTCGAATATCAGATGGTGACAATTAAATATAAAATTTTTAGTCTAATTTGAAGCAAGAACGATTGCCCTTATTTAATTTGAACTAACCTAATTAATAATAAAAAGTTTCATATGGTTTATTGGTGATACTGTATATAAAAATTTTCAAAATTTAAAATATACATTTTAGTTTGTTTGAGCAGCGCTTTCCAATAAAATTTTAAAAATTTATATCAACATTTTTTTTTAACCTAAAACAAAATTAAAACTTTTTAACTCATTAATCTATATCAATAGTTAAACACCCTGAACATTTGAATTGTATCGCAATACATTAACCGTTTAGGTAAAAATTAAAAAAAATTGCGAAATTGTCGATATGACACGACAGACGCACAACTGTAGGTGCGAGGACAAAAACATACTAGTGGAAAGTGGAAAGTATAAAACAACGGTCGTTCGCCGATTGTAACTAACATCTTTTTACTTAAATATACATAATAATATAATTTCATTTTAATCACAAAAATACGGGAAAAAATAAATACATAATAAATGTCGATGGTAGGTTTTAAGAAAAATGTTACATTTCTAAATTTGCAATCTAAAAGGGCACACTGAGCAATTTAAACGTAAACATCTCGAAAACGCTTACTCGGAGCTACATGAGCTACATCTGCAAAGTATACCTTTTAAGGATAGGAAACGTTTTTATTATTTTTATTCAAATCACTATGGCGGCAAAATAGTCGTGACCTGTAAAACTTAAACAAAGGGTCGTATACAGGGCCCTCTACAATCTGCGTCAAAAGTGTTAAAAAATTTAAATTTTGCTGAACCATTTGTTATTTATTAAAATAAGTAAAAAATATCTATAAACTTTCACACCCTGTATCTCGATTGTGTATTGTAAATTTTAGACTAAGGTGTGCTGGTTAAACACTAATATTTTTACATGTTGTATACGATTAATTAAGGGACACCCTGTATAGTAATGGTGAATCATATTTTCTAAGATTATGTTTGATTTTGAATTTACGTCTACCAGATTATATATGTATATTTTAGTAAACCCCTGAAGTTTGCCTTACATTGTGCAAGTTTCATGCAATGCAAGTGTTATGCAAAACCGAAGAGAGCACAGCGCATGTGTGGCTGCAAGTATGGTGCAATTCCCACGCAAGACGAAAAATTACAACAATCCTACAATTTGCTTCGCATTTACAAGTTATGAAACAAAAATTAATGTTATATACTTTAAACAAAAAAAAAAAACATTCAGTAAAAAAGGTAGTATCCGTCGTTTGTTTACTTTTTTGTGTCAATTTAAGGCAACACCTTTTGACATGATCGTATTTAAACATTGGTACACGGCACATCTTGAACGCGTGAACTTTTATTTTGTCCTTTGCTGAAAGTAAGTTACTTTAAAAAAAATCGTAATGTCAAACTTTACTGAAAAACACAAAATTTAAATTTCAATGATGATTGGATACGGAGAAGAACACAAAATAAAGTTAGAAATAAAGGTCTGTCTTTACCACCAAATAACTTTATTTGCCCCTCTAGGGTAGAAAACAAGGGTTATAGAAAATACATAAAATGATGAAGAATTAAAATAAATTTCTTAACGTTGTACTAGTTTCGACTTTAGGGAAAGTCATCTTCAGCAACTAATCATTTAAGAAATTTTGCTATGAAAAGTAGTTAAAACAGTTGGGAGAACAAGGGGTGATTCAACAATAAAATATAATGAAATGCAGATTATGCAACCATTGGAATAGACAGCAGCTTATTATAAGAACGATGTATCTCTATGCAATGGTAGGAGATGTTTTAAACGCAAGTAGGATAAAGGACCTTAATCATAATATAGTGATTTAAGTAATGTTGAAGTTAGAACATGTTGTAAAAGAAGAGATTTTAATATGTCAATTCATTCTTAATTTAAAATGAAACCGACTTAGTGAGGGGACATGTTTGTTTTTGTGGTGGATTAGATTATATGTAAATTAAATTAAATGAAATTGCTTCTCTTTAAAATTGTCAAAACGAAACTATGTCATTTCTTATAAAAAAATGGGAATACATCAAGTCATTATTCACATGTTATATTATTAAAATAAAGTAAAATTGTAGTAAATTAAATCATTGTATTATTAAGGAAAATTTAAAAAAAATAAAATAAAGTTTTTCATTTATTCAGAGAGAAAAAAAAAACGATTTACCACCCATATCCCAGAGTACAGTAAGCAAGATTGAAAAGCAGTTTCGAGAAAATGGGCATGTTAGAAGGACAAATATTCATCCAAAGAGTGCGCTCAATGAAAAGGTCAAAGTAAATGTACTATTAGGTATTCAAGTAAACCCTAATATTCCCACCAAGAAGCTAGCTTGTAGCATTTTAAAAATCTTACTTACTTACCCTAATAAAATGCTACTGTGTTAGCTAATAAAAAAAAAATACAACTTTATACTACTGTTTATTTCCACCTTTTTTTGCATAATTTATAATTTGCTAAGTAATCTTCATTGTTGATTGAACTGAGATTCCAGTACATCGTAACTCTCACAGCGATTAGTTTTGGTTTTTGGAAATGTAAAATATTCAATAATAACTATTTTATTACTTATTAGAATAGTTAACATATCTTACCTGTTTATTTTTAGTCTTACAAACCATTTCGAGTAACTTTTTGTATATTTATATCAACTCCTGACATGGTGAATACAAAGATTGTGTTATGCCTTGCAAGCATAGTTGTAGAGGCTATAATTTACTCAAATTAATATCTCCAAACCATCTGCAATAAAAGATTGAATATTAAAATAATTTCAGTAAACAAATACATAACCTATAAATTCGAATTATGTAGTATAATACTGTACCTTATTTATTAATTACCTGTCTTTAAATGTATCCATAATAACCATAAATAGTTATAAATATCTATCGTATTGTTTTACCAAAGTTTAATATTTCGTTTTCAATTTTATTTTCTAAAATCGTTCAAGCTGATTCGTCAGGTCACAATCGCAATTTCGCCACTACAGCACAGAACAATAAAGGTTAGTTCAGGGTGTCACAATCCTACTAAGTAAAGTCCATCTTCCTAATTTGTCTTCTATGGTCTGCTCGCTGCTGACAACTTTGTTATGTCAAATATCAGATGTTTCCGGTGCGAGATTTTTCGAGTTTATTCTAGATTTTTTACAAAACAGGAAGTTAATTTTTTATATCCGAGGTTATAAATAGGAGAAAAGGACGCTTAGTCGAGGCATTTCGCCATAGCTACACCTTCAAGAAAGGTAGTCCTTTAGTGCACTTTATCCAAGTGTTTGGAACTCGGATGTGTAATGGCTGTAATTTCAAGATCAAGGAACTAAAGAGAAATTCCTGTAGGATGCTCTAAATAGAGAACATTAAGACCTAATAACCTCGTTCCTCAAATCAAATTCCTCAATTCCTCAACTCCTCAGTTCCTCAAGCAATTCCTCAAGCAACTCCTCAATCAACCCTCTACATTAATATATATCCTCAATTTCAACTATGTAACTCAATCAATTCCTCAATCAACTCAACTCCTCAGTCTTCAACCTTTTCATCAATATGTTTTTTATTTAATCATGGTTTAAGAAGAATAGATAATTTCAAGAAGTCAGTCACAGTTTCACTATGTGGTAAAGCTTCAACGTGTATTAATTGGAACTTCACCTCTACCTTGATGCTAGGAAAAATAGGATGCATGGTATCTGCATAGCCTCGTGTCGCCGAAGATCACAGGGAAAAGGCCAGTTTTTAATATTATAAATTTTTACACCATTTTACCATTTACTAATATCGTCATTTCAAGCAGCTGTCAAAAGCATTTGGTACTAGAACATAAGATATAAATTTAATCAAGGTAATGCGCCCAAGAAAATTCTAGAATTTTTGCCAGCGTTTAAATCATGAAGTTACATATTCAATTATAGGTACCACCTGACTTTATTTTTTTGATCATATGTAAATACATTCAAATAGAATAATATACCTAGTGAAACCTGAATGGTAATTTTTCAAAATAACAATTTTTATTAAATGTGTTATGGGTATATAAATTCTTTTATTTCTACAAGCTCTATAGACATAAGGTTTCTGTTTTTTACCTGGTATAATATCGTCTAAAAAAAAAACAGTGGCGCTCAATTTTTAACATCTAGATAAAACAAAGGTTTAAATACAGTTACCAGCATGCCAAACCCACTCGAGTCTCATCGTGGAGCTAGCGGAGGCCGTATAACAGTAAGTATGTTATAGCGGGTGTTGCATCGTCGAGCGGGACATAGGAAATCCCATGTAATTTTAAATGGGGTCAATTATTGGCTTCCCTAATTATTTTAGAGAAAAATTCTATTTAGGTTTATTAAAGAGCACTAAAACCCACATTCAAAAGAATAACTTTAGATATTTTTGATGAGCCCGTTTACGGGTTATCGCCGATTTCGTTTTAACTATTTCTCCTTTTTATGGCCCCGTATTTGCGGGCACCAGTCAAGGCAAAAGATGACTGTCAAATAAAGTTGTCGTTTTGAAATGTGTGCTTTATTGTTATAAAAACTCGTACATCGAAAATATTAAAGGTGTATTTATGAGTACAAATTAATCTGAATAAAACTAAAATAAAGTATCCAATTACAAGGTTAATTATGACATTTTACATGTTTCAATATTTTACTAATTAATAGGTAGGTACTATTAAATTGTCAGAACTTTAGGATTTAAGAAGATGTTCAAATATTCCTCAAAATGACAACTTTATTTGACAGTCATCTTTTACCTTGACTGGTGCCCGCAAATACGGGGCCATAAAAAGGAGAAATAGTTAAAAAGAAATCGGCGATAACCCGTAAACGGGCTCATCAAATATATCTAAAGTTATTCTTTTGAATGTGGGTTTTAGTGCTCTTTAATAAACCTAAATAGAATTTTTCTCTAAAATAATTAGGGAAGCCAATAATTGACCCCATTTAAAATTACATGGGATTTCCTATGTCCCGCTCGACGATGCAACACCCGGTATAGCTACCGAACACGAAATAAGTCAATGTGCAAGTAGTAAAAATTTTTCATGCGCATAAATTTCACTCTTACAGAATGACAATTCAGAATGACAGAAGTATTTATTTTTTGTTTAAAATCAAAGTTTAAAATAAATAAATGCATATACAAAATTAAATGATTCTTAGGAGTTTTCTAGCCTCTTTAAGCTAAATTGCCTCTTAATATTTAATGTATATAAATATTAACAACTTGATAATCTTGTTTTGTTAACGTACCTAAATAAAAATGTCATTTGTAAAACGTTATGATTTAATAATAAAGAGAGATTTATGCCCGTGAGGACATCTAAAGGGAAAAAATTGCGGTGAACCTGACGAAAAGTATTTAGTATAAACATCTTTTGTATTACGGCTTATGAGGAGTCCAAAAATTATCCAACCTCGGGGTCCGGTAGATAATGACAGCTGTTTCCTGATATCCAAATGAAAAGTGGCATCGTGCATTGCGACTCTCCGGCCATAGGTGGCAGTACTTCGCCTGTAAAGAAAGTTTTGTGTCTGTAAGAAAATTTAAAAAGGTAAAATGTACAACAGCATTTTCTCTTCACGGAAACGATATACCTTGCTTAGCAGATTTATTGTTGCCATAATATCCTACCAGTAGATAAAGCTATAGGAGTTCGGGCATCAAAACTCATAAGAAATAACATGGAACCTAAAACTCGTAATTTTATCGCCATTTTAGGGCGTGGCACTTTTCCTGGAAGTCGCCACCCTCTCTTAACCCGAGCGGAACCCAGCTACTATAGCCATCTAGTGTCTGACGTCATAACTACTCGCAGTAGATACAGGATCCGTATTAACCTAAGTGGCCCCCCTGGTATTACCAGGGGGCCCCATTATTTGAAGATTCTAACCTAACAGTATTCCCCATGGAACCCAAGTACCCGCGGAGCCCCCCCAAATCCCCCTTAGTACATGACTGTGAACGATTAATTGTAGAGGCGCCACCTAGCGGAGGAGAGATGACATACCACGTTCTCAATAGTACCCAAACCCAAGTACCTAACCCGAACATCTATCTAAATAATCAATATTGAACAACATAATGAATAAATAATAACAGAAAAAAAGTTTTTGTCCTCGGTGGGATTTGAACCATAATCCTCTGGGGCCGAACCTCAAAGCCTTGCAAAATACGCTACGAGAGCATATAGATTAAAACTGCTAAACAATGTTAGACAACGTGAAACCACGGGGGCACATCTGATTAGATTGCTGGAACAAAAGGTCCTTAAGTGGGATTATGGTGGTGTTTTATAATGTGCAAAATTATGGTAAACCAGGCTGGGAACTCCAATGTTAATTTTCGGAGGGATTTTTATGACTCATATCTCCGGAACCAATGGGCCTAGGATATTGCGCATGCGAAGTTGGGGTCTATGAAATGGGTTCTTGCGCGTGACTCGAAAACGACACCTGTCACCTGTCAATTAAGAACTGTCACCTGTCAGATGTCACCTGTCAAATGTCAAAATCGACAGCTGATGTATGTCACGTGTTTAGGGTGACGTCATGAGTCGTTTAAAAAAAGAACCGGGTTGATCGGGCCAATAGGGCCAAAGTTGATATAGCTAATGCCCGAACGGCAGGAGGGTGAAAGATTGCAAATACATATCGCGGGTTTAGGGTGACGTCATGAGTCGTTTAAAAAGAAGAACCGGGTTGATCGGGCCAATAGGGCCAAAGTTGATATAGCTAATGCCCGAACGGCAGGAGGGTGAAAGGTTGCAAATACATATCGCGTGTTTAGGGTGACGTCATGAGTCGTTTAAAAAGAAGAACCGGGTTGATCGGGCCAATAGGGCCAAAGTTGATATAGCTAATGCCCGAACGGCAGGAGGGTGAAAGGTTGCAAATACATATCGCGTGTTTAAGGTGACGTCATGAGTCGTTTAAAAAAAGGACGGGGTTGATCGGGCCAATAGGGCCAAAGTTGATATAGCTAATGCCCGAATGGCAGGAGGGTGAAAGGTTGCAAATACATATCGCGTGTTTAGGGTGACGTCATGAGTCGTTTACAAAATGTCGACCCGAGTAAAGTTGTTTTATACCAAATAAAAGACTAGTTATACTTTAATATATTTATTGATTTTAGCTGTTCTTGTTGCGTTTTTAATAAACATGCTTTGTTTTTAAATCATAGTTTCATTTATTACAAAAAGATTCAAGTATATTAATCTTTAAAGCAAACACAATTTATCTTATATAAATTCTCAATGTGTTTAGAGAATAAATCTATAAGACTTTCATCCCAACAAAACAAGTATTGCTCATTTTCTTCAAATGTTAAACATCGGCTGCCGAGGTATGTATGGAAACGCAAATTGTAGTTGTCAATTATAATAGTAGTTTCAGGCCAGTATCCATGAACACCGCTGTAGGTAGTTATAAACTCCTCAAAATCATAATTGGAAAAATATAGCTCTCCTTCAGCAATCTCAACGATAACTCGCTCGTCTGCAGTAGAAAATGTTACTGTAACGTCATCTCCAACTTCATATCTGATTTGAACACTCATCTTGAATATTAAGTCTTGACAGTAACTTAA